>CP106717.1:34210000-34706304 GCA_025503065.1 Gossypium bickii
TATTAATTTTTGGATGATTAGTTCTGAAGCTGCTATGGAACTGCCACCAAGATAACAATGGTTTACTTTATGTCTGATCAGTCTGTGGCTACCCTCATTTTTCATTGGCCATTGGCTTTCATTAAAATCACATAATTCCTCCATGTAACATGTTATTTTCATGTTTACTTTGGTCACTTGTTGGATGACCATGGCTTCTGCAGTTAACTTAGTGCATTCACTTGGATAGTTTAATGAATCATGGTCATTTTGCATTTGGTTAATGTTTCTTCTGGTGATTATGGGTTCATTTTATAGCTTAAACTCCCAGGATCATTGCAATTCTTTACCAGTTGGAGTGAAAATCCACATGCTGTGAGTTATCCTTTTCTTGGACAAAGCACTAACAGACATTTTCTGCAGTAATTTTGGGAGTTCACAACGTTCTTGTGCAAACTCACCCAAACATTGTCACCATTATTGTTCCTCGGCATCCACAACATGGACAAGAGATTGCTGAAGTATGATTCTGCTGCGCACCAGTTTTATTTTCCATTCAATGCAACTAGTCGATCTACTACGTGCTTGAATTTTGATCTCTTTCCTTTTACACTCCTTACTCCCTCTCATTTTTACGAACGAATGTTACATACTTTATATCAGGTGATAACTGCTATTTACAAGTTATTAGGGGAATTATTATCCTTTGAATACTATACTGTGAAGTTTATGACCCTTGATTTTAATTTATAGGCAATACAACTTGATTCCTCTTCATCAAAGTCATCCTCTTATGATAATGAACTTTATTTATCATCTTCAACATGCAACATGCTTCTACCTCTATATCATTCATTTTCATTAGGTGTTACTGAAATTGAATTCCTTTTACCATTAAAATGTCCATGTACTTCATAATCATGAAGTCATTATTTAATAAGATAGGAATTAGCTTCCCCTTGACTGAGAAAAAATGTTTTTGTTGCATGGTATCTTTAATTTATATTGGCTTTATATTTTCTTAGAATTATTTCAAAACCTTACTTTTATAATGCAGGAATTGCAGAAAGGAGGGCAAAATGTAGCTTTGAGGTCTCAACATAAAGAACTTATTCCAGGAACAAGCATATATTTGGTGGATACACTTGGTATAGAGCATCTTGTTCCTTTTCATTTTTCCTTGATTTTTCTCTAGTTAATCTTTAGTCAAAATTCTTATTAGATTTTTAATATGAGCTTTTGTAGGTATTTAGTTAATGTTATTAAATATCAGACCTGTTGGATATTTGATGAAGAAATGATTGAAACAGAAGCAAAAAATGGAGAAAATCAACTTGTGATAAACTATTTCATTACTTGAAAATACATATTCTAAGTTTACAAGAACGATTGTGCTTAAATAAGCTGGTAATAATAAAATAATTACAACTTGACTAATCTTGGAACTTGATTAATTCAACTTGGTTCTTCATTGGCTGATTTCAGTCTAACTAGCAACCAACACATCTCATAAAAAATCATTTCTATTTCAGTGCAACTTGGCAAGTATGGAGCTCTTAGGTATGGATTCGCCTGATAGAGCTCATACCTTTAGCGACCTCGCACATTTGGAGAGTTCGTAGGTTTGTGATTAGGGGTCACCAACGCATGGATGGTCACTTCGCAACACTCCTCCTTGGCCTCCATGTTGCGAACCCCAATATCATAATGTAGCTTTTCAAACTTCATCTTCCCAATGGGTTTTGTTAGAATGTTAGCCAACTGATCTTGTGAACTGCAATGTACCAAGGTTACTTCTTTGACTTGTTCCACTTCTCTCACAAAGTAATACTAAATTTTGAAGTGTTTTGTTCTTTCATGGAACATTGGTTTTTTTGCAATTGCAACAACAGATTGATTATCACACTTAATCTCTGTTGCTTCTTCTTGTTTTAAATTCAAATCATTCAGCAGTTTCTTTAACCAAATAGCTTGATTCACAGCAGTTGCAGTTGCAACATATTCAGCTTCAACAATTGATTGCGCCACTGTTTCTTACTTCTTTGAGCTCCAACAGAACAGGCTCGGTCCTAGAGTAAAGAAATAACCTGAAGTACTCTTCATGTCTATAGTAGAGCCAGCCAATCACTGTCTGAATACGCAAGTAGTTTGACCTTTTCAGTCTTTACAAACTTCACTCCATGGCTAAGAGTTCCTTTTATGGATTGTAGAATCCTTTTTGCTGCTCTGTAGTGGTTCACATTGCAGCAATGCATGTATCTTGACAATAGAATTACAACGAATATTATGTCAGGTCTGGATGCTGTTAAGTAAAATAGACATGCCACCAAGCTTCTGTAGCTTGTTTTGTCAACCTTTTCAACATCTTCATTGTTGGCGAGCTTCTCACCTTGAGCAATAGGGATGCTCGCAAGTTTACAATTCTCCATGCTATATCTTCGCAGGATTTTCATCATGAACCCCTTTTGGTTTATGAAAATTGTATTGCGAGCTTGATTTACCTCCAGACTGAAGAAGTATGTCATTTCACCTAAGTTTGACATTTCAAACTTCTCTTGCATCTGGTCCTTGAATATAATCACCAGTTTACTGTTTCTACCAATCACAAGTAAATTATCAATATATAATGAAATAATGAGGAGTATTTCATTATCAGTTTTATTCACATATAATGCGGGTTTGCTAATGCTTCTTTCAAAACCCATCTCTATTAGATGATTATCAATTCTTTCATACCACGCCCTTGGTGCTTGCTTCAAACCATACAGTGCTTTGTTCAATTTGTACACCCTTGAGGTTGCTCGACATAAATTTCTTCCTTCAAAAAATCATTTAGGAAGGTTGACTTTACATCCATTTGATGTATCCTCTAGCCCTTTTGAGCTGCAAGAGTTATTAGCAGCCTTGTGGTTTCTAACCTCGCAACAGGGGTATAGGTTTCAGTAAAGTCCACTCCATATTGTTAGCTAAACCCCTTTGCAACCATCATCGCTTTATTTCTGTTGATTGATCCATTAGAATTCATCTTGGTTTTGAACACCAATTTAATTCCAATCACTTTTTTTGCGAACCAGTCTATCAACAAGCTCCCATGTTTCATTTTTGTTGATCATCGTGATTTCATCTTTCATAGCTGTTCACTATTCAGCTTCTTAAGCAGCTTTTTCAAAATTGATTGGTTCTAGCTTCACCAGAGTACACCATTGATAGATTTCAGTGATGTATCTGGATCCTCGCACTAGTTGTTCAACAACTGCATCATTTTTAGTTTGGTCTCTAGTGGCTCGCAGATTAAGTTTTGGACTCCCTTGTTCGCACATCTCTTCCTCTATTGCAGTCCAATTGCATATTTTTCTTTCATCAAACTTCACATCTTTGCTTATGATCACTTTTTTGGTGAAAGGATTATAGATTCTATATCATTTCTTAACATTGAAATATCAGCAAATATCCCTAACTGCGATTTATTGTCCACCTTGCTTCTTTCTCTCCTGGAACATGAACAAAACAAGTATAATCAAATACTCTTAAGTGTGAAATTGTTGAAAATTGGCCAACCATGTTGTTGTGATATTTTTGGTTGAAGTGCTTGCAGCTTGTAAACATGCTGCGGCACGAATGCTTACTGTAACAAGAAGGTTGTTTAGTTACTTTGTTAAGTTAGTTAGTTGAAAATGAGCTAAGTTGGTATTGTTTTGATGTTTTTAGGTGCTGATTGACATAATCAGCTTGTGTGCAAGTTAAGTTTTACTTGTTTCAAAGTATGATTAGTGGTAGTTGATAGTATTTGGTGATGTATTTGGCTATAAATGTATTGTTTTTCTAATTGAAAAAATGAGAAAAATGAGCTAAAAGCCATAAGTTCCCTGTGAGCAAGTAAAAATATTTCTTGCATCTTGGATCTTGCTTCATTGTTCCGTGTTCTGTGTTTTCTTTCTTTGTTCCTCCAAAATGCCAACAATTGGTATCGGAGCTTTTATGATCTTTGAAGGGCCGCTCAACAAATGGTATGTTTTTGTATTAAATTTTTGCTTGCGCTGCTTGTTAAAAAGAAAGAAGCTGCTAGAGCATGTCATTTAAGACTGCTTGTAGAGAAGACAGCAGCAGCTCAACCCTGTGAGACTCTTAAACAAGCTTGGATAAGCTGAAGGAGGAGTTTCAAGGAAAGTATGCGAGCTGTCCAAAGTGCAAGTGGCGTGCTTGAAAGCAAAATGTGCGAGCTCAGCAAGTGGTGCAAGCTTAGCAAAAGGTGCGAGCCTTGTAAAGTTGCGAGCTTGTGGAAGACAGTAAGCCAAAGTACGAGCCTCTCAAAGTGTGAGCCTGTCGAATTGCAAGCCGAAGTGGAACAGTCTAAATGCAAACCCGAGTGGGTGCAAGCCGAAGTGACAAACGGTTTAAATGCAAGCTCGAGTGGGTGCAAGCCAAAATGGTAGACTGAAGGGAAGCAAACTATACTTGCGAATTGTATTTGCAAAAAAAAAAAAAAAAGGATTGTAATGAACAAGGGAACAAGGCAAGATGTGTTGTCAACCAAGGTTGTAAAGGAGGATAACACTTTATTTGATGAACAAATATTTGGCACAAAAGATTGGTATGGTCAAGTGTGTGAATCAGATTTGGTTGAGTATGAAGCCAAGGTTGAAAATGACGTGCTTGAGGAGGGTCAGCTTGAAACAAAGCATCTTGTTACTGCTAAGCTTAAAAATTGTTGAATGATTTGTATTCGCAGCATGAAGTCCAAGGAGGAGTGTTGAAAATTGGCCAACCATGCTGCTGTGATATTTTTGGTTGAAGTGCATGTAGGTTGTAAACATGCTGCAGCACATATGCTTGCTGTAACAGCAAGGTTGTTTAGTTACTTTGTTAAGTTACTTAGTTGAAAATGAACTAAGGTGGTATTGTTTTGATTTTTTTAGGCAAGTTAAGTTTTACTTGTTTCAAAGTATGATTAGTGATAGTAGGTAGTATTTGGTGATTTATTTGGCTATAAATGTATTGTTTTTCTGATTGAAAAAATGAGCTAAAAGTCATAAGCTCCCTTGCAACACATTTGTGAGCAAGTAAAAATATTTCTTGCATCTTGCTTCATTGTTTTGTGTTCTCTGTTTTTTTCCTTTGCTCCTCCAAAACGCCAGCATAAATAGAAGGTTTAAAATCATACTAAGCCTCGAATGGTGTCTTTCCTTCAACAATTTTAGTAGGTAGTCTATTTAGCAAGTAAACAACAATGTTTATTGCCTCTGTCCAAAAATCATTTGGCAGTTTACTTTCAAATAGCAAGCAACAAGCCATGTTCATTACAGTTTTATTTTTTCTTTCACTTACTCCATTCTGTCGTAGAGTATACACATTGCTTAATTGATGATGGACACCAGACTTTTCGCAAAATTTTTCAAGCTTCTTTGAGGTGTATTCTACCCCATTGTCCGATCTTACCATTTTGAGTTTGCAGTTACTTTGGTTCTCAACCATGGCTTTAAATTTGAAGAACATTTCAGCCACCTCAGACTTGTTCTTCATGAAATACACCAAACAGAACCTTGTGCTGTCATCAATAAACAACACAAAGTACCTATTTTCATTTGGCGAACTTGTTTTCATGGTTCCGCAAGTGTCAGTATGTACTAAGTGCAATTTTTTAGTGGCTCGCCATGCTATGTTCGTAGGAAATGGAGACCTCACCTGTTTCCCAAGCTAGAGCGCCTTGCATACATATTCATGATCGACCATATTTGATAAATTTTCAATCAGGTTATTCTTGAACATTTAAGGATTTGTAGTCAACATGTCCCATTCTTCTATGTCATAACTTGATTTCATCCAACGAGTTGGTATATGCTACTGAATTTACTGAGTTCCAGTTGACAACAAAGCTTCTATCAACTATTTTTATTGAAATGAGCTCGCATCCACTTGGATCAAAAATTAAGCATTTGTTGTCTTTGAATACCACTAAATATTTTTTCTCAAGCAATTGACTTACACTCAGCAGATTTTGATATATGTCAAGAACTAAAAGAACATCTGTGACAAGTTTTGTACCTGATGGAGTTTTAATCAAAACATCTCATTTTCTTACTGCTTCAATGTATTGGCCATTTCTAACTTTCAGCTTGGAGTAGAACCTTTTGTCAATGCTTTTGGAGATTCTCGCATCTGCAGTCATATGACTTGTACAACCACTATCAACCAACCAGTTTTTTCTTTCTTTGTTGGAAGGTTCGCATAATGCCACGAGCTGGACTTCGCAAGGGGGTTCACAAAAATTTGGAAGCTGTGCTTTGCATGAGGCTACGAACATCAGTTCTTTTTGACTTATTTCTGCAGTTTGTGCTTGAATGTTTTGTTGTTGTGCGTGCCCCTTATTCTTGCACATCCTTTCTTCATGACCAAACTGTTTGCAGTTTTTCCATTGGGCATTAGGCCTGAACCAACAAAATTTCTCAGGATGACCCAACTTCTTGCAATGCGAACACGGTGGACATTTTTTTTTTCACTGTCTTTTTTTGACTTCTCCTTATTTGACCAACTCTTTTTTCCTTTCTAATTTGAGGAGCTAGCAGGTTCTTTGTTTCTAACTTGAAAAGCTCTTTTGGCGTGCCCTTCTTCTCTGCTTGCCCTTATTTGTTCTAGAGCATACAGAGCACTGATTAGTTTTGAGAGTGAGATGGTTGATAGATCCTTTGAAATCTTCCAGTGAGGATATCTTTGATTCGTATCTCTCAGGAAGTGTGGTAATCACCTTCTCAACTACGCGACTATCCGCGAACTGGTCCCTTAGCAGTTTTATCTGTTGCACGACTGTCATGATTCGATTTGAATATTGCTTCAGAGTCTCACCTTCCTTCATCTTGAGGATTTCAAAATCTCGTCTGATATTTATTATCTGCTGTTGCCTTGTCTTCTGCGAATCTTGGAACTCCTCCTTGAGCTTAACCAAGCTTGTTTAGGAGAATCATAGGCCATGATTCTTGTAAAGATCACGTCTGAAACATCGTTTTGTAGGCAAGACATTGTTTTGTGTTTTTGGCACATTTTTCACCGTGTTGTTTCAATTGAGCTAGTGTAGGATTTGATCTCAACACTGGTGGCTCTATTTCAGCATTTACAACCTCCCAAAGATCAAAAGCTTGAAGATAGATTTTCATTTTTATTACCCAAATGTGATAGTTTTCAACTGTGAAAATAGGAGGTGGTGGTGGTGTGAAGCTTACTAAAGACATTTTTATGAAAACAGACCCTTAAAGAAAAGTGGCTCTAGATACCAATTGTTGGATGTTTGATTAAGAAAGGATTAAGACAAGCAAAAAATGGAGAAAATCAACTTGTGATAAACTATTTCATTACTTGAAAATACAGATTCAAAGTTTGCAAGAACAATTGTGCTTAAATAAGATGATAATAATAAAATAATTACAACTTGACTAACCTTGGAACTTGATTTGTTCAAATTGCATCTTCATTGGCTGATTTCAGCATAATCAGCAATCAAAACATCTCATAAAAAATAATTATTGTTTCAGTGCAAGTTGGCAACTTGCAGAGTAAGAAGCTCGCAGGTATGGGTTCGCCTGACAGAGCTCATACCTTTAGCGACCTCGCAGTTTTGTAGAGCTTGCACATTTGGAGAGTTCGCAGGTTTGTGATTAGGGTTCGTCAATGCATGGATGGTCACTTTGCAACAAGACCAACTTCCTTGCCTTTGATTTGTGTTATTTATTGTTTCCTTTTAGTGAGATGCTATTTGGTAAACAATTAACCATATATGCAATCTGGTTTAAGTGTAAGAAGATAGAAAGAACATAGTAGAAATGAGAACAACTATAGGCCGTGGTATAGAGTTAACTGAGCTAAAATAAAAGAAAGTTGTTAAGCATACAAGATCAAAGTGGGGAATATACTGGTATGTTTGCTTGAAATAGTTTGATAAACTTCAGCCCTTTCTTTGGAGGTAGTTGTAATTTAAATTTGCTCGTCACTTGACTGGTGTTGGAATCCTTGGGACTTGTGGAAACCTTCAGAAATAGTTTAGGAAAGAAACAAAAAAGCACAACTGGGCTTGACAGATAAGGTCTATCATGAAATATCTAAATTGGATAGGATTCTATCTATATGATATCAAGCCCATTGCATGCACTGTTGCCTGAGGCAGATACAGGCCTCTTTTGCTTCACCAGCATATCTTTTTCACTTTCCAGTTTAAAGAGGGTGACTTGCATTACAAGGAATAAAAAAAGGAAAGTTTCTTGAACCCATTGATATTCTTGGACTTAGAAGCTTAACTTCCATTTCACTTCCTATGCAAGTAAAATAACTTTGAATAGATTTCCATCAAGCAATGCTGTTCTTAAACTATTTGAATTTCCTTGGCAAAATCTGTTTCATAATGTTATTCTGTATTGCAGGTGAATTGAGGCAGTTGTATAAGTTGACCCCAATAGCTGTAATTGGAGGATCTTTCTTCCCTGGGTTAGCTGGCCATAACATATCAGAAGCAGCAGCAGCTGGCTGTGCTGTTTTGACTGGTAAAATTTGTATCATGCACCAAAATTTTTCATCGGCCTGGTGCACCCTTCTCAAGGGTTTTATTTTGTGATAATTTCAGGTCACCATGTTGGGCATTTCTCACATATGGTCAGAGAAATGCAGCAATTAAATCCTTTGTCAGTAATGCAGGTATCTTTTCAAGTTAAATGTTCCTTTTTTCTCCCAGAGTGATCTCTTTTTAAGACTCTTTCTGTATTGGTTTTGTGGAGATGATAACCTCTGTTGGCAACAATATGGTATATGATTATTGTACTTCAGCATTTAGTATGTATTAAAGAAAAATATGTTTATTTTATTAATCCTTTTTGTAATGTTGTATTGGTAGAAAGGGGCATTCAAATTCTGGACCTCCTTTTAGGTGGTGGAATGGTGTGGTTATCACCAAGCTATTACGTAGCACCTGTTGGATTCATCTTTGTTTCAGTCCATCTAGTCCTAAATCTCATCGGTTTAGTAAGCTGATTTCTCTGTATCTTCTAGGGTTGTAAGTACTTATTTGGAGGTTATTTCTCACAGATGTTTATGAGTAAATCGTGTGTCAGTCTTGATTGGCAGATGATACTCTTGGAATTTGCTTTTGCCTTAAATCAGCTTAATTTGAACTGAGATGTTTTAGGGAAGATACCATGTTAAATTTTTTTCATTTTGTTTGAAATTTCATTCAATTACTGCCGTCTTTTTTGGCAACATTTTATTATTAGGCCTTTAGGTAAATTATCTAAGATATTGACATAGCAATGCATATTTTCTGTGTCAAATGCTAAAGATTTTATTTTAATTGGTCCGCAGGTGTCAGGTAAGCTAGAGCTGGAAAAGGTTCTAATGGAGCTCTTTGCCGATGCAAAGATTCTAGAATCACGACAGAAGGCTGCAAAAGAAGCCTTCCATGCTTTATCAAGTGCTGTTGTTTCCAATGCTTGGGATATACTGAATTTCCATTTGTTGAGGCAAGTAATCTTTTAGAAAATAATTCAAGACTGATGCAACAGTTTTAAGTATAAGTTTGAAGCATTCACGAACTCTGACACCGCAGCACATCAAGGCCTTTAATCTCATTTTGTTATTACCATTTGCTTTCTCATGCAAAATTAATCTGGAAATTAACTTTTTTTGCCTAGAAAACATTGAATTGATCCTAAATACCTCTAAAAGACCTGTGTGTTATGAATAAAACATATGTGCATACAGTTTGAATAGCAACTACTTGTTTTGTCATAAATAGCTCATTGACCAATAAGTTATCATTCTGTGGTAAGAATATAATTCTATTTGCATCATTAATTTAACAGGAATAAATGTTGATGACATTTCATAGAGATTTGGCATCTGCTTCAACTGTTGCACCCAGTCTTTGATGCTGTTTGCACCAGTCTAGCACACTTTTGTTACATGGAACCATGAAAATATGAACTCATGTCTTCCATGAGCTTATACTGAGGTCTTTGTTGTTAACATGCTTAGCTAATAGACAGACATCCAAACCACCCACTGTCCAACGAATGAATAATATCTCTGAACAGACACTCATCACAAGGTATAGCCAGGGGGCCATCTTTATTTGGACTATGTTCTTCATATACTTTATCTAGCAGGTGACGAAGAACTGGTTGATTCAAGTAATCTGCCTTTATGACAAACCTCCTACCAGCTTCCCCAACAGTAACAGCTAAGTGACCAGGGGGGACATACCTGGGTAGTTTCTTCTCACTGGATCCAACAAGTTTTTGCCATATGAAGGATAGCCATTTGAGTCTCATAAAGTTACAGACATCAGCTTCAGAATAATCTGTTGAAGGAGCCATGATATGAGGTTGAGTTTTTTTTTTTTTCCTTGAAAATTGGTTCTCTGTATATACGTCTAACCCAGATCCTTGGTAGCATATACTTACATATAACAACATGCAAAACAAAAGGAACCTTCAATTCTGTTAGTAATTAGCTAAAGGTATGGCTTGGTGTTTCAACGAGTTGAACTGTGATTTGATTTATACAGTATCAAGATTGTCTTAATTTAGTAGTAAATGTTAGGTCTTGAGGCTCTTTTGTCATGCTTGGCCTTCCTTTAAAACTGTAGAATGATGTAATCAGTACCTTGCTACGTACTGTTTATGTCCCAATGTTAGTTTCATATATTTATCACAAAGCAAGTGTGTGTATATCGCTGCCAAATTTTGGCCGAATTGCATTTTACTACCATCTAGGTAAAAAAATATCGGGTCTACAACTCCAAGTAATATTCTGTATGGTAACATTAGCAGTTTGTGATTGTGGAAAAATTAATCTGGTTAGCATGTGGTTTATACAAGGCTTTAGTGTCATGTCTATATTTGTTGCTAAGCTTTGAGTTATTGAAAAATAACAAAAAAGAAAAAAGAAAAAAAGAAAGAGTACCTTTCTCCCTTTAGCTAGGATATAATCTAGATCATACCACCGGATATGATCCTTTTTTAATTGAAACAGTAAGGTATTGTTCGATCTTGCATTGTTCTTAGTAGGTATCAGTGGCTCTTGGTGATGAAGATGAGCAGAACTGTGACAAGGTGCAGTGTCATGTTGAATTGATGATAGTAAGAAATCATGCAGGAGATGGTCCTTTAGATCATTTACTCATGAAAGGGTTTCCAGGTGCTATGTTCGGAAGTTGTTATGTTGTGAGCATGGAGTGGGCTTCTTGAGATCCATTAGCTAGCATGTAAGGTTCCTGTCTGTACTATGTATGTCTACAGGGAGATCACCAACATGTGAGTATACGGTGCTTTATTCTTTTGTTCTTTTCCTTTTTATTCCTATGGCTATCTATTGAGGATTAAGACAACTAACAGATAACAGAAAACACTTGAATTATACTCTTCAATTTGTTTTTAAAGCACCCATGTCCCCCATCTATATCTAGACTCTAGACATGTTCATACATGGTAATGAGAATATAACCCTTTCAGAATCCTCCAAATACATAGGAATACTTTTTAAAAACCCATATCCAAACTCACACCCGAGTTCGAGTAACGTAGCTTGAAAAACTGCATTAACATATTTATTTGCAATAAGATACAAAGATATAAATGAATGGAGTTCTCTTTATAGAAGATGTAGACATGTAGTTATGTTTTTAGTTACATCCACCAAAGATAAAGTGTTAGTCACATGTTTACTATGAAACAGTAAGTTAGGCCAAACATATACCAGCATTGCTTGAAATCTGTTTTCTCTGCTCTCTTATCCTATAGGTTAGAACGTGGAAATGTAGTTTGTTTGAACGGGAAGTTTTTCTCCTTATCGACATGTCTTATATCTGTCTCTACGTTTGGTTGCCTGTCATAAATAATGCAAATAATTACACCCTTGTTTAGAGAATGTAATTGCAACCATTTCTTTTAATTACATCGGCCTTCACAACAAATCTTTGGGTATTTTGTATGTACAAACATATGAGCCTGAGATGTTAAAAGAGTCTGAAGTTTTTTGGATACAATACAAGAAAATAATCAAATGTATTTTGCTCTTAAACTGTACTTATTTTCTCAGTTTGGTATTTAAATTTTCTTGTACCATTTTTATATTTAAACTATCATTTCATTATAGTTTTTTATTCAAAAAGTTGGTGTTAAAAAAGAAAAATAGTTGGCATATGCAACCAATGTGAATATGTCACGTGTTACCAATTGATGATGTAGCATTCATTAAAAAAAATAAAATATATATGATATTTTGGGTTATTTTCGAAAGTAACCCAAACAAGTTGAATAATTACGAAAATTATCCAGGAGCAAAATCATCGTGGCATCGTCCCTTCATCATTAGTTAATTATCGGACTTTTTAAAAAAATAATTTTTTGGATGCCGTCACACTGTTTAGTAGCACGTATTTTTCAACATACCCATATTTTCATGGGTATTCGTTGTAGAATTTTTTTTATTTCCTTTATTTTGGTGTTTTTTTTTAATTTGGCCCTGTCGAAAAAATTAAATTTTTATGCTGTTAAGGTGTCAGGTGGCATCGATAATTGTTTTTTTAAAAAAAAAATTTACAATTAAAAAAAGGCAAATCTTAAAGATAATGAAAGAGAAGGAAAAAAAGAATACTATTAGAATCAAAACACAAGTAAAAAAAAATCCAGCTTAAAAACAAAAGCTCCAATGGTAGGATACAGGAAAAAGAAAAAGTTATATACAAGAGTATTGAAAGAAATTAATGCTTTTTTGTTCCAAATTTTCTAGGCAAGAGAGCAAACAAATGATATGAATTCATGGTAAAGAAATAAAGGAAAGCCAAGGTCTTCCATAGAAGATGAAGGGGGTTAGATTTGGTTACTTTTGGGTTTGATCGAAGGTATTTGAGTTTGATTGAAGTAATTTTTTAGTTATAAAAATGCTTGAGGAAGCTAAAAAAAGAAAAGAAAAAGTTAGCTTGAAAGAGAGAAGAAAATGACATGACAGGGAAAAAAAGACCCCTTTTTTTATCTTCAAAAAAATTCTGAGTTTATTAATGAGTGATTAATAAGAAAATTAAAAGTTTACTGAAACGAAAATGAAAAAATGAGAGAGTTTTCCATAAAAAGTTTCAGGGAGAGGGAGAAACTTTTCAAAATTCAAAAAAAAAAAAAAAATAATTAATGCTTTTTCGTTCCATATTTTCTAGCTTAATTGCATCGATTACGTTCTAGATTTTTTTTTTAAAAGTAAATAAATTGCGTTCATGTTTTTTTTTTTTTTAATCTTGAAAATATATTAAATGTTGACAACAGTTAATCACACTTTATCAATTTTGTTAACACTTTCGAGTTTTCTAATTTTCTTTCTCAATTAATATTTTAAAGTTCACTTCATTGTTCTATTCTTGCAAATAATTATATATCTCTTTTCCATTTTGTTTTCTTTTGCTCTTTTTTATGTATCTTGTCATTGGAGCTTTTGGGGTAAATTACCAAATTTGCCCTTTTTTTCAAAATTTTCGGAAAAGGTCATTTTTTCCAATTATTTATCAGAATGACCCATTTCCCTCGAAAACATGTTCACGTCAGCGCGATTTCAAGGGATGCAGCAGGAAAACACGTCCCTGAGGGAGCGTTTTCTACCACATCAGCAGAAATCGCGTCCTTGAGGGCGCGCTTTGCTGATGTGGCAAAAACGCTCCCTCAAGGACGCGTTTTTGCCCTTCCCGTCGTTAGGGTTTTTAGCTGTTTTTAGGGTTAGAGCTAGGGTTTTACGGCTTTAGGGGTAGGGTTTAGGGTTTTTATGGTTTTTAAGGTCTTAGGGTTTAGCCTTTTTAGCGGAAATTAATGAACTAGAGTTTAGGATTAATTAATTAAAATAAGTTTAGGTTTAGGGTTTTGAAAAAAAATATCAGCAATATAAAAAATATCTAGTAAAATTAAATTTTTTTTACAGTAGGATCTAGTAAAATAATTTTGCAAAGACGTTTTCAAACAAATAGTGACCAAAAAGCTTCAAGCAGGATGCACTGTTAGCAAGAGTACTGGAAACAGTTTTCACGTGGACGCTCTTTTGCTACAGTAGTTCTTGAAAAGATAATTTTGAGAAGAAGTTTCTAAACAAATAGTGACCAAAACGCTTCAAGCAGGATGCGCTGTCAGCAAGAGTACTGGAAAAAGCTCCTACATTGACGCTCTTTTGCTACAGTAGTTCCTATTTGTCCTCAGACTATAAATTAGCCAAATTTCATTCTCAGGTTGCATAATAGAAATTGAGGCAAAAGTATAATAGAAACTGAAGATGAGTGAACGTATTAGTGCTATTAGTTATTATGATGGTGAGGTTCGTGACACCGAAAACGGTGTTATTTTTTTTATCGTAGAACACAACGCGACTGGTTTTTAACAGAACTTCGTAAAAGAATTAGGCGTAAAATCTTCGGAACAACGCCAATAAAAGTTCAGTCTACTAAGTATAGATTTTGTGCTTCGGTTGATCCCATGAGATATGACTCATTCGACATCAAAGGTCCTCGGAGCTTGGAGGCAATGGTGGAGACTCATCTTGCCAGTGGATCACCCTATCTTGAGGTATATGTACAATTTTCATCGCCAAGTGATCTTCCTTCGACTTCAACATCTACTACTGTTCGAGGGGAATACACGACCCCAAGCCGACACTCTATTAGTGGGAGGTAGAATACGGAAGCGCCCGTGTTTGGCGGTAGTATGGAAAACACAACCCATGTACGACACTCGGTTGGTGGATGGGACATGCATATCGGTGGGTCGAAGTTCGATGCTAGAAATATGTATTGGGGAACGTCATCAAATTCTAGTGGTTGGCAATCCACATATGATTGGGGACGTTATGAAAGTTGTTTAAGAAGGGATAATGTACTCCTCACGACATCCACCGGCGAGGGGACCTCGTTCGTTGCAAATGATGGTGGGTCGGATAATGAGTCCGATGTGGATCCACCTCGAGAGCTCGGCCCCGATGGTGCAGAAGTTGCATTATTTTCTGAACCGGAGCCTGTTTCAACCATACCTAAAGATGTTGAAGGGGGTTCAGATGAAGAAAAAGAAGATCCACGATTCAGGGCGTACTCGCCTCCAGCCCACATGCATAATTTTGATCTATCTCAAGACAATGCGTTGGAGTTTCCTGAACTACCACACAGAAGGCGTGACCGTACAAGTTCGTCATTGGATTCGGGTGAATTAGAAGTTGGTAAAGAGTTTTCCAAAAAGGATAGTTTTCTTGGTACATTGAAATAATATAGCATCAAGAACGGGGTTAACTACAACGTGGTTAAATCCAAACTTGATAAGTACGAGCTCAAGTGTGCAGTGTAAGACGGTACATGTTCATAGAAAATCATGGCCTCGTTGAGGAAAAGGACAGGCTTGTGGGAGATTAAAAAGTACAAAAGTCCACATACATGTCTTGCCGGTACAGTATCACTAGGTGTTTATGGTTTTTGAATAATATTGATATTACGTAATGTTGCATTATTTAACGTACTTCGTTGACAGGTGTTTCACAAGATCATTCCAAGATGGATTCAGATATGTTGGTAGGGACAATAATACTGACGATGAAGGCAGATCCCAAGACTTCAGTGCCGATCTTAATTGCCAATATTCGTAGCCAATTGGGGTACACGCCCTCTTACCGCAAGATTTGGATAGCTAAGCAGAAGGCGTTGGAAAAGTTGCATGGTCGGTGGGGCGCTTCATATAATGAAGTGTGGCAGTGGTGTCAAGTGCTGGAGAGATATGTTCCAGGCAGCATAACAGACCTTGAAACGGTACCTGCGTACTACAACGATCAATTGCTCCGTGGATGCCAAGTGTTCAAGCGTCTGTTCTTGACATTTAAGCAATGCCAAGACGCATTTCTATATTGCAAGTCATTGGTACAAATTGACAGTACTTTTGTGTATGGTAGATATATGCATCGGCTATTGCTAGCTGTGGCACAGGATGGCAGTGGGAGAATATTTCCAATTGCGTTTGCAATAACATCGGGGGAGTCAGCTGATGACTGTGATTTCTTTCTATCTAGGTTAAAGAGGCATGTTTATCCCCAACCTGATATATGCGTTATATCGGATCGAGGCCTTAGAATACTAGCCGCAATAGAGCGACAGAGAAGCCTATGGCATCACACACACCATCGATATTTCATAAGGCATGTTGCGTCCAACTACCACGGGCAATATCGATCTACAAGTGAACAACGACAAGTGACCAACATGGGTATGTAATATCTATTAATATAATTTCGTTTGTAATATAAAAATTTATTCTTAATTGAAGAGTGGTATGTAATGTTCGCTATCAACTTATATTGGCAGGGTACGAGATCAATAAGGACCGTTTTCACGAGATGTTAGTGATTTTGAGCTCAGTTAAATAAGAAGGCACAAACTACCTATGCAACATACCTTTCGAACGTGGACACAAGCATACGATGGCGGCCTACGATATGGTCATATGACCTCAAACCTGGTTGAATGCATAAATTCTGTTCTAAAAGGAATGCGTCATTTGCCGATAACATCAGTTGTGCGAGATACATATTTTCGTTTAGCGACACTATTTCTGAAGCGAGCAGCGAGTTAACAAGGCGAAGGCACGAGCCAACACCATGCACACAGTGTGTCACGATCGCGACAACCTATGATTTTGTGTGACAGAGTTTGACTGTAACATCCTGAATTAGGGGTTGTTTGCAATTTAATTATTTTTCATGTGTTTACTTGAAGAAAAATGTATGCTATGATTTCTTGACATATTCTAGGGTCTAGTCATAACCCCGGGCTAGGTCTGACTTAGGGCTGGAAATTTCTTTTTAGTGCTTAAGAGGAGGAAGCTAGGTGAGATAGGGGTTAACAGAAATTGTTGGAGGAGTTTGACATAAGAAACCGATTGGCAAGATGGCTTGGGACGCTACCTAGGTGCTGAGGAGCTTGCGGAAGGGGGTTCGAATCATGGTGGTCGCAAGGGATGCATTTTATTTTTGGGCTTTTTGGCGTTAAAAAGGAAGGGGCTAAGTTAAGAAGGTTTCAAAAGATTTTGTGGGAGTTGGTGGACATGAAAGTCGGAGTGGTAAAGTGGCTTGGGGCAGCCACTTAGGGCCTTGGTGAATGCCGCCCCAAGCAGGAGAGGGGACTCAAGTTCGAGTCGCGATGGAAGTAAGGTAGGTTTTATTTTTATTTCTGGCGTTAAGACAAGGGGGAACTTAGGAGGGAGCTCTTAAAATGAGTTGTAGGGAGTTTACATCACAAAAAAACGCCTTGGCAAAGTGGCCTGGGGCGCTACCTGTAAGCTTATTCCAGCAGGTCCCATGTTCGAGTAACGTGAGCAGCAAATGGGTGTTTTGTTTTTGCATGCTGGCGTGAAGGAGAAGAGCTGGTGGCCTACACATGGGCTCTCGAATGGATGAGGATGAGCTTGATGGGTTGTTTTGAATTCGGCTGGAAGGGTGGGATAATTATCATTATTTTTTTTATTTACTTTAAGAGGTGATAAGGGATAGGATAGAAGATAGATATTGTTTTTAATTGAATTAAATGGGTGATAATCAAAAGATAAGATTTATCACATTAGGGAGCAATGGTCGAATGTAGGACTCCTTAGGGACATCCACAATCGGTTTTGAGTATAGCAAGGAAGTGCCGAAATTCATCTAATTGGTTTTTCTTTTTTCTCCCCAATTTGTTTCTGGCCGAATTTTCTCTAGCCACATTGCCCAAAATTCTTCAAAAATCCCTCTCTTCTTTTGTTCTACTTGGCCGAACCTATCACCCCCTTTTTACTCAAAACTTCATCTTCCCTTTGGGTGTTAGCCGAATACCTTCATCAACACTTGGGAGCCATAGCCGAAATCTCTACACTTTTAGTCTCTTCAAGGAAACAATAGAGGTAAGTGTTCCTTTTAAAATCGGGTTTTCTTCTCTTCCTTTGTGTGCGCCGAAAGCTTGAGAATATGCTTTGCTAAGGATGGCCGAATATATTATAGGGTCTAAATGGTGTATCTTTCGTGTAGTCGATGCTAAGGTGTTTTGAAGGAGTCTTTCGGGTTTCGATTTTTCAAGGGATCTCGACTACTCACGGTACAAGTGACAATTGCGGGGTTTCAATAGTCAAGGTAAGTGGTTGTTTATATTCGGCTATGGGCCATGAATGGTATTTAAGTGGTAACCGTATATGTGTTATAGTTTTAGGGGCTAATCGACAAAGGCTTCCGGGATTTAAACTCGCTTTGGTAAGTGATACCAAGTTTCGGCCCAAGGCCATTTTTTTTGTGGTGCGATTAATCCCTCGGGATTATTAGTATAGTCGAATGGCTATTAGTTCTAAAAGTATAGATGTTGGCTGATTGTAGGGG
The DNA here is from genome assembly GCA_025503065.1 of Gossypium bickii. Lineage (NCBI taxonomy): Eukaryota > Viridiplantae > Streptophyta > Magnoliopsida > Malvales > Malvaceae > Gossypium > Gossypium bickii. Next base: position 34,228,358 of record CP106717.1, read on the forward strand.
GGAACAACCTCACGGGATTTTGCTAGTATAGTTCGGGATTTGCTAGTCTCACGAATAAACAGGTGTGTACAACTCTTACACACTTTATCAGTTGGCATTGCTTATTATGTTACCGTTAACTATTGTGATAGTGATTTGTCTTGTGGGCATGAGCATGGATTCCGGGTAAGTTGCTTGTGATTTTGAATATGTTATATGAATGACATGATGGGTAATATGCTATGCCATGACTTATATGCATGATTTATGACAATATGTTACGCATGTTATGAGCATGTTGGTAATGGGATTGAAGAGAGGAGGGGGAATATTCTCTATGGACTGTCACCAGTGGTTTTGACCACAAGATGGGTTGGCCCCATCAGTTTAATTGTGACTTCGGTCACTAGTGGTTTTGACCACACCGTTGATATAAATTGTGACTAAGTCCCAGTGGTTTGGTACCACCAGTGGTTTTGACCACATGTTGATAATTGTGACCTATGGTCATCAGTGGTTTTGACCACACGATGGGTTGGCCCCATCACTTGATTTGTGACTCCGGTCACCAGTGGTTTTGAGCACCAGTGGTTTTAACCACATGGGGTAGTTAAAGGAGTATGGATGGCTAGTTTCGGGTTGCATGTTTTGCATGTCATACTAATATTTTGTGTATGAGTTTGCACTTCCGGGTTGGGGATTTATACACTGAGTCTTGGTGACTCACCCCTTCCCATATCATTTTGCAGATGAGTAGATCGCGGAGATGGAGCCGGAGAGGACTTGAGGCGGCCATGCTTGTTCCTTGGATTTGAAATTTTATTTAGCACAGTTAAAGTTTATTATTTACTTAACTTTGGGTTTGGGTTGTAATAAGGCCGCTGGTTATTATTTTGGATGTTCAAGTAGTTGTTTTTACTTTACTTCTACTATATTACTAATGATTTTATAAATTGTTAAATGAATCGGTTAAAAGTGATGTTTTCAAAATAAGTACTTTTACGAATTTTCAAAGATGTTACCATCGGGTAGCAAAATTTACCAAGTTAACTATAACTCCGATGTTTCTAAAAATTTAAATGATCAAATGTTTTCAAAGGAAAAAGGGTTTCAACTCACCCATGTTTATAAAATCAACCCATCCGAGTTTTTAATAGACACCATTTTTATAACCTCAATAATTTTTCAGATTTCCACCTGTTAATCAAAATCTTTCAAAACGTTTTTACTCCGTGACATACCAGATCCGGTCAAGGCTCATGGGCCAGGTTTAAGGGTGTTACAACTTTGGTATCAGAGCCCAGTTCAAAACTCGGCTGTGGGGGCCCAAGGCCCAAAATGTTTTTGGTAGGCCTCTGTGAAATATTATGAAAATGGTCTTATTTTGAACAGCATGGCATCGAGTCTCCGGCACCAATCCGCCGAGGTAAGTACTTCTAACTACTGTGTGAATTATTATCTGTAGAAGGGTAGAAATGGAACGTAGATAGTATGATAAGTATTTGAACCTTAGGACTAGCTTACCCCAACAATCACATAAGACTTTAAATGCCTAATTAAACAAACTTATGACTAAGTCGCGAGAGTTAGGGTGTGGTAACCCTTGTGCGCATGTTCAGGATTGGATCGGAAGAGCTCGGTACTTAAGCAGTCCTAGTGACTCACCTCTCTCTTCGCAGAATCCTACCAGTGCGTAGCTTCTGCTCACCCTAACCATGAGGACTTATTCATAGGCTCAACCCAATAACTAAAACCCGAAAGGGAACTAGCCGTATTTTTATAAAAACCCTAGTTTAAAACTCTTAAAATTAGCCTTTTAACTCGTGAGAACTATTTTACAAAATTTTTCGAAAAATTTTTGACTTATGAAAATTTTAAAAAAATACCCCTAGTGGTAAAAAAATTACAAAAATGCCCTTGGTTCATAAAATTCTCAAACTATCCACAGTTCTAATCAAATCTTTCATTACTTTATAAATGTCCAAAAACCCTAATTTGCAAAATATCAAAAATGCCACGATTTTGGAAAATTACGAATTGCCCCTAACTTACAAAATTACCAAAATGACCCTGATGTTCAAAATTTTTGCAACACTACCAAATTGGAAAACAATTTCTCAAAAAGAACCCCCAAGTTTTACAAATTTTGAAATACCCTGGATTTATTAGAATTTATAAATTTACCCTGGTAAAATTACCGAAATGCCCTTGAAATTTCAAAATTTTTGAAATACCCCCGGAATTTTAAAAATTACCAAAATACTCTTATTGATAAAAATCATCGAGGAACCTTATTTTGACAAATTACGAAAATACCCCTATAGGACAAATGACGAAAATACCGCTGGGATAGGAACGGACAGAAATGTCCGAAGAGTGAATGTGTATGGGAGGTACTATGGAATGGATGTGCTTTTCTGTGAATTAGGATAGAAAACTTGAAACTGTGAATGATCGAAAGAATCCCTGTTAAGCTCTCTTCATAAAATTTCTTCGCGGATAACCAGTGAAACAAGTACTATTCTTAATCAGATTAAAGCGCAATCGTTAGAAATGAGTTCTAGAGGACGTGGCCGTCGTGGACGCGGTAGAGGAAGAATGACCGTGTCAGAACCCGTTAGGTCGGGTCAAGGGTCTGATAAAGAGATACCACCACCACCACCACCCCCAACTTTTGGCGTTGAGCAGCAGGATCAGACGGGGGGTGAGGCAGTATCGCAGGCTGTACTGCGAGTTCTGGAGATGGTGGCTGGAACAGGTGGAGGTATGGGCGCTCGAAGATCGGTAGTTGAGGTGTTCTGGGGTGTATCAGGTGTGGCACCCAGTACGGTGGAGTATTGGTTGGAATCTACTGAGAGGATCATGGATGACCTGGATTTTTCAGCTGAGGAAAAGCTAAAGGGTATAATCTCTCTTCTACGGGATGAGTCATATCAGTGGTGGCTCACCGTAAGAGATGGAGCGATGGCAGAGGGTCTTACATGAGAATTCTTTAAGGCAGCCTACCAAAAGAAATACATAGGAACTCGCTACGTAGATGCGCAGCGGAAGGCTTTCTTGAACCTGGTTTAGGGTAATAAGACGGTGGCGGAGTATGAGGCCGAATTTCTCCGGTTGAGTAGGTATGCTCGTGGTATTGTGGGTACTGAGCATGAACGCTGTGTTAGATTCGAGGATGGGATGAGAGATGAGCTGAGGATGATGATAGCTCCACAACAGGAACGAGAGTTCGCTGTCCTAGTGGAGAAGGCTAAGGTTGCTGAAGGGGTAAGACAGTCTGTTAGGCGGAATCAGGATAGGAGTTGGAATAAGAGAAGCTCCGGATCTTCGAGGTTTTCTGGTAATCAGCAGAAGAGAACAAGCTGCTAATACTCAATGGCCGTCACGGTGTGCTCGGTGTGGGAAGTCTCACACGGGGGAGTGTTGGAATAGTAATCGGGGATGCTTCGAATGTAGATCCATGGGATATCGAGTTAGGGACTGTCCGAAAAAAGGCAACTAGGCTAAGGTCCGAGGGTCAGGAACGTGCACTGAATAGGAGGGATAACCAACAGCCACCGAGAGGTCGTAGTGCAGGAAGAGGAGTTAATGGTGCTGGCAGAGGTCGTGGGGCACTGAGTGGAGGTACCGGTGGTACTGAGGCTAGGCAACCTGGTTTGGTCTATACCGCGAGGCGGCAAGAGGAGGGCGACGCATCGGATGTCATAATTGGTATGTTTTTGATCTTTGGAGTACCCTATAGCACCTTAATTGATATTGGCTCAACTCACTCATATGTTGCTAGTAGCGTAGTGAAAACTCTGAACTTAGACTTTGAGCTTACTTCTAGGAAGATGACTATGTTAAGCCCTCTAGGCCACTCTGTAGAAGTAAGTAAACTCTATAGAAATGTACCCCTAGAACTCCAAGGGGTCGTGTTCTTGGCTGACTTGATGGAACTACTGTTTAGGGAGTTCGATCTGATCCTCGGGATGGATTGGCTAGTAAAGTATCAGGCTAGCCTGGATTGCGCAGCTAAGCACATGGTGTTAAATACCATGGGAGGAGAAGAGGTGGTGATGATAGGTAAAAGGAGAGATTACCTATCTAATCTGGTCTCTGCGTTGAAGGCGGAAAAGATGGTTAGAAAAGGTTGTGAAGCATATATAGTGCATGTTTGTGCTTTGGAAGCTAAGGATGCAGCTGTTAGGGATGTCCGGACTATGAGGGAATATGTTGATGTGTTTCCAGAGGAACTCCCGGGTCTACCTCCTGATCGTGAGGTTGAGTTTGGTATAGATTTGCTACCCGGAACCGCGCCAGTATCTATAGCTCCGTATCGGATGGCGCCAAAGGAATTAGTAGAGTTGAAGGCTCAGATCCAGGAATTGTTGGATAGAGGGTTCATCCGACCGAGTGTATCGCCATGGGGAGCTCCAGTGCTTTTTATCAAGAAGAAGGATGGAACAATGATGATGTGCATAGACTATCGACAGCTGAACAAGCTGATAATAAAGAACAGGTATCCTTTGCCCAGGATTGATGACTTGTTCGATCAACACAAGGGTGCATCGGTTTTCTCTAGGATCGACCTTAGGTCAGGGTATCATCAGCTTAAGGTGAAGGAGGCTGATATCCATAAGACGGTATTCCGTACTCGGTATGGGCACTAGAGTTCCTAGTAATGCCTTTTGGTTTGATGAATGCACCAGCCGCGTTTATGGACATGATGAACCGGGTTTTCCAACCCTACCTGGATCGGTTCGTCGTAGTGTTTATAGACGACATTTTGGTGTACTCAAAGGCAGAAGAGGAACATGACGCACATCTTCATGTGGTTTTGCAAGTTCTAAGGGAGAAACAGTTGTACGCCAAATTCAGCAAGTGTGAGTTCTGGCTTAAGGAGGTAACTTTCCTAGGGCATGTTGTTTCAGCTGAGGGAATCAGGGTGGATCCTAGTAGGTTTTATTTTTGTTTCTGGCGTTAAGACAAGGGGGAACTTAGGAGGGAGCTCTTAAAAGGAGTTGTAGGGAGTTTACATCACAAAAAAAGGCCTTGGCAAAGTGGCCTGGGCGTTACCTGTAAGTTTATTCTAGCAGGTCCCATGTTCGAGTAACGTGAGCAGCAAATGGGTGTTTTTCTTTTGCATGCTGGCGTGAAGGAGAAGAGCTGGTGGCCTGCACATGGGCTCTCGAATGGATGAGGATGAGCTTGATGGGTTGTTTTGAATTTGGCTGGAAGGGTGGGATAATTATCATTATTTTTTTTATTTTATTTACTTTAAGAGGTGATAAGGGATAGGATAGAAGATAGATATTGTTTTTAATTGAATTAAATGGGTGATAATCAAAAGATAAGATTTATCACATTAGGGAGCAATGGCCGAATGTAGGACTCCTTAGGGACATCCACAATCGGTTTTGAGTATAGCAAGGAAGTGCCGAAATTCATCTAATTGGTTTTTCTTTTTTCTCCCCAATTTATTTCTGGCCGAATTTTCTCTAGCCACATTGCTCAAAATTCTTCAAAAATCCCTCTCTTCTTTTGTTCTACTTGGCCGAACCTATCACCCCCTTTTTACTTAAAACTTCATCTTCCCTTTGGGTGTTAGCCGAATACCTTCATCAACACTTGGGAGCCATAGCCGAAATCTCTACACTTTTAGTCTCTTCAAGGAAACAATAGAGGTAAGTGTTCCTTTTAAAATTGGGTTTTCTTTTTTTCCTTTGTGTGCGCTGAAAGCTTGAGAATAGGCTTTGCTAAGGATGGCCGAATATATATATAGGGTCTAAATGGTGTATCTTTCATGTAGTCGACGCTAAGGTGTTTTGAAGGAGTCTTTTGGGTTTCGATTCTTCAAGGGATCTCGACTACTCACGGCACAAGTGACAATTGCGGGGTTTCGATGGGCAAGGTAAGTGGTTGTTTATATTCAGCTATGGGCCATGAATGGTATTTAAGTGGTAACCGTATATGTGTTATGGTTTTAGGGGCTAATCGACAAAGGCTTCCGGGATTTAAACTCGCTTTGGTAAGTGATACCAAGTTTCGGCCCAAGGCCATTTTTTTTTGTGGTGCGATTAATCCCTCGAGATTATTAGTATAGCCGAATGGCTATTAGATCTAAAAGTATGGATGTTGGCCAATTGTATGGGGGGAACAACCTCATGGGATTTCGCTAGTATAGTTCGGGATTTGCTAGTCTCACGAATAAACAGGTGTGTACAACTCTTACACACTTTATCAGTTGGCATTGCTTATTATGTTACCGTTAACTATTGTGATAGTGATTTGTCTTGTGGGCATGAGCATGGATTCTGGGTAAGTTGCTTGTGATTTTGAATATGTTATATGAATGACATGATGGGTAATATGCTATGCCATGACTTATAGGCATGATTTATGATAATATGTTACACATGTTATGAGCATGTTGGCAATGGGATTGAAGAGAGGAGGGGGAATATTCTCTATGGACTGTCACTAGTGGTTTTGACCACAAGATGGGTTGGCCCCATCAGTTTAATTGTGACTTCGGTCACCAGTGGTTTTGACCACACCGTTGATATAAATTGTGACTAAGTCCCAGTGGTTTGGTACCACCAGTGGTTTTGACCACATGTTGATAATTGTGACCTATGGTCATCAGTGGTTTTGACCACACGATGGGTTGGCCCCATCACTTGATTTGTGACTCCGGTCACCAGTGGTTTTGACCACCAGTGGTTTTGACCACATGGGTAGTTAAATGAGTATGGATGGATAGTTTCGGGTTGCATTTTTTTCATGTCATACTAATATTTTGTGTATGAGTTTGCACTTCCGGGTTGGGGATTTATACACTGAGTCTTGGTGACTAACCCCTTCCCATATCATTTTGCAGATGAGTAGATCGCGGAGATGGAGCCGGAGAGAACTCGAGGCGGCCATGCTTGTTCCTTGGATTTGAAATTTTATTTAGCACAGTTAAAGTTTATTGTTTACTTAACTTTGGGTTTGGGTTGTAATAAGGCCGCTGGTTATTATTTTGGATGTTCAAGTAGTTGTTTTTACTTTACTTCTACTATATTACTAATGATTTTATAAATTGTTAAATGAATCGGTTAAAAGTGATGTTTTCAAAATAAGTACTTTTACGAATTTTCAAAGATGTTTACCATCGGGTAACAAAATTTACCAAGTTAACTATAACTCCGATGTTTCTAAAAATTTAAATGATCAAATGTTTTCAAAGGAAAAAGGGTTTCAACTCACCTATGTTTATAAAATCAACCCATCCGAGTTTTTAATAGACACCGTTTTTATAACCTCAATAATTTTTCAGATTTCCACCTGTTAATCAAAATCTTTCAAAACGTTTTTACTCCGTGACATACCAGATCCGGTCAAGGCTCATGGGCCGGGTTTGGGGGTGTTACATTGACAGACCGGACCAAGGTATTGTTGGCCGGCAATATCGTGTACACTTGAGAAATAGGACTTGTGGCTGTGGGACATTTGACGTACTTCATTATCCTTGCGCTCATGTAATTGCAGCTTGTCAGAATCTCTGTCTGGATCCCAAGAGCTATGTCGACGAAGTGTACAAAATAGAATACATGTACAACGTGTGGAGACACGTATTCCCACCAAACCCAGATGAACGTAAGTGGCCGTCTGTATCGTTTGCTCCGTTTAATCTGTTACCAGATAGAGAACTGCGTCGTAAACCAAAGGGTCGACCTTGCTCGACTAGAATACGCAACAATATGGATATCCGAGAAACAACCAACCAACGGAAGTTATGCGGATGGTGTAGGAACCCAGGCCATACATCTCGCTCATGTCCAAATCGGAATAGTTGATAGTCTCCTTATCATTTTTGTCTCTTGGTGGCTATGAAAATTCTTTTAATTTTTTGATTAAAATGGTGAACTTTTGTAGAAGGACTAAGTTGCAAAACAAGAAAAAATTATTCAATTAATCTAAAATATCACCATCATTATTATTCTTCAAAATTATCTTTCTTGCTAAATGATTATTTTGCCCCTTAGGATCCTTAAAAATTCCTACATTGGATCAACACCAATCTTGATAAAATTACAAATTAACCCCTCATATTTTTTCACTTATTCAATTTAGTCCCAATTCATCCATTTCTTCTTAGTTTCTAGATCCTTCCACCCTTAAAAACAACTTTTATTTTATTAAAAATATAAAAAATAAATTACAATAAAAACATAAAAATAACTTTTATTTTATTAAAAGTATTAAAATTAAATTACAATAAAAATAAAAAAACAACTTTTATTTTATTAAAAATATAAAAAAGAAATTACAATAACAATATTAAAAAATCTTTTATTTTATTAAAAATATAAAAATTAAATTACAATAAAAATATTAAAAACAAATTTTATTTTATTAAAAATAAAAAAATTAAATTACAATAAAAATATTAAAAACAACTTTTATTTTATTAAAAATATAAAAATTAAATTACAGTAAAAAAATAAAAAAATTTATTTTATTAAAAATATAAAAAGAAATTAAAATAAAAATATTAAAAACAACTTTTATTTTATTAAAAATATAAAAATTAAATTAAAATAAAAATAAAAACAACTTTTATTTTATTAAAAATATAAAAATTAAATTACAATAAAAAATAAAAAAACAACTTTTATTTTATTAAAAATAGAAACAAGAAATTACAATAAAAATATTAAAAATAACTTTTATTTTATTAAAAATATAAAAATTAAATTACAATAAAAAATAAAAAACAACTTTTATTTTATTTAAAATATAAAAAATAAATTACAACAAAAATATTAAAAATAATTTTTATTTTATTAAAAATATAAAAATTAAATTACAATAAAAATATTAAAAACAACTTTTTATTTTATTAAATGAAACAATATAAAAAAGTTTATACAAATATATTAAAAAAAATCAATGTTGGTGCCGATCGGAATTAGTGCCATAAGGGGGTGGTCGACGGTTACGCATTGGGTTCCTACTTGTTCCAGCTTCCGGAGGGGTTGTGGTTGCTCCGGCGAGGATTCTGGTTCCTCCGGCTGGGGGTCTGGTGGTGGGTGTTGGGAGGATGACCCACCTTAATAAAATAATGAATGCGGAGGTGTTTGAATCCCATTAGGCATCGGATATTGGTAAAAAGAAGAGCTCCCCGATGGCGCCTCATGCGATCCCTCATGTGACGGCGGCCTATAGATCGGCAGTCCATTCGGAGTAGTCGGGAACGGACTCGAACCGGGCCATGCATTCTAACCTGCCATAGGACTGGGAAAAGGAAACATATAAGGGTTATGATACATATAAGGGCTAGGATACTGGAACGGTAGAAATGTGCAAGTGTACACAATCGAAACAAGTAATAAAGTGACAAGTAAATGTCGAGTATCGTACCCACAGGGACTGTAAAAGAATTATTTATGAAAGTATGTTTAAACACTTTGGTGAAGGAAAAATATTTGGATTTCGGAAGTGATTATAAACTAGAAAACAAAGTAAAATAAAATAAAATAAAATAAAGTTCTAATGCACGATTTCAAAAGATGATTTTAATCAAGATGATATAATTGTGTTGGATTAATTACATTTCTTAACTTAGAATTATTAAACTTATGCTTATACTTGTTACGAATAAATCACGGTAACTTGGTAATTTGCTAACTTATGAACATATTTACAAATAAAAAATCCATTCATCTCTTGTACATATTCCTATGTCAATTCGACCGATTAAACAGATTTATAAAGGTAACCATGTTATTGCACATACATACTTATTAAATTAAACAATCTCTCGCATATTCCTATGTCGATTCAAACGATTAATTCAACCTAATAAGCATATAAAAGACTATGTAAGGTAACAAAGTATCCTTACCTTGAAACAGTTTAATCACAAAAATCTTGCAAGTTATGCAAGGCATATGTATCGCCAAATACAATGCTAATCTAATCTTCAGCTACCTTAGAAGAATTAAACATGCACTGATTAAGTACTGTGTCCATTAATTAAAATTTCAATGCGTTTAAATAATTAATTCTTTAGTTATCTAAACAATTATAATGCCAGAATAACTTAGGCATGATTTTACTTAACCTAGCATTTTACCGAGGCCTATAACACAATTTTAATAATTTAAAAGGACGAAATGCAATCAACCCATCACGAATAAAATTCAAACTAAGCTGACTAAATTAACCATTCCAATAGCATAAATATTCATAAACATGTTTGTCAAAACAACAACGAAATTTAAAGAGATAGGGAACAAGAAGCAAATCCGATGTTTCTCCGTGGCTTGACTGATTGCTCCGTTCTTCGTCCTCCGTTGTCCTCGGCTATCAAGGTGGCTTATGAAGACTCTAATTGCTGCTCAATGATGGCTGAAGAAGACCCCTTTCCCAAGGGGAGAAATCGGCACAAGAGAAAAAGGGGAAATGGAAAGGAAAAGTTGGGAGAAAGTGAGAGAGGAGAAGAGAAAATGAGAGAGTGAATGAGAAATGAGGGATGGCTTGAATGATCAGCAAGGGTTGACTTTTATAGCTGGTTGTGGCTGCTAAAAATAGCAAATTCCATCATCCAAAGAGACCCCCCTTGGCTGGCCATATATGTGACAAAGTTGATGGCTTCAACTTTGCTGGATAGGGCTTGGGGCAAATCTACCAAGCCACTTATTGTGGAGGGGGTTGAATGCAATTTTGACAAGTCTTCAAGGGCTTTTTTGCAAGCTTAATTAATCAGCTAATAAGATGATTTGGGTCAGCATATGGACGGTTCTGGGCAGCTCAATTGGTGGTTGGTTCGGTTTACTGAATTCGGTTCAACCAGTGCGGTTTAACTGCACCCTTTTTCCATAATTAATTAATAACAATTTATTTAGCCCAAATTAAATTGGGTATAAAATTAAAATTAATAATATTGTGATTTAATATTCATAATCGGACCGTCTTGGGCTGGAAATAAATTTGCCTCGATATTTCAAATTGCTTCTCGGGTCTATTCTTCGAGTAGTGTTTGCCGAGCCAATTTTTGCTATTTGTGCGAATCTGTCGAAAATAGTCAAAATTAATCAAAATTAACTATAGAATTAATTAAAATTCATCATGTTCATATTTTTAACACAATTTAATTATTTTATAATATTTAATTATTTTTTGACAAGAATTTAACCGAAATAGCATGATTTTAAGTTAAAAAGGGCATGTAAAAACACATAAATTTTCGTATTTCCACACCCCAAACTTAATTCATTGCTCGTATCGAGTAATGCACAAATTTTAAAATAATTTTCTCGGAAACACTTTTGAAAAACTCCTTCAGAACAACATTCTTCCCAAAATCATGAAATCAATATACTTATGCTCAAAAACAAGAAATTTGATAATTATGCTACTCAAGTATATATGTCGTTCAAATTAATCTCAATAATTACTACAATAGAAAAATTAGACTAAATATTTCTTAATAAAGACATGTTAATCCCTACCATTTTGATTTTAATCCCTTATCCAAAAATTAAACTACAATCATTAAGCTTAACTGATGTCTTCATATGTTGAACAGAGCAATTTCTCTCCACTAATGTAGGTAACATTGGAACTTTGAATTAATAGGTGTTTAATAAGGTTGTAACGTGGCTGGGCTTAGGGGTATGTAAAGGATAAATAATTTTAGGTTTTAAAACCCTAGACTCAGCGTAAAATCGAACCTTCGAAATTTTTACCCTTGATACACCAACTTATGCTTTTTCGTACATCTATTTTATTTCGAGTGCATGTGCTTTTCCTTCTTTTTTTTTTTTTAAATTCGAGCACTTGCTTCATGTACTACAATTTTCGACCAATTGATACTTCTTTTCAATTCCCCCAAACTTATTTTCAAAGAATACTCTGAATAGTACTGAGTCTAGTGTTTGAGACATTTTTAAGATAATTAAGAAAAGTGATGGCTAATTTTGTATGGGTTCAAATAAAATTAGGCCATGAAGTCTCAAAGTTGGGTTTCAAAGGATAAGAATTTCATCATGGTTAGCTTGAAAGGCTCAAACGGTCCAAACAATAATTGTTTAAATCATTTTCAATATTCCATGCTTCCTAGGATGCCTCAAGAAATTACAAAGTCAATTCTAAAGACTTAAACTTTTATGCATGCCTTATTTTTTCGTAGGGAACTAAAAATTTTATGGTACAAATTTGCATGCTTTATTAAAAATACATTCATATCATTATTAAGCTAACATAATAACTTATTGAAATAATAGAACTTTACTAATACTAAAGTTTAGCATACTTAACAAAATTTCAAATTATTGAACAAAATATATCCTAATCATAATTAAAAGAAAATTTTATTCTGAGTGGAATTAATTCAAATTTTCAGTCCCCCCTACTTAAAGTGAACAATGTTCTCATTGTTTAAAGTGAATAGATACTATACACCAGGTAGGATTTTAGAAAAGAGGAGGTAAGTCAAATTGACTGCTTATGTACCAAGCTCTCTCTAACTCCCATCCTAGACATGTACATACCTATTCCCACACTTTAGCCTTTGTGACTTGTTCAGATTTTATTCATGATTCCTATATCTTGTTTTATTGTGCACAAATAAAAATTCCTAATTAACCTAATCCTAAAATAACTTAAGAATAAAAATAAAGTTGAAGTCCTCCCTTTTTTTATTTGTTTGCCGATCCCTCCAAATTCGACTAATCTTTTGCTCCATCGTTATTTCCTTTGCATGAATCGCTTTGCTCACTCTTCGATACTGAACTCCATGGTTCAAATATGAAATCTGGAAACTCAGGCACAAAAATAAATGGGTCATTATAAATTTTCTTAAGGGCACTCCTCATCGAGTCATTCCTTATTTTTGAGTATCTCCAGTAGGCTTGTTGTTGCCATTGCATGTGTTGCATTAAGTCCATCAGCTGTGACAGCTCATCACGAAGATCTGGGCTAGGTGGCAGAGCTCCAAACATTAAGGCTTCGATATCAGGTTCAGCTTCTGGTTCCATTGGTTCTGCCTCACTAGGGACTTCAGTTGATTGCTCTAGCGGGATCTCTGTGGGGTCATCTTCTTCTTCTTCGGGATCCTCACTCTCTTCAACTCGTTGCTGTGGAACAGAATCTCCAGCTACTCGGTAGAGGTCCCAATCGTTGATTGTGCCTTGACTATACCCTGTCTTTTTAGCAAGTGGTGTCAAATACTTTCTTCGATACGTGTGGATTCCTTGCTTTGACACAGTCCACTTAGAACCTGGAACTGTAAGTAGGAATTTAATAATAAAAATATTCTAATTCTACTCAATGTTAACAACAATTTAATAATCAAATATATGCATATTAGATTATCAATTGCTATTAATTTATTAAAACAAAGATAAAATATGCTTAAAATTAAACTAATCCTAATTCTATGCTAAGTTGATAAAAATTAATATATAAATTATAATAAATATAATTATATATTAAAGTTTATCATATTTATATAAATATATATATTAAGTAAAAATATTTATTTTATATGCCTTTTGGAAAATTTACAAAAAGAGGCACCTAGTTTTTATTATTTACGAAAATAGTAACCAAAATTTAAAAATAATTCAATTAAATCCCTAGACTTAATGAAAATTTGAAATTGAGTTGCAATTTAAAGCTTGGGTCTGAATTGACCTTTGTATTTGAAAAACCAAAAATTTATTTTTTCATTTAAGGAATAATTTCTCGGAAAATTATGTAAAAATCAATTCCCAGGAAAGATTGGAGGGGTCACAAGCGGTCCTGCTTAAGTTCCAATCTCCTAGACAGGATTTATTTAAACATAATAAACCTGGAAATATACCCTAAATAATTTGTTAAAAACAGGAAAATTTAAATATCTGACAAACTGAACAAGATTTGATCCCGTTCAGGTTTTTCTCCGTAGTTAAGTTTCAAACGCTGAGCGTTGACTTGAAAATTACCTCCCTTACCTTGGAGTTCAACAACTCCATATGAATAGACGCGATGAGTCATAAATGGACCAGACCAACGTGATTTTAACTTACTTGGGAAGAACTTCAATCTGGAATTAAATAACAAGACTTGCTGACCTACTTCAAATTCTCTAACTCGAATGTGTTTGTCATGCCATTTCTTGAGTCTTTCTTTGAGTAATTTGGCATTTTCGTATGAGAACATTCGAAATTCCTCTAGCTCGTTGAGTTGGAGCATCCATTTCTCTCTAGCAAGCTTAAGATACAAGTTGAGTCGTCGAAGAGCCCAGTAAGCTTTGTGCTCTAAGTCCAGAGGTAGACGACAGGCTTTCCAAAGACCAACCTATAGGATGACATTCCTAAAGGTGTCTTGTACGCAGTTCTGTAAGCCCATAAAATATCATCTAGTCTCTTGGACCAATCTCATCGGTTCGGGCAAACTACCTTCTTAAGTATGCCTTTGATCTCCTTATTCGCTAGCTCAGCTTGCCCATTTGTCTGCGGATGGTAAGCTGTAGCAACCTTGTGTTTCACTCCATGTTTATCTAACAACCATTTTAACCACTTGTTCACAAAATGGGTCCCTTCATCGCTGATAATAGCTCTTGGGATTCAAAACCTTGTGAACACGTGTTTCTGCAAAAACTTCATCACAACCTTAGCATCGTTCGTCAGATAAGCTTCAGCCTCGACCCACTTGGACACATAATCTACTGCTACCAATATGTGCTTGTGACCAAAAGACGGAGGGAAAGGGCCAAGAAAGTCAATACCCCAAACATCGAACAATTCTACCTCAATGATATTTGTTCGAGGCATCTCATTTCTGTTGGTGACATTTCCAATTACGTAAGCGTATACATCCTTGAATAGTGTTGGCCAAAAGAATCCGGCTTGCAATACTTTGGTCGCTGTACGTGTACCTCCGAAGTGTCCCACACTTGGAGCTGAGTGACAGTGGTATAAAATCTTTGGTATTTCATCTTTTGCCACATATCTCCTGATCATCTGATCTGCACACTTTTTAAACAAATATGGCTATTCCCAGAAATAGTACTTAGAAACTTTTTCCTTTGTTGATACGTTTTATCAATCGGCATCAAACCATAAGCTAAATAGTTAGGAATATCAGCAAACCAAGGAATATTATGGATATGATTTACCTTCAGTATGTGTTCATCTGGAAATGTCTCCTGGTTCGGTACAAGTGGAGAATTTCCCTCTTGTGGCTCCAATATAGACAAGTGATCTGCTACTTGGTTCTCTACTCCCTTTCGATCTTGAATTTCTAGATCGAACTCTTGAAGTAGTAGTACCCACCAGATCAATCTCGGCTTAGTGTCTTTCTTGGCCAGTAAATATTTAATTTCTGAGTTGTCAGTATAGACAATCACTTTGGTACCTACAAGATAAGATTGAAACTTGTCGAAAGCAAACACAATAGCAAGTAACTCTTTTTTCGTTATCGTATAATTTAGTTGAGCTCCGGTTAGAGTTTGACTTGCATAGTAGATGAGATGAAAAACTTTGTTCCTTCGCTGGCCTAAGACAGCTCCAATTGCGAAGTCACTTGCGTCACACATCAATACGAATGACAGATCCCAGTCTGGTGTGACAATTATGGGTTCCGTGACTAATCGACTCTTCAAATCATTGAAGGCTTTTAAGCATTCCTCATCAAACTTGAATATCGAGTCCTTCTCCAATAATTTGCATAAGGGTTTAGCAACTTTGGAGAAGTCTTTGATAAATCTTCGATAAAAATCGGCGTGGCCCAAAAAGCTCCTAACACCTTTTACAGATGTTGAAGGTAGGAGTTTCTCAATAACGTCTACCTTTGCTTTGTCTACCTCGATCTCATGTCTCGTTATCTGATGACTTAGAATAATTCCTTCTCGTACCATAAAATGACACTTTTCCCAGTTGAGTATGAGATTCGTTTCTTCGCATCACCTTAGTACCTTAGCTAGATTGGCTAAGAAATCATCGTAAGTATCTCTGAATACTGAAAAATTGTCCATAAAAACTTCCAAGTACTTCTCAACCATGTCAATAAAAATAGACATCATACATTTTTGAAATGTAGCAGGTGCATTACATAAACCAAATGGCATGTGTCTAAATGCAAACGTATCGTACGGGTAGGTGAATGTCATTTTGCGTTGATCTTCCGGTGCTACTGTAATCTGATTATACCCTGAGTATCCATCGAGAAAGCAATAGTAATCTCGTCCTGCGAGTCCATCCAGCATCTAGTCCAAGAACGGTAAAGGAAAGTGATCTTTCCTAGTCGCATTGTTCAGCTTCCGGTAATCGATGCAGATTCTCCATCCCGTAACCGTTCTAGTCGATATCAACTCATTATTCTCGTTCTCTACGACCGTGATATATCCTTTTTTTGGAATGCAC
This sequence comes from Gossypium bickii, assembly GCA_025503065.1. NCBI lineage: Eukaryota > Viridiplantae > Streptophyta > Magnoliopsida > Malvales > Malvaceae > Gossypium > Gossypium bickii. The sequence continues at coordinate 34,244,716 of CP106717.1, forward strand.
TGGACCGAACTTACTCATGAACTATCTGAGATGGAATAGATAATACCCGCATCTAACCACTTGATGATCTTATTTTTTAGTACGTCCTTCATGATGGGGTTCAGTCTCCATTGTCCATCGATCATCCCTTTTTCGCCATCTTCCAGGATAATCTTATGCATGCATACAGACGGACTAATACCGTGAATATCGGCTATAGTCCATCCAATGGCTTTCTTGAATTGTTTCAAGACTATGATAAGTTTCTCTTCTTGTTCAGTTGTTACTTCTGCTGAAACAATCACAGGCAGAGTAGAGGCGTTACCTAAATAAATATATTTTAGGTGTTAAGGTAGTACCTTGAGTTCTAATTTAGGTGGCTCCTCGATCGACGCTTTTGGTTGGGAATAGTCCCTCTTTTCTAACTCCAAATATTCAAAATGGGATTGCAGATTAAATCCCTTTTGATTAGCTTCTAGCAGAGCTAAGTATTCATCCTGCTCTTCATCATTTGGAGGATCCAAAGTCAAAATTCTTTCCAGTGGATCCTCAACACAGTTGAGTTCCTTCTCCACTATTAAATCCTCTAGATCGGACACTACAGAACAATCATTAATTGTGTCAGGAAATCGCATTGACTTAAAAACATTAAATGTTACCTGATCATCCTAAACACGCATAGTCAGATCGCCCTTCTACACATCGATAAGGGTCCATCCAGTTGCTAGGAATGGTCTTCCTAGGATGATTGGTACTTCTTTGTCTACTTCAAAATCTAGAATTACAAAGTCAGCAGGAAAGATAAACTTATCTACACGTACCAGTACGTCCTCGATTTTTCCTTCTGGATGTGCTAAGGACCGATTTGCTAGTTGAAGCGTAACTGTAGTTAGTCTAACTTCTCCTATCCCCAACTTCCTAAATATTGACATAGGCATCAAGTTGATACTTGCACCTAAGTCACATAATGCCTTACCACAATATGTTGCTCCAATGTTGCACGATATGGTAAAATATCCAGGATCCTTCAATTTTGGGGTAGTTTGTCTTGAAGATATGCACTGTATTCCTTCATCAGAGCTACCGTCTCAAATTCTCCAAGTTTTCGTTTCTTAGACAAGATATCTTTCATGAACTTGACATAGTTCGGCATTTTCTCAAGTGCTTCAACCAATGAGATGTTGATATAAAGTTGCTTGAGTACGTCAAGGAACTTCTTAAATTGAATCTCCTGCTTCTGCTTATGAAGTCTTTGAGGGTAGGGTGGTAGTGGTTTCATTACTGGAACTGCTTCTGGTTAATTCACCTTTTACGGTAATTCTGCATCTAGCAGAGTTGTTAGTTGATCAGAATTAGCTGGTCCTGAGGCTATTTTGTCGGGTTTTACAGATTTTGGTTTTGGTGAAACTGGGATTTCAACACCTGGTTGAACTCCTTCTGAATCTAGGGCGTCAGCTTGCTCCTTTCCAGATTCAATGGTATTGGGCTCTATCGTCTTTCCACTCCTCAGTGTTAGGCTTTGCAATGCTCCTTTCTTGGATTTCTTGGATTTTTCGTATCATTGGGTAAGGTACCCTGTGGTCGGTTCCTAAGTTCAGTTGCAAGCTGACCCACTTGATTCTCCAAATTCTTCAATATAGCTACTTGGCTCTGGATTAAGGCATCATTCTTTGCCATGTATGCCTTCAGCAAACTCTCCAAGGTTTTGGATGCTTCAGCTTGAACTGGTTTTTGAACTTGTTGTAGGAAATCAGGTGGCTGGGTTGGTCTGGGTTGGGTGTAAGTGGTACTGGTTCCGGCCCCTTGGTTACTCCAGGAGAAATTCGGGTGGTTTCTCTATGAAGGGTTATAAAAATTTGATTGCAGCCCTTGCCTTCCTCGGTTTTGGTTCTAATTACCCATGTAATATATACATTCTAGGTTCGATTTAACATTCTTCAAACAAATGTCCTTCCCACAATAGACACAAAGCTATATTCTCAAATTGATTAGTGGTTTGTCTTTGCAAAACTATTAGACTCATTAGTAGTAAGATTTTTAAGCATTGAGGATATTGATGATACCTGAGATGCGAGTAAAGTAAGAGCATCAACTTCATGTATTCCAGCGACTCGTCTTCCTGATGCTGCTCGATTAGTTGGCCATTGATAATTGTTACTAGCAATCCTCTCAATAATTTTATAAGCCTCGTTATAAGACTTAGAAAGGGGAGCACCATTAGCAGAGGCGTCCACTACCATCCTTGTGTGAGCGTTGAGGCCATTATAGAATGTCTCAAGTTGAATGCAATGTGGGATTCCATGATGAGGGCACTTTCGTAATAACTCTTTAAATCTTTTCCCATGCCTCATACAAGGCCTCATCATCCATTTAGTGGAAGGCAGTGATCTCGGTCCTCAGCTTAGCATTCTTGCTTGGAGGGAAATACTTCATCAGGAATCTCTCAGCTAATTCTCGCCATGTAGAAATGGAGTTCGATGGCAATGAGTTCAACTAGGCACGGGCTCTGTCCCTTAACGAATATGGGAACAACTTCAATCGTAAGGTATCTTCGAGAACTTTGGCTAACTTGAAAGAATCGCTCACTTTCATAAATAGTCTTAAGTGAAGATGAGGATATTCAGTAGGCATTCCACTGAATTGGCCCACAGTCTGAAGCATCTGGAACATGACTGGCTTCAGCTCGAATTGTTGTGCCTCGATTTTGGGTCTCCTAATACTCGGATTAAGATCGTTAAATACTGGCACAGTATACTGTCATAAAGCTCTATCCCTATCATCAGCAATAATGATAGGATTCTGAGTAGGGTTTGCTTCATTTCCTTGATTCATATTCTCGAAGTTCATCTCTTCGTTCCTTCTCTGGTTCGCTTGTCTTCTTTACTGTCGAAAGGTTCGTTCTATCTCAGGGTCTACAGGGAGTAAATTGATAATTTGGTCAATACTCATAAACACCTGAAATATTCATAGAAAAATTAACTAAGTTAAAAATTAAACGGAAAATTAAACCAAAATGTAAGGTTGGTAAATTCACAAATAATGGCTTTTGAAAAATAGTCATCAGCAATGGCGCCAAAAATTTGGCACGGTGGAAATGTGCAAGTGTACACAATCGCAACAAGTAATAAAGTGACAAGTAAATGTCGAGTATCGTTCCCACAGGGATTGTAAAAGAATTATTTATGAAAGTAAGTTTAAACACTTTGGTGAAGGAAAAATATTTGGATTTGAGAAGTGATTAAAAACTAGAGAACAAAATAAAATAAAATAAAGTTCTAATGCACGATTTCAAAAGCTGATTTTAATCAAGATGATATAATTGTGTTGGATTAATTACATTTCTTAACTTAGAATTATTAAACTTATGCTTATACTTGTTACAAATAAATCATGACAACTCGGTAATTTGCTAACTTATGAACATATTTACAAATAAAAAATCCATTCATCTCTTGTACATATTCCTATGTCAATTCGACCTATTAAACAGATTTATAAAGGTAAACATGTTATTGCACATACATACTTATTAAATTAAACAATCTCTCGCATATTCCTATGTCGATTCAAATGATTAATTCAGCCTAATATGCATATAAAAGACTATGTGAGGTAACAAAGTATCCTTACCTTGAAACAATTTAATCACAAAAATCTTACAAGTTATGCAAGGCATATGTATCGCCAAATACAATACTAATCTAATCTTCAGCTACCTTAGAAGAATTAAACATGCACTGATTAAGTACTGTGTCCATTAATTAAAATTTCAATGCGTTTAAATAATTAATTCTTTAGTTATCTAAACAATTATAATGCCAGAATAACTTAGGCATGATTTTACTTAATCAAGCATTTTACCGAAGCCTATAACAGCATAAACACAACTTTAATAATTTAAAAGGATGAAATGCAATCAACCCAACAGGAATTAAATTCAAGCTAAGCTGATTAAATTAACCATTCCAATAGCATAAATATTCATAAACATGTTTGTCAAAACAACAACGAAATTTAAAGAGATAGGGAACAAGAAGCAAATCCGATGTTTCTCCGTGGCTTGACTGATTGCTCCGTTCTTCGTCCTCTATTGTCCTCGGCTATCAAGGTGGCTTATGAACACTCTAATTGCTGCTCAATTATGGCTGAAGAAGACGCCTTTCCCAAGGGGAGAAATCGACACAAGAGAAAAAGGGGAAATGGAAAGGAAAAGTTGGGAGAAAGTGAGAGAGGAGAAGAGAGAATGAGAGAGTGAATGAGAAATGAGGGATGCCTTGAATGATCAGCAAGGGGTGGCTTTTATAGCTGATTTTGGCTGCTAAAAATAGCAAATTCCATCAGCCAAAGAGACCCCCCTTGGCTGGCCATCTATGTGGCAAAGTTGATGGCTTCAACTTTGCTGAATATGGCTTGGGGAAAATCTACAAAGCCACTTATTGTGGAGGGGATTGAATGCAATTTTGACAAGTCTTCAAGGGCTTTTTTGCAAGCTTAATTAATCAGATAATAAGCTGATTTGGGTCAGCATATGGACGGTTCTAGGCAGCCCAATTAGTGGCTGGTTCGGTTCACTGAATTCGGTTCAACCAGTGTGGTTTAACTGGACCTTTTTTCCATAATTAATTAATAATAATTTATTTAGCCCAAATTAAATTGGGAATAAATTAAAATTAAATATATTATGATTTAATATTCATAATTGGACCGTCTTGGGCTGTAAATAAATTTGCCTCGATACTTTAAATTGCTTCTCGGGTTTATTCCTCGAGCAGTGTCTGCCGAGTCAATTTTCACTCTTTGTGCAAATTTGTCGAAAATAGTCAAAATTAATCAAAATTAACTATAAAATTAATTAAAATTCATCATGTTCATATTTTTAACACAATTTAATTATTTTATAATATTTAATTATTTTTCGACAAGAATTTAACCGAAATAGCATGATTTTAAGTTAAAAAGGGCATGTAAAAACACGTAAATTTTCGTGTTTCCAGATACGCACCTGGCATAACCGGAAAAGGTTGTGATGTGGGTGTTACCGGCTGAAGTGTTGGGCCCGGTTATTGTGTGGGTGCTATTGATGGGCCCGATGATTGTGTCGGCCCTATTGATGGGCCCGTTCCATCATCCCTTCTCCTTGGATTTAAAGGGCCCCGTCATTCCCTTTGTACACGAAGTTGCCGTCGCCTCTCCTCTTCGAAAAATAAATACGGCTTGCCATGGATCCTAAACCATGGCATGTATTTCGACACGCACGCTAATTCAAGAACGATGATCAGTTCCCGAGTAGGTATATAATCATACCGGTTTTCCCATAATTCTATATATGTTAACCAAAATCTTGGCGAACCCGTATGCAACTGCCGTAAGTTGACTTTGTGCTCATTATCGAGCACCTCGGGTGCCACAGGAATCGGTTGTCAGAATTCAAATTGATGTAGAACCCGATCTGACAGGTGCATCTCCACGGTCGCATAGTTGACCAATAGGACCTTCACATGCCAAATGTTCGGATTTTGAAAAAACTCATCCAGAATTATTGCTCGAATTGACGGATCCTCATATGGTGTCCATTGAAACTATATTAACATGATAAAAATATTAGTCATATACTAAATACTAAATACTAAATATGAAATAAGAACCGACTATTTTATTATGAAAATATATTTTATTTAATACTTACTTGTGCTTCTGACCGTTGGTCTAATAGAAGTCGTATATCTTTAAGGGAGATAGGTATTCCAACATAACTCACCGAATGGTTCCACCTAATTAAATAAATTTTTAGCATACAATTATATTTTAAATCTACGTAATAATTGTAAAATCTAATATTAAATTTACCTCGTTATGAGTGGGAATGTATATGGGTGGTCCACTCGATGACGTAAAAATGGAAAGCGAAACCATGCCCATGATTGCAGTAGTGATAGGCAACCTCCGATTTTGGCTTTATTCGGTCACGTCGCCCCGCACATCTCCCGATACAATTTTGCTAGCACGAAAGACCTCCAACTCAATTCACCGGCTGCTCTAAAATCAACGAGTTTCAGTAGCCATCTCAGATGTACGAGGTTTCGTGACAAGCCCGGCATCAGATAACCTCCAATCATCTCAAGAATGTATGCCTGAGGATACCGTATTCTTTCTAATTCGGTTGAATCAATATCCGGCTCCGGGAATGTGTCTCGTAACCAGCCTATCTCGATTTGACCTCCGTTAATGTTATCTGGAATAGCACCCAAAAGCTTGTAGCATACGACTCCCCAATCACCAGAAGTTGTGGACCCGGTGACTACGTACCCATCCACCGACAATCCCAATTGCAACTGCACATCTTCCAGAGTGATAGTACACTCTACGCATGGAAGATGGAAAGTGTGCGTCTCGGGTCTCCACCTCTCTATCAATGCACTGATTAGCTTCGGGTCCAACTTGCACCCCCGGCCTATCGTGGCCACGTGCCAAAAACCCGCTTCCCGCAGGTAATTCTCGATCAACGGTGATGGCGGACCAGGCATATTGCGAATACAACATTGCAACACCTGATCTACAAACTGTTTAAAAAATTATAAAATAAAAATTAATTAAAATTGCATAAACCTAAAAAATATTAAATAGTATTGAATAATTAAATTATAACTTACCATTGTCATTTGATCGACGGAGATGTGTTTATTGTCGAGACGAATAAATTCTTCGGCCATTGCTAATAAGATCGAATATTTTTAAATTAAAAAAAAAACTATTTCAAAAAACTTTTAAACAAGGCTTTTTTGTAAAAGTTAAATGACTTTTTTGAAATTTGAGAGGAACTTTAGAGGAATTTGAGAGAAATTTGAGAAGAATTTGAGAGAAAGTTGAGAGAAATTTGAGAGAAAATTGAGTAATGACCTTTGTGTGAAAAAAATGAAAGGGGGGTTTTATAGTTTTTTTTTTTACCAAAAAAATATGGCCGTTGGAAGCGGGCAAAACGCATCCCTGAGGGAGCGTTTTTGCCACATAAGTAAAGCGCACCCTCAAGGACGCGATTTCTGCTGATGTGGCAGAAAACACTCCCTCAGGGACACGTTTTCCTGTTGCATCCTTTGGAATCGTGCTGACGTGGACGAGTTTTCGGGAAAAATGACCCATTCCAGTAAATAATTGGAAAAAAATGACCTTTTCCGAAAATTTTGAAAAAAAAAGGGGCATATTTTGGTAATTTACCCGAGCTTTTGTTCCTAGATTTTTTTACTTGTTTTTTTAGTTTTTATTGCGCTCGATCATACATTCACTTCCTATGTGTTTATTTTTGTTTTATAATATTTTTTTCTTCTCTTTCACTATATTTAAGATTTGTTTGCTTTTCTTTAACTATAAAAAATTTTTTTTTTTTTAAAAAATGACCCCTGGCGCCGCTTGACACTGAAAAAATCAATTTTCTAAAATCTAACAACTATGTTGCCTGGTACGATGGCGAGACCAAAATTTTTCTTTTTAAGAAAACTTGTGTCTCCTAACATGGTAGCGGCACCAAAATTAAATTTTTTTTTCCACCGTGAATACTCGTGAGAAATATGGGTATTTTGAAAAATACATATGAGTGTCGTCGGATATAGTGGTGGTACCCAAAGAAATTATTAGTTTTTAAAAAGCTGACGATTGGCTGATGATGTGTGGCGGTGCCATCGGTGTGTCTGGCGACACCAGCGGACACTATAGATTTCAAATCATTCTTGTACATGATCTAGCTCCTAGGTTATTTTTACAATTATTTTATTTGTTTGAGTCAATTTTAAGAAAAAAAATCATTTAATTATTTAATCTGTAAAATATATAAATTAAAAAAATACAATTTTTTTAAAAAAATATATAAATTGTTTCCTATAATATATAAATTATGTAAAAACATTATATAAAATATAAAAAATCAAAAAATATATAAATTATCAAATTAAGAACTTAAATTTTTTTATAATATATCAATTATATAAAATAAAAATAATTTAAAGAAAAGGGAAGTGCTATATATATACTAAGAGCCAGTTCTTCATTGCTTTTTAAAAGCACTTTTGGCTCCAAAATCACTTTTGGAAGAAAAACTGTGTAGAACAAGCTGCTTTTGGCTTTTCAAAAGTGCTTTTTAAAAGCACTTCTAAAAAGGAGAAGTTAAAATTTTTAGCTTTTCCTCTCCCAAAAGCATTTTTAGTGCTTAATTACCTTTTCACCCCTCTAATAACATAGTACTTTCCCCTTTTTTTCGTGGTGCTTAATTACAAATGTGCTAAAATCATTAATTAAAAATAAAAAATATTTTTTAAAATATTAATTATAGGTTATATTTAAATATTTAAACTGTAGTTTATATATTCTAATTAAATTTTATAAGTAATTAATATTTATTACTTAAAAATATTTAAAATTTATATTTCATATATTAAAATATTAACAAGTTATAGTAAATTTTTTATATTCTTACTAAAATATAATAATATTAACTAATTTAAATTTTATTTAAATGTATATTTGTTACTTGATAATAACATGTCTGAAATGGACATTTTATTTTTTAAAAGTACTTTTTGACAGTAATGCTAAACACTCAAATTTTAAAGCAAACTTTTCAAAAGCACTTCTCAAAAGTACTTTTCCATAGCACTTTTCAAAAGTATTGCCAAACTAATCCTAAGTTGATCAACAATCTATCATCGGTTAGTGGTTACATCATGAATGACGTGGGAAAAACGTCATCGATGACAAGAGAAAAGATTTGACGCATTTTCATCAATTGTGTCACATAGATAACTTTGGACCACAACTGAAATAGAGGAGTACTTTAGGTAATTAGGTAAGAAAATTGTTATAGTTTTAAGAGTAAAATTGTGATATAAAAAATTATATGATTGTAAAAATATGTCATTATTTATACATAATTTGTTAAACATGAATGCGAGAAAATATATTAAATACGAGTGATCAACTATAATGTGGGTGAAAGGCAATTTACATCAAAAATATTTTCTTTTAAAATTTACTTAATGTTGGTTCTTCGTGGGTTGATAAAAAAATTGTTTACCAGCTATCTTTTATTTAATATTATATAAAAGTATGAAAAGATAAAAGTAATATTATTATAATATTTGTAATTATTTAATAAAAATAGTATATTAATCTTTTTTAATTGAATTGATACTTGATTTATTCGTGATACTAACTCTATTAAGGGCTTTATAATAATAGATATATATGTATATACTTCACATGTATACTGTTGAAACCTTATTTAGACCAAGAGTTGTTTTGAAAATTTAAAATTTTAAAACGCTAGAGTTGCTAACGATCTATATGTTAGGTGTGATCGGACATCGATAAAATCACATTTAAAAAAGAAAATTTAATTTTTTTAATAAGGTAATTATTAGATTTACATTTAAAATCCACAATAAAATATGTTTGGGTTCGAGAGTTAATTATGTACGAGGAAAGTTATAACATCCTTGTAATGTTCAGAAATCAGTATCTTATTAATTATATGTTGTCTCCAACTTTAAAAATACGAGTTCAAACTTTCGATGTTTACTTATGATTCTTTAAAATTAAAATTACAATTAAAATGAACATGAATTTATTTAACCGAATGAATTAGCTTTTAAAACTTAAAAAATTGTCGAATGTGATATTTTTATTTATTGTAAAAGATTATTTTTTATTCACTCATTTTCTAAAAGGAGGTTCCAACATTAAAACATTAAATGAAATTGCATCAAATAAATTTGACAACGATTTTCTCAATTTCCTTAATGTTGAAATGTTGACTTATTTTGCAAATTTGAAAAATAATTTTAATGATGAGTAATTTAACTAACTAAATATTTTTATCGATTGAGTTTTAATTTAATTAGTATGGACATTATTGTCAATGCAGGAGGACGTGGATTCGAGTGCGCTGAAATGCATTATCCTTCTATTTATAGTTTGGGGAAACTATGGGTAGTTTTAAGTATTGTGTAAAAAAAAAATATGATCAAAATCTATAATGGGATTATTAAAAAAAAAACACACTTAAGCAATGTGAACAATACAAATAAATATGGAAACAAAATGCAAAACCAAAACTCTCTCATGGTTGGATAACATTACTTCGTATATGATTTGTCCAAACATGCAACATGAGTTCACATGACATAACAAATAGATGATTCTATCTATACCTTATATCTATATATATATATATATTACTATATACACATCAATGATGCGATTTAAAATTGTCGATTAAGTCTTAGTTCAATTGACATGAGCATTGTTGTCAATGCATGTGGACGTGGGTTCAAGTGCGCTGGAGTGTATTATCTTCCTGTTTATGAGTTAGGGAGGGGCTATAAGTAGTTTTATCAAAAGAACAAACATTATAATTTATTTTCAAAATTTCAAAATGTAATAAAATATTATTATAACAATTAAGAATTTCATAATTTAAATAGTAAATGCAATGTGAATAATTAAGTGAAGCTTCATAATTTATTTTGTGTGTTGGTAAGACTTACAAATGAGGAAGTTTAAAATGTTGAAGTCTATTACTAAATATAACTTAAATTCATTTAAAATTTAATATTACTAAATATGAACTGAATTGAATTTCAAGTAAAATAAAGAGGATTGCCATTTTAAATAAAATCAAAGTGTGGTCCAACAAACCCTAAATGTTGAAAACCCTTATTTTTCGCCTTCTTTACCTCGCTTAACATATAACATCTCTCATTTTTAATATTTTTCATTGTTTGATAAATTTTTTAAAATTATTTTTAAAAGTTATTTTCAATAAAATAAATATAATTTAAAATATATTTATTATAAAATAATTATAAAAGAATTTAATTTTAATAATTGAAATTTTATTTTATAATAATTAGTATCTTCTAGAGTCTTAATCATAAACAATGATTATTTAAGACTTAATTTGAAGTTAATCTTATATTATATATATACGCGCGAGGGTGGATACTAATTGATTGAAGATGAAAGAGATGAACAAAGTTAAGTATGATTTAAGTAAATACTCATATATATATTATTAAAAAATATTATTAAATATTCATAAATTGTAAAATATTTATTATTAAAGTATTAATATAAATATTTTTTAATAAAATAGTAACATTATTTAAAATTATTATTAATGTAGCTTTTATTATTAAAAAAATTATAATATTAAGGAATTTTATTAAAATAAAAAAATAATATTAACTTTGTTATTAATTTATTATATTATTACGTATAAACATTTATCTTTAATAATATTGAAAATTAGAATATCAATAGTATTGAAAAATGTAATATTTGGTTTAAATATTTAAATATATATTTAATATTTTTTTAAATTAAATTAAAAAATTATTAATATAATAATAGTGGGTTTGATTGAAGTAGACATGATCATAAGCTAGGTCACCTGCCTAGGCCCGAAGGTCCACTTGAAAAGTGGGAGGGTTTGGGAAAAAATATAGGTTTGAAAAGTGAGCTTGAATAAAAAATAAGGCTCGTTTCTAAATGGGTCAAGTCTCAGGTAAGATTTTTTTTATTCAGGCTCGGACCAGCTCGAATTTCATAATATTTTCCCCTTTACTGGTGTCTTACTGCTGTTTTGCTATTATATTGCTACTATTTTGTTGCTATTGTTTGGATATTGTATAACTTTTGTTTTATTCTTAAAGGCATTTGCTTACTAATTTGCAATTATCTTAGTGTTATTTAAGTATAATTTTTTTTAAATGTATATTCAATTTGTTAGGAAACATTTATTTTAATATTTTTAGTGTATTTGATGTATTATATTTTTAAAATTTTTTTTATATAAAACAATAATATAAAAAATTTTATTACGACAGGTCGGGTCGGACTCGAGTTTAGCATTTTTTATCTAGGTCAGGCTTGGACAAAATTTTAGGCACTTTTTTTGAGCCGAGCCCAAGCTCGAGCCTAAAAATGGGCCTAGAATTTTGCATCGGCCCAGCCCATGATCATGTCTAGATTGAAGTTAAGAAGAAAAAGAAGAAGAAGAAGAAGAATTTTCTATAAATCATTTTTCATGAAACAAGCACACCCTTAATTCTACAATTATTAATATCCAATTACAAGATTTAAGTTAAACAATATTACATAATAAAATATGGGTTACCATTTAATTATTAAAAGTAAACCTGTTAAAAACTAATTATAAGTATTATTTTTCATTTAGTAAGTAATCATTTTATTTAATCATTATAGTTTAATGGGATCTTACCTTTTGTCATATGGATCACTCAAAAGCTTTATGAATGCATTTATATTTGTTAACAATTTATTTTTATTAATATGTAATGTATGAGCAGTGTAAAAGAGCTCGTGATTAATGCGTACATAAAATATCTTTCTTGTTCATTTAGGGTCATTTGACCAATTGCTTGATATAATGTCTAAAACTACCCATAATCTCTCCTCAACCTTTAAATAGGCGGATAATGCACTTCAGCACACTCGAACTCATGTCCTATTGCACTGACAACAATGTTAATGCCAAGACTCAATATGTCACGCTCCAAAATATAGGAGGTTAATTGAAATAATTAACAAGAAATAACTTAGGTTTGATGGTTAAATAGTTAGAGCACTTCTTAGAGGTCTTAAGTTCAAGCTACTCCTCTTCCATTTTTTTTCTTTAATTTTCAGCAAACTATGATAAAAACTATACTAAAATAAATACTATTTGGTTTAAAAATTAATAAGAAATAGGTCTAGGCCTAATGGTTAACACACCCATTTCCCATTGCATGCCTGAGTTTGAGCCACTCCATTCCCATCTGTTTCTTTTTATTTTCTGCATCAAGAGAAAATTACCATGCAATTCCCTTAGGTTTGAAAACCCTAAGTGTTTAGCCCATTTCCTAATTGCATTTGAATTCTTGCTTCATTTTCCAAACCAAACAAAATTTTTGTTTTCTTTTCCCTATTTCTTCTCCCTTTTCGTTTTCATCTTCTTCTATGCATAATAATTTCTCTCCATTGCTGAAATTATTTTTGCTTCCTGAATCAAAATCAATTCTCGATTGAATCATTTTCCCTACCGATTATTGATTATGTCATTGATAGCACCCGATTCTTTTCATTCAAGTTTGGTAAGTACATTTCAATCCTAGTGTTTAAACTCAAATTTCTATAGAACTCCTATCCACGTTAAACTTATAATTCGGTTACACAACCTTGTTTCAATTCTTGTCGAATCTTTTGATAATCTTGATGAATTTTAAAATCAATCATTAAATTGTGTATAAATGTCATTTGAAGGACCTGTTTTAGGTGCATCGGATCAGATTTGATCGTGAGGGACGTCGATCGGGATTCTGATGAAATGTATGTGTTCTTTTACAAGTGAATCGGGACAAATTGTGCTTAAGATTAGGGCCACACGGGTATTTGGACCAAACGGGTGGACCACACAACCATGTACCTCTGAAACCCTAGAATAGTTTGAATTTCACACGACCAAAAACCCTCTGCACGGCCTGCCACACGACATGTCCCCATGTAGCTTAATTTTACAATTTCCACACGGCCACAGTCTATTACATGGCCTGACCATACGACCATGCAACCCCTCCACACGGTCTATAGCATCTCAAATGGCCTGGCCACATGGCTGTGTGTCCCTTATATCACAAATTTGATCAGAATTTATGATTTGTTCACTTTAGTCCCTAAATAGTCCCCAAGCTATTTTTAGAGCTTTATTTCTCTCCATTGAACCCTGATAATATGAGTATAGAAATTCATGATCTAAATTATTATATATGCATGCCATGTGAAAAATATATGCCTGATGCATTCGTATTACGTTTTGTATGATCAGTATGCCTTATGTTATTATTAAAATGAATACATGATAAAACATGCTTTTTTTTTTTTTTTGCTGATGATTGGATTTATTGTAAGCATATTAATTACTATAGTATTGATCTATTATAAGTATGTTACATTGCATTGCATGGGGAGGGACGATGTGAATAGAGGAAGATTGACAGTTTATCTGCAAATTTGCTGTGTATCCACAGCCATCTGCGAGATTTTTGCTATGTCCACAACCGTTGGTAGTTTATCTACAAATCATTGGTGGTTAAACCACAACCCTATGTATAGGTGGTTGGAGTTTAGGGGAACTCCCATTGTGGTGTGCAGTTGTCACACCCCGAAACCCGAGTTAGTAGAGTTGGGTAATTAAATCTTAGGCTTGAGTGAGATATCGAGTTTAGTGTCGTAGAGATTATAAATTAATAATATAAAATAATTAACTAGGTAATAATAATAATAATAATAATAATAATAATAATAATAATAATAATAATAATTGAGTTTATAAAAATAGAGGGTTAAATTAGAAAAGTAGTTAAATTAAAGTTCTAACGTGTAAATTAAGAGATTTAATGGAGATAGGAGTTATTAGAACAAGGGAGGAAATATGAGGGGGCTTGAGGGTAAATAGCCCAAAATTTAAAATTTGGATGGCTATATAAGAACACTTACCGTCCTTTCCATCCACATTTTCAACCATTTCAAAAGTTTGTAAGATCTGAAAATCAAGGGTTTTCTCTCAAATTCCCTTCATCCCCTTGATTTTCTTAGTATCAAAAATCCTTTTCCTCCTCAATTTTAAAAGAAATTCACTCTTTCTTCTTCAATTTTCCATCAACACTTAGCTCGTTTTTGCTCAAATTAATTCAATTTCATGGAGATCTTCGAATTAAAGGTAAACATTATGATTTCTTGTGGATTAAACGTTTATTATTGTGATTTCAATTTGTGTTTTTGTAGATCTGAGCAAGAAAACATAATACCTATGATTTTAAAGCTTAATTTTGCAAGAGATGGTGAATCTCATAATAAAAGGGCTAAGTGATGATTTTAGAATGATTTTCAAATTATTTTAACATGATTAAGAGGTTTATAAACTTGATTTAACAAATAATTAAAGGTAGTGTATGAATCAAATGATTTTCTACTTTGAGATTAAAACAAACATGATGTCGAAACCATTTTTTTCTTTTTGAAAAAACGAGGATCGACTTTAAAAATATGGAGTCGCCACCAACCCTTTTTGTTTAGGTGGGATTGGATCACCTTGTAGAAAACAATTTTGGTCTACGAAATAAAGAAAACGGGTTCGGGAGTCGGTTACACACAAGGAAGGATCAGCACCCTCATATGCCGAAAACTGGTACCAAATTGATTAATTAATGTCCTTATGTTGAAAATTAGAAAAAAATAAAATGTAATTCCTTTTGAAAAATGTTTAATTAATTTAAGTTGGGATTTAAGATTTTCTCGTTTCAAATGAATAAAACACCATCTCCAACACGTTAGGATATGATGCCTTAAACCTCGAAACCAAGATCATCTCATAATTTCCAAATCATGCGGTTTAAAATTTTTTTTTAAAAGGATACTCGAGGATTTGGTCATACGAAAAATCGAAACCCAACACGTTAGGGCACGATTTCTCAGATTTCCAAACACAAGATGTTGCCTTGTTTTAAAGTTGAGAAAACGCGAATGAAATCTTGAAAGGATATTCGGTTATTTGGTCAAACAAAAAACCGAAACCCAGCACGTTAGGGCACGATCTCTCGAATTTCCAAACACCAAATATTGCCTTATTTTAAAGCTTTGAACAGAACGGTTTTTAGACTCGAATGATATTAAACTCGATTTTTTTCTTTAACAAATAAATTACAATGGAATGATAATATTCAAAGCAAAGCAACAATGCATACACAAAATATTACAATGATGAATCACAAATAATTAATGGTTCCAAATTAAGAAATATAATCCATACAATAACAAATAGATAAACACCTAATACATAGAAAATAGTATGCGTCGATCTAAATAATACACGTGATAAAACTTGATATAAAATAAAAATATTGATGACATATGAAAGCATCTCGAATAAATAAATATATAATTTAAAACAGGGTCTTTAAAAGAACAATTATATATTTATATAGATTTAAAATAAAATATATACATATATAGATTTAAAGGAAAATGTATACAAAAGTGTTATGAAATCAACAATATGTATATAAAATAAAATAATTTTAGTACTAATTAAATATATGTATGTAATAATTAATAAAAGTACGAATACTTTAAGCTAAATACCATATAAATCTTTTTTTTTTGAAGAAATGCTGCAACTTGGGCTTTATTCATGTTCTAAAATCAATAACAAAGAAAGCAAATAAAAGGCCCGTTATTCCGGCCTCATAAGCAATAAATTGGACTAAAAAACAACCTACCTATAATTCGACCTGTTTTACCTAAGAACTTCCAAATTCACAAACCAGAAACGACAAAAAAATTAAATGATCTGAGGTCTTGGAAATGACCCGTGCACTGCCCAAGAAGCAAACTGGCACACCGTCCACCACGTTATCCCCTTTCCTTCTCCCAGACGCTACCAGTTTCCAATGTAGTCTGTTTCTTACCCACTGATACACCGATTAGACTACCACATTCTACCTGCTCCATTATCAACCATCTTTTAATGCTCCTCTTCGTTTAGCAAGGGGCTTCAATCCTACTACAGATCCATTTTACTCCCCCATCTGAGAATGCCCCTCCTCTTCGCCTGCATTTCATATCTCAATCTGGTTCTCTGATGCTCTCCTCACTCACCTGACTGGCCGCATACCATGGGACACTTCTTCTCAGGTAAATTTCTTCTTCTCTTTTCAGAGCTTCTGTGGCAAGTATGTGAGCTAATTTGTTTGCCGGTCGTGGAATATGCTCAAACTTTAAACCACTTCTCTTAGATTTCATTTGATGAATATCATGCACAATAAACCCAATCTGTGACTTATCAAGGCTATCGTTATGACATTTCTTAATCGTTGTCAATGAGTCTCCCTCTATAACAATATTTGTTTCTTCCATTTCGAGCATTGCTTGGACTGCTTGTTGGCAAGCTAACGCCTCAGCCGCAAAAGCTGATTCAACCCTAGCATGGATTTTTGTTGATGAGATGATTACTTGCCCCGATCTATCCCTAGCTACTACGCCAGGCGTCGCATATTTTCTTCTGTCATCAAAAGCCCCATCAAAATTAATTTTGATTCCCTGTCCGGACGGGTGCCGCCATTTGATATCCACCGAAGAGGTACTTTGAGTTTTTTCCTTTACTCCTTCAATTTCTGAGATATATCCAAGAATAAAATCAACTATTTCTTGGCCTGATCTGCTCTTATTATCATGAATGCGCGAGTTCCTTTCACCCCAGATAGCCCATAGTGCTAAACAGAAGATTCGACAGTCAGTCAACGGAAGGGAAAGCACCATCATGGTAGGCCAATCAACATACTCTTCTTGTGTGAAAGTTGTCAAATTTAGAACTGATAATACCCTCCACACTTCCATTGAAATAGGGCAGACCCTAAAAAGATGGTTCAATGTTTCTTCACCATCGCCACATCTAGGACACATGCTGTTGGCTACTAATCTGCGGGCCCTCATATTCGCTTTAGTTGATAAAAAATTCCAAGTGGTCTTCCAGATAAAGATTTTTACTTTAGTTGGTATTTCGATCCTCCAGAGTTTCTTGTAAAAGTCTTTATAGATTGTTTGTAAAGCATAAGCTATAAGATCCAGATCTTGTAATAGTTTATAGGAGCTTCTTACTGAGTATTCACTCGACGGTTCTCTGTTCCAAGCCAGAAAGTCATTATGAGGTTCAGCCGCTAAGGGTATCCTGAGAATCAATTCCGCCACTTCCTCTGGGAAGGTATCCATCACTAACTCTTGATTCCATTCTCTGCTATTGCTGTTAATTAATGCTGCAACTTTATCACTGTGCAAATTATCAAAATTGGACACAACATTAAAATTGGCATAATTTGGAATCCATGAATCATCGCGAATTGAAATGTTTCGACCAGTACCCACTCTCCAAATCAAACCTTTCTTCAAAACATCCTTTGTTGCCCAAATACTCCGCCACATATAAGAACTTGTGTTGCCTAATCTGGAATCCGTAAAATTGCTCTCAGAAAAGTACTTCGCTTTAAACACTTGTGCTACTAATGTGTCTGGACAAGTAATGAATTTCCACCCTTGTTTCGCCAAAAGGGAAATGTTGAATTGTGCCATATCCCTGAATCCCATACCACCTTCCTCCTTAGACCTGCATAAATACCTCCATTGACACTAGTGGATCTCGCGTTTACCCGGTCCTTTTCGCCACCAAAAATTTGCGAACGTGCTCTCTATCTTTTCGCATAAACTTTTAGGAAATAGGAAACATGAAATGGCATATATGAGAATTGCCTGCAAAATAGATTTGATGAAAACCTCTTTCCCTCCCTACGATAATAGTCTTGAGCTCCATGCCTCTATTCGTACCAAAATTTTGTCAATTAGATTCATGAAAGCTTCTTTTTTCTGTCTGCCCACAATACTGGACTAGCTGAACTACGAACACGTAGCAAAGTTGACACTAAAGTCTTTGATTCCTCAGTTGTATTGAAACTATAGAATATAGTGGATTTATTGAAGTTAACACACTGGCCTGAACAACCTTCATATTCCTTGAGTATTTCTTTCAGACTCATAGCCCCTTTCTCTGTTGCTTCACTAAACAGGATGCAATCATCTGCGAATAATAAATGAGAAATCTCAGGCCCCTTTCTACAAGCCTTAGCCCCTTTGAGTAAACCCTTTTGTGTAGCTAACCTCATAAGAGCTGATAATCCCTCACTACATATAAGAAATAAAAAAGGGCTTAACGGATCTCCTTGCCTAAGTCCTCTTGTAGGTTGAAAATAATTTCCCCTGTTTCCATTGATGATAACTGCATAGGACGCTGTGGTGACACACTTCATAATCAAATCAATCCATCTTGTATCAAATCCCATCTTCCTCATCACTTTTCCAATAAACTCCCACTCCACCCTATTATAAGCTTTACTCATGTCCAGTTTAACAGCCATGAACCCCTTTTTCCCTGTTCCTTTTTGCCGCAATGTATGTAGTAATTCATAAGCTAAAAGAACATTGTCTGAGATCAACCTACCTGGAACAAATGCACTCTGGGCCTTATCAATGCAATTACCTATGACATTTTGCAATCTATTTGCCATTGTTTTTGTCACAATTTTGTACATAACTGTACAAAGGCTTATTGGCCTAAAGTTCACCAATGTAGTGGGCTGTGAGATCTTAGGAAGAAGCACAATATCTGTCTAGTTTGCTGATTCAATCCCCTGACCCTCATTCAAGACACCCAAGCAATACTCCAACATTTCCTTCCTTACAATATGCCAGTATTTTTGAAAAAATAATGCTGGGAAACCATCCGGTCCTGATGCCTTCAAAGCTCCAATCCCTTTCAGTGCCGCATACACCTCATCTTCCATAAAGGGAGCAATCAACCCCTCATTAATCTCTTGCGTTATACTACCCTTAATTCCTTCCAAAACCTGTTTTGGATCTGTAACTCCCTGTGTTGAGAATAATTGTTCAAAAAACTTTTTTGCAGCATCTTGTAACTCTGAATTTTCATTAACCTCCTTACCATCATCTAACACGAACTTAGTGATATAATTAGGGTTGTCGCACTTCTGTGAAAATAAGCCGTATTTTTATCCCTGTTTCGTAGCCAGTTTACTCGAGCTCTCTGTTTCTAGTACACTTCATCTTTTTCAATTTCCATATTCAAATGGATTTTTGTATCTATGATTTTTGCCAGCGTTTCATCATCTCTACCTTCCATTAGTAATGTTTCCAGCTCCTGTGTTAGTTTCTTTTTAAGTTCCTCTTTTTTCCTTTTGATTGCAGCAACCCATTTCACCAATCCTAATTGCAAGATCTTTAGTCTCTCCATTAGCGGCTCATTTGATGACCCTCAAATTTCTTTGAGCACTCCCTCAAACGACTCCTCCACGGTCCACTAAACTTCAAAATGAAATTTTTGATTTTGTGGATTGTGATTCACCCTATCTATATTAATGAGTAGAGGACAATGATCAGATGAAGAGAAAGGTAGGTGCTGTACACACCCTATAGGAAATAAAGTTACCCACTCATCGTTTGCAACCCCGCGGTCTAATCTTTCTCTTATGTTTGTCTCTGCAAGGTTTCCCCTTTCCCATGTGAATTATGTTCCGGAAAATCCAATATCTGTCAGCTAGCATTCTTCTAATGTGTCCCTAAAAACTGCCATTCACCTTTGACCCCTTGGAAGTCCCCCTTTTTCTCAAAAGAATACATTATCTCATTGAAGTCACCTGCAACCAACCATGGTCCTGTACCTTCGTGACTTAATCCTTTCAGTCGATTCCAAACTTGATTCTGATCCTTCACATATGGTGAACCATAAAAACCTGTGTACTTCCAGACTTCTTGAGACACATCCTCCCTTACCATTACATCAACATGCCATTTTGAAAAACTTTTCAATGTAATTTCCGTATCCCCTTTCCAGGCTAAACACAATCCTCCTCGAGACCCTTCTACTTCCACATCAATTCTATTAGTAAATCTGCAACTTCTTCTTACCATCTCCATGTGTTTTGATTTAACTTTGTCTCCATTAAGAAGACAAGCTGGGGATTATGCTGCTTAACAAGGTAACGCAGACTTCTGACTGCCCGTGGGCTCCCCAACCCACGAACATTCCAGCAAATGTGTTTCATTGTGTCTGGTCAGCTAGCTCACTGCTAGCCGCCGATCCTAAAATATTATCAACAATGCTATGCTCCCTATCCACACACATGATTTCAGAAACATCAACTACAGTCTGACTTAGACAATCATATTTCAATCTTTTACTCCCTACCTCAATCCCACCCTGCATTACCTCCGCCCCCACCTCCTCAGCTAGAAATTTCCTTTTGGATCCAACATTCATGAATTGACAAAAAATCTTTCTGTTCAGTAGAAACCCTCCGCTTCTAACTTGAAATCTTCAAAGCCTTAACATACCCCTCCTCTACTTTTGTGTATTCATAAGTCTTTCCATTTACCTCCCTACTTCCTTTAACTTCCTGGTTCATCAAGCCTTCTTCTCATTTTGATAAAATCTTTCCCCCCATATATTTACAGTCCCCACTACTTGAATCTGCATCCACTTCCCCTTCTGGTTGCTTATTGATTTTCCATGTATATAATTGTTGCGAACCCACCTTTTTAGAAAAAGCGTTGAAAGTCATGCTCTCCTTCCCCACAATCTTTGATTCTACTTTCAATGCAACAGTATATGGGGGATTAACTCTGATTTTACTCTTTTCTACAGGTGTGAACGACCAACAATCATTAAGCCCATAATCCAGTTTCCCGCACCCAAAACAAAACATAGGTAATTTCTCAAATTTAAAAGCGACCCATGACTTAATACTATTCTCACTTACAACAAAAATACCTCTGCAGAGTGGTTTCTGTACATCCATGTTGACTCGAAGTTTGCAATAATCATCATGGACTTCAGATCTAAGGACACCCCCAAAAGTACTACCAACTGCATGCATCAAATCTTTCTTGTCGTATTCTGGTACACATGGCCCAATCTTAATCCAAAATGGTGATGAAGTTAAACGAATTTCATCTCGTTCAATCGGATCCCTAATCCTTTCAAAAAGAATAAGATATTTACGAAAAAGCCAAGGTCGCCCCTCCATGATAAGATCCAAATCATCCTCCAAATCAAACACGATAGAAAATAAATTTTGATCAGCAACGTGAATGTGAAACTTTTCCTTGATCTTCCATATGCTTTTCAACTGCACTTTAAAGCTGTCAGGATTGAACTATTTTTTCGTCCAAACAGAGCAAATTAATGTCGGTTTGATATCAGGCACCACCAATGATCTTTTAACTAATAGTTGAACAAGTTCATCTGCCAGCAGCGAGATCTCCTCACTAGTCTCCCTCTCCACTCCACCACCCTCTTCCATCCCAAGCCACAGAAGTTCATGTTTTCTCTAGGACTCTTACAGAGAGCACTCTTGGTTTTCAAGGGGACTCCCTTTTTATTATACCATATAAATCTTTAAAACAAGTAATCTCTAAAAGAGATCTTGAAATTAAACATTTATAAAATAGATTAAAATATAAAATAGAGGTATAAAAACCAATTAAAACATTGTAAAATGAATTTCAAAATAATTTATTAAAACAACTGATACAAAATGAATAATAAACAAATTTAATACCATAGAAGGTCGCAAAGATTATAAACAAAGGCTGAAAAATACTTAATTGAAAAAGAAATGAAATCAGAAGGCTGTTTTATAAAGAATTTATTTAAACAAAGTCCAAGACTAAATTAAAAAGTGCTTAAATAATTGGAGGTTAAAATAGAAAATATTCAAATAGCCAAAACGCAGTGCACGAACTGGACTAAACTAAAAAAGCGCACAAATCCTTAGGCAAAATTAAAAAAACAAAAGAAATAACAAGAAAGCCCAATCAAATCTTAACACAAAACAAAGAGACCGATCGCGCAATTATCCCATCACCGCAAAAACGTGCGGATCCTATGGGTGCTGGATCGGGTCAAGTTGGGTCGTCCAATACGGCGCCGTTTCAGAACCATGAAAACTGGTCGTAAACGGTGCCGTTTCATGTGCTATGAAAAATAAAACAAAACCTAAAAATTAGAGCATTCGTTCATTTCTAAAACAAAACAAAAAAAATTAAAAAGAGAACCCTAATCTCCTATTCCTTTCTGCTCGGTCGAACTAGATCCAGCCCCTTAAACACCGATCCGCCACCACGGACGACGATTAGTGTACTTGAGCCTTGGCGAATGTTTTTTTAGCCTTAAGATCCCCTCTCAGCCTTGATTTCAACGAAGCAAAAGGAAATCCATGGCGTATTCCTAAGGTAAGGGTTTGCTTTCTCCTTTTTTATTTTCACATGCAATAGTAAAAAGAAAACTAAAAACAAACAGAAAAGAAATAGAATTCGAAATCGAAAGCAACTTCTGTATTCACTTAAAAATCTACTCTTTTTTTATATTGATTGTATATTCGTGTGTTCGTAAAAAAAGTGAAGAAGAAGCCATTACAATTGTTTTGCTTCGGTTTTTATAACTGAATTCAGAAATAAAAATCAAAATACAATTTTTTTTTTCTTTGTCTTTGTGTCCTTTTTGTTTTGCAGCACGAGGCGTGCGTGGGTGTCACGGAGGCCATACGCATGACGTGGCGAAGCGCGCGTGGGGAGAAGGTCGCTGCGATCTTTGAGAAAACAGAAACCCCTAGGGTTTCTATTGTGTTAGGGTTAGTGGGCTAGGATGGTATCTGGGTCTGGGCCTTGATTTAATTTGGGCTCGTACTTTGTAATTTGGACTGTTGAAAGACTTTTTATTATTGGTTTTTTAATTGGATTTTATTTTATTTAATTTTTGGTTTTTGTTTTTGGTTTTATCTGGCCCGGGCAAATTTGGGCTCTTACACATGATTTTTCCAGAAAAGGTTAATTTATGAAATTAAGTAAAATTAAAGACCTAGATCTGTAATTAGGCATTAGATCTAATGTTAGGAAGTGAAAATTGAGGATTTAATTGAGTTTAATTGGAGTAATTGAGAGATTTAAGTCACGCGATAGGAGTTCGCCAGATTTAGGAGAGTGGCGAGTTGTTAGGTTGTTAGGTGGTTACTCTGTCTGTTTAGAATGCTAAGTAACATGTGTTTTTATATTTTATGCGAAGCCTCTGATTGTGGTGAATGTGCCTCAACAGGCAAGGACAAGGGCAAGCAAAAAATGGTATAGGTTCGACAATCAGCAGCAAGACACAAGTGAGTGTTTTGGCATATCACACTTAAACACAAGTTCGCGTGCTAAGGGAAGCCCGGTAGGCATGCAAACCCATTAATTAAATGTATGAACCCTAGTATGTAACATGCAAGCCCTATTATATTCTTATGTGAGCCTTACTTATGACTTGTGAATTCTGTTACCATGTGTGCGAACTGTATTTAGATGTGTGTGCGAGCCCATATACATGTGTGAATCTATATGTATATGTAAGCCTATATGTATGTGCGAACTTTATGATATGCGAACCTTAACACATGATATATGCAAACCCTGTCACATGTGGTATGCGAGCTTATATATGTGCAAACCTAATAACACGCGAGCCCATATATTGTGTGAACCCTCATGAGATACATACGGACCCTGCTTTTAAATGTTTAGGCGAGCCTAATGTCTTATGCAAACCTAGATGCATGTGCGAACCTATATGCTTTATGTGAACCTATTTGAAGTATGTGAGCCATGCCATAAAACAAGCCCATGTTATGCGAACTTATGTGTAGTGCGAGCCCTGCAAAAATGCGAGCTCTACTAAATGCAAACTGTCATGTGCGAGCTTAGCAGTATTGCAATCCTTATTATATTTGTACATTGCGAATGTGATGAAAATGATATATTGACACTGTAACTTCTCGAAACCATTGGATATAGTTGGCATGACATAGGATTGTGAGTACTCACCCTTATTATTTTGATGAGCATTATGGCCTAGAGAAGCATTGGAGAGTTAAAGGAATATAGAGCATAGCTCCATTAACCGAAGATGCGTAAGGCTCTATGAGTCATGAAGTGTTTCGGAGAGTGTGGACATTCGTGCTACACTTATATCGGAGATGCGTAAGGCTCTTTGACTCAAAAGTGAGGTGTTATAAGGAGATTCGTTTATCCAATGTGTGGTGATAGAGTCCACTTATATGTTTCACAATCATAAGTTGCCAATATATCACCATAATGTGCATGAGTATTGTATATAATGTGAACTATTGTAATGTGATTAATTGCTAGCATGATGAAATGTTTATATGTGTTATATGCATAAGCACTTATTGAGCTTCAATAAGCTCACACTCCTTACACGTACCTTGTAGATAAGTAGTTAGCGGGACATATAGTAAAGTGTGGCAACCTGGTGATCCAACTCAAGGCAAATCCTTCCGAGTATGTGACGTGTTTTCAAACCTTAAAGTGGAAGGCAATGTGGAACTATCCTACATGATTATAATTTTACTTAGACTTATAAATAAATTTTCACGAGTTGTAAACGAACATTACAGATTGTATAATTTGGACTTTGGACTTTATATTTGCTTGGTTGAGTACATGCCTGCTTGGATTTTGTACATGTTGATTGATATTAATTCGATAAACTAACAAGCTTATGTAGGTTAATGAGATTTCTTGGAAATTAAGGTATGCCCTCTTACCACTTGTATGTTTAAATCAAAATAACAACTTAGGATACATGAGATGAATATGGAACATGATTAAATAAAACCAATGAGCTAACCAAGTGTAGTGCTAGGGGGTCGTAAGTATAAGGTCTTGCCAGTACCAATGGGGGGGTTCGACAACACGTAGTGTTCGTCAAGACTAGTGTTCACCCCGTTAGGGAGTTCGCCAAGGTAGGTAGCTCTCCAGATGGTGAGGGTGTTCACTAAAAACTATGAGAGTTCACCATTAGGGATCGCCAAATTGGGGTTCACTAGTGACGATAGATACATCAACTTGCAAGTTCACCAGGGAAGTTAGGTTCGCCAAATATTAGGGTGTTCGTCGTACTTTAGGGGGCGTAGAGAAGGATATGAGCTAGGTCGCCAGTTAGGTCGCAAACCAGGGGATTCGCAGGACCAGCCATGAGTTGGGTTCACGGGTAGGTCGCGAGCTGTGCTCGTTAGGTTGTTGCGAGTTGTTGATTTTTTTTTTCTAGTAAGGGGGTTTGTAGGTAACTTAAATCTACACTAATATGCTTGTTTTTGATGATGTGAATAGAGGGCATGCTGTTAGATTCATTTTTATTATGATTTGTGTTGCAAATGCAAGGTGTGCATGGTTGATTGGTGTGTTTTGTGATGTTTTAAATGGAGAGTCACTTTGGTGGTTAATGTAACGTTCGAAATTCAGGTCGGACCGCCCTGACTGGGTTTAGGTGCCATAGTAAAGGTGGGGTAGGATCTTTCTTGTTAAATCGAAACTATATGACCTTCACAAAGCATGTGCATACAAAACTTGGATTTCTAAGATGACATATATATACAGATATTGTTGAGTGATCTGAAATATCGATATTCTGAAATTGCTACTGTGAATTATTTCTATGTGTCATATTTCCGTATGCTTAATCGTTTGTATTGTTTTCTTTGTAATTGAACTCACACTAAGCTTCATAGCTCACTCCCCCTTTTATTTCCATATCTAAGAATAACCCAACATGTTAGGACGCAGGCACGACATCCGGAGGGTCTCAGCTTGGTTTTGATTTATTAAAATACTTTTGATTTATTATTTGATATATTTATTATTCAGAGACTGTGATGCTTTATTTTTAAACTATGGCATGAGATGTAAGATTTGGGTTTTCTTTTATCATAGCATGCATGACATTTAATTTATTTTTAATGTTGAAATAAAGGTTTAATGAATTATGCATGAAACATAGATTTTATTAAAATTAAGTAAATATCACTTTTCTACTGCTAAATTTTAAATAAATTGTGAGTAATAAACAAATCGGTTATTAACTATGTTTTTTTATGAAGTTATTGTTACATAGGAAAGTTAATCTAAATCGAGTTTTGATAGCTAATGAGTTCCTAAAAATAGACTAAGATTTCTTTTGAAAATAAACAAATGCTTTAATATAACTATTTTAAAAACTCTGAAAACTTACTGGGCCATTCTGGTGGCCGATGTAATCTTCCGAATTCGGGCCTAATGTTTAGGTCGAGTTGGGGAGGTTACATAATCGTCATAAATACTTAAATATGTATTTTTTAAGGAAAATATGTATGTTAGTAATAGGGTTAAATACAAAATTAGTACCCGAACTTGTCCATTTCTCCCAAATTAGTACTGATGGTTTTTTTTTGTCCAAGATTGGTACCCTAAATTGTTTTACCGTCAACTAAATTGGTACCTGCCTCTAACGCCATTACTTGTTTGGTGATGCGACAGCATTGGCCAATCGCGCAGCACCACGTGGACTGCTATTTCCTTTTTCATTTTCCCTTATTTTCTCCCCTTTTTATTTTCCCACTTCTTCTTCCCTACTTCTACACCATTGCTATAAGGAAGACTACTTCCCACTGTGAAAAGGAGACAAACTAAGCCAATTGGAGTAGTATGTTTATCCCAAATCAGTACATTAATCAAAACAGTAAGAAACTTATTAACCACACCAATGACAATAAATGTTGTAGCAAAGATTGCTTTCCCAGCTGCAAATCCAAAGAAACTAATAAGCAAACCAAATAAACAAGACAAACATAAACAACAAACGCCAACGGTTTGAATCCCGACCACCACTCACGACGGCAAAAAGCTCACCGCATTCCCACTTAAAACCCAAAAAAAGGGTGCTATCATCAACAACTACATGTTATTGTAAAACACAAACCCCCAAGTATTCAACCCAATGATGAACAAAGACATGAATGTCAACTGTTCTAGGCATGGTTTCTTTCTAAAGGTCGTATTAGCGACAACAACCAAAAAGATCAGAGGATGTCTCGACATTAGAGTGGTGTAGGAGAAATTTTTTATTTAATTGCATTTGACCCAATTTTTACTTTGATTTTTAATCTTTGATGAAGGACTTGACTTGTATTGTTTGCACCTACCCTTGATGATTTTGGGCAATGTTTGTATTGTGATTTTCATTGAGCTTTGGGCTTTTTTTCTTTTGTAAAGTATAGGAAAGAGTCTAAGTTGAGGGTGGCTAAGATATTTAAGAGTTTTCTGCTAGTGACTCTTTTATTAGATAGCAACATTGGGAAAGGGAAATGGAGTGTAATAAGGATGAGGCCATTAGAGCTAAAGAGCTTGCTGAGAAGAAGTTCATAGCAAAGGATATTAATGGAGCAAAGAAATTTGCTTTGAAAGCCCAGAATTTGTATTCTGGTCTCGATGGCATTCCTCAAATGATAGCAACACTCGATGTTTAAATTTCCATAGAGAACAAAAATAATGGAGAATAAGATTGGTACGTTGTGGCTCACTGGAGAAAGTTGGACAGTGGCCTAGCAGCTAGTAGAAGTAGGGTGGAAAAAGAAGTAAAGAAATGGTGCAGAAAAAGAGGGAAAATGAAAAAGGAAATAGAAAGAAAAAGAGGCACAAATAGAACGCCATGTGGCACCGTGTGATTGGACAATGCTGCCATGTCATAAAAAAACTAACGGTGTTAGGCTTGGGTACTAATATAGTGGACGGAAAAAAGTTCGAGTACCAATTTCGGACAAAAAAATCATAAGTACCAATCTGGAAGAAGTGGACAAGTTTGGGTACTAATTTTATATTTAACCCTTAATATGCCATATACAATTGGTGGAAAAAAAGAAGCTCTTATTACTAATACGAATTTTGGCTACAAGAAGGCTTTTTCTTATCGTCATGAATCAGATAATACTATGTTATTTCTTATGCTTATATTGCTTCTATTTACTTTATTTGTTGGAGCTATAGCAGTTCCTTTTAATCAAGAAGAAATGCATTTGGATATATTATCAAAATTATTAACTCCATCTATAAATCTTTTACATCAAAATTAAAATGATTTTGAGGATTCGTATCAATTTTTTAAAAATGCAACTTTTTCAGTGAGTATAGCTTGTTTCGGAATATTTACAGCATTCCTTTTATATAAACCTTTTTGTTCATCTTTACAAAATTTAAACTTACTAAATTCATTTGTGAAAAGGGGTGCTGATCGTTGTTTTATGCAATGTCAAAGTCTTAAAATTTATATAAAGAATGATCAAACCTAGAAACTAACTATGACAACGATTTGAGGCAAGCACACCTATCGAACAATAGTATAGTTAAGGCAAGACCGGAATGTCGAACCCAAAGGAACTAAAAGTACTAATACTAACTTTCTTTTTATTATCTAGCCTAAGAATTAAGTGGATTTTTATCTAATCTAAAATTAACTATCTACTAAACTAAACTAAAGACTCTAAGACAAAGAAGAATGAAATTAGGAAAATAACTTTGAGGAAAAACCAATTGATTAAGACGACATCCAAGGAAGGATCCACCTAGACTTCATTTGTTACCTAACTCTGAACCAGAGATTTATTCATTTGACTTGATCCGTAAGATTCCCTAAGTTATATTAATCCCTCTCTCGAGGCGACTAACGTCTAACCCTGGGTTGATTAATTGAAATCTCTTTCTAATTAAAACCCCTAGAATTGCATTAACTTGATCTATGGACTCCCATATCAGGTTTCACCCTAATCCGGCAAAATCTCGTCACCCTATCTCTAAGCGTACGATCAACTCCGCTTAACTATGCTAGATCTACTCTTAGGCAGGGACTTTTGCTCCTCCACCTAAGCACATCACACTTGAATTAATATCCCGGAAATATCAACACAAGAATTAAGAACACATAATTAAGAACAAGTCAAATATTTATCATATAGTTCAGCAAACGATAACAAGATTAATCTTAGGTTTCATCCCCCTTAGGTATCTAAGGGTTTAGTTCATAATAATAATAGAATACATCTCAAAAGAAAAGATAAAACAAAACATAAGAAATCCCTAAAACCCCCTGAAGGAATTGAAGGAGAGACCCTCCGTCTTGAGTATGATTCCGGCTTCTTGAGATGAATCAACTGGCTATCTTCGAGTAAATCCCTACAAATCTGCCCTCTTTGGCCTAGCTGGACGCCCCCTGACTAAAGCCTTGGGTTCCCCCTTTTTAGGTTATACTTAGCGTGTTTATATAGGCTTCTGAATGTGCTTCTTTGCCCCTAAGTATCCTAATCCGAGTGAAACTCTTCTTTCTTATGGCAGGGACATGCCCATGGCAAACGCCCATGTAAGTCGCAGCTAGGCCGTGTTCGAAGCTGTTGAATGAGACACGGCCGTGTGGTCTTGGGCCCAGGCCGTGTCGATTTCGTGATATGGCCCATTTACTCCGTTTTGGGCCCATTTTCCATTCTTTTCGTCATCCGGTGCTTTTCTGAGTATAAAACATGAAAACAATGGATTAAGAGCACCAAATTACATAATTCAAGGCTTAAATCATCCAAAAGTATGTTAAATGTGGACATAAAATATGTTACTTTTACGATTTATCAGGTGCTAAAAGAATTTTATTGGATAAAATGATATATTTGATATATGATTGGTCATATAATCGTGGTTACATAGATATGTTTTATTCAATATCCTTAACAAAAGGTATAAGAGGATTGGCAGAACTAACTCATTTTTTTCATAGGTGAGTAATCGATAGAATTACAAACGGAGTAGGCATTAGAAGTTTTTTTTGTGGGAGAAAGTGTAAAATATCTAGGGGAAGTCACAACTCATTTTATCTATTATTATATTTATTTTATGTATTAATTTTTTTTAGTAATTTACTACTTTATTTTATTTTAATTTTATGTAATTTATATATTAATATTACATTTATAGATTTTGATTTATTTATTTATTTTTTAGAATATTAAAAAATTATTATTATATAATTTGAATAATAATAAAATTTAATATTTAATTAAAATATTTTATCCGACCATAATGACCGAATTGATTATCGTCATGCATAAGGATATTAGATTCTCTGGTATAAAAGATTTTAAAATCATCATTAACCTCCCTTTTTTCCTTTCTATTTCTTGATTATTATATGATGATTTTTGAACTTTCCATATACATATATAGAAATAGAAAAAAGATAGACTAGAACTGACATCTCTTATGTCATGTCAATGTGTAACATCCTGAAAAGGGCCTATGCATTTTCGGTTTAATTGTACGAAATGACAAGTCTTAAGTACTATGAATAAATTTCAAACATTTTTGGAAATGAAAATGGAAATGGATATTTTTGGAAACCTAGAAATGCATGGAAATGGAAATGGAAATGAACATTTTTGGAAACCTGGAAATGTAAGGAAATGATTCAAAAATGGAAAGTGAACATTTCTGGAAACTTGGAAATGTAAGAAAATGGCAAGTTTATAGAGCCGATCAAAAATTTTAGGAAACTTAGAAATAATGCAGAAATGTCAAGATTTAAAGTTTAAAATAGGAAAGTAAGGCAAGGTGGCCTTAAAAGAAAAAGTTTGTGAAATTTGACACACAAACAGGCTTGGAAAAGTGGCCTGAATGTGCCACTTAGGGCCTATGGAAATGGCGCCATATGCAAGAGGAATGGGCCTGGGTTCGAGTCACTTGGGAAGCAAATAAATGAGGTGTTTTATTTTCATAAATATTCGATTAAAAAGGTGATAAATAATGGATTTTTAAATTGGATTATTTTGAAGAGATAAATGTTGGATTAAACTCTTTTATTTATGATAATTAAAGGATAAAGTTATCAAAATAGAAGAGTGGTGGCCAAGTAAGGGACTCTAGCCTAGTAAATTTGGCTATAAAAGGAAAAGAGAGGCCATTCAGCATTATTTACTCTTCCTTGATAACCTCTGCCGAATTTTCTCTGCAACCCTATTCTTTTCTTCTTCATTCTTCTCCTCTCAATATTCCAAAAGCCGAAAGCTTGCTAAGATCAAGGCCATAGCCGATCTCCGAAGGTTGAAGTGAAGGTGCAATCGATTTCTTCAAATAAGGGTAAGATCCAAGTTTGGTTTCCATTCTTTTATACTTTAGACTTATCAAAATCTAGGGCTAATTCCATTAATGTTCATGGTTGCCGAAACTTTGAAGAGATCTTTCGGGACTTACTAAGTGTAGACTACAAGGAAGGAGAAGTTCTTTTCCCAAAAGTACACCATAGGTTGCGTGTTCCCTAATTATTCGGTGAATTTCGGGATTTAAAATCCAAGGGTAGTGTCTATAGCATTCGGCCAAGGCTTATTTTAGTGTTTGGATCTGTCTTTTATTATCTTAAAAGCCGAAAACTAATATGTTAAAGGGATCTAGAGTTGGCCGAATACAAGGAAGAAGGATACAAAGTTTCGGGACTTGGTTATTAAGTCAATCGGCAACAAGGTACGTTTTAGTGTACTAATCCTACTAGGATTTGGATTTATAGCCGAATGGCTCTTTACTAAGTATTAAATGATTGATTAAATGTAGAGAATTAAGATCTAAGGCATTAGATCAAGCTTTTCGGGATTTGGATTGGAAACCTTAAGCGAATCAGGTGTGTACTCAACACTACTTTGTAATATGAATTATGGTTGCATATAATAAAATATATGTTAATAGAAATATGAGCATGGCTAAAGTACCATGATATGGTACTAAGTACTCAGGTACGTTTCCTACTTCTACTAGGAATATGAAAAATGTTATTCGTAACATGAGAATATGATAAGAATTTGAACTATGGTATATTATGCATGTTTATGGGGCATTTGGTTGTATATTGAAAGGGGAAGTGAAAAGTGGTGATTTAAGACCACAGTAATCTGAAAAGTGGTGACTTACGACCACAGTAATCTGAAAAGTGGTGATCTAAGACCACAGTAATCTGAAAAGTGGTTTCCTAAAACCACAGATGCGGAGCTTTAAGCCCGCAAATTGGTGTGTAGCGGAAGGAGGAACGACTTAGTAGTCCCCACGGTGTGTTTGGCAGGTACGGGGGTGTGTAGCGGATGGACAATTAGGTTTGGGTTTGGGAATGCATCATAACTTGTATTTTATGTTTTGAATGTGTAACTATTGTATGCCTGATTCTATTATGATTTAGTGTCGTGTACACATTGAGTCTGTTTGACTCACCCCGTTGGGGAATATTTTTCAGGTGATGAGCAGTGATGGACCGGGACGGCAGAACTTGTGGTGGCCATGCTCAACTTGAAGTCTTTATTTTAATGGACTATTAAATTTTTAGTACTTTGAAATATTTTGGAAACTATTTGATGTAATAAGGCCATAAGGCCATGATGAACGATTTTATTTCTACTTGTTGTTTTATTGTGTTACAAATTTTGATTAAGTTAAAGACTAAGTATTTTATTTTAAAATATACTCTATATGTTTTATCACTTAATATTAAAAAGGGGTTTTCTAATATAAAAATCCAGTTTGTTTTCAACACAAGCCCAACCCAAACAATATTTTTTTAATCACACAAGTTTTTCTCTAAGTAACAAAAGAATTTTTAACCGGTTTACTTGAGGAACATACCAGATCTGGCCAAGGCTCGTGGGCCGGGTTTGGGGTGTTTCACAATGACAATATAAAAATAGAATTGGGATCTGGATGGAATATAATGAAATAGAGCCACTTTGAGGTTCCCTATGAAATGAGGCACGAAAGGAGCCACTACGAAGAAGTTCTGGGGGTTATGAAGGAAACTTCGAGTTCATATTGGTCAAAAGTTAAGAACGGGAATTAAGTCATGAGTTGAGAATGGGAATTGAACTCTATGAGATCTAATCTCCCGTTGTTCCTCAGTAGCTTAACGGTAGAGCGGTCGACTGTTAACTGATTGGTCATAGGTTCGAATCCTACTTGAGGAGATTTGATTCATTCCGAATTAAAGAATTAAGAATGTCAGAATGAAAGGGTTCGCTTTGACCATTAAAAGCAGGTAACATGTTCCCTGTGTCTTTGTTTCTATTGCATTTTATCCCATTGTATCACATCCATTTCTGCGATATTTGAAAATCACTGTCAATACCTCGGTGTAGGTGTTTGGGATAATCCTTTGTTCCATAGTCCCGGGGCTATTTACAACCAGCCAATTAATAATTCTCAGATGTACTAGTACTAGCAATTTCCTCAAAGATGCAGTCATCGATTCTCCCGAAAGGCCACAATTACCGCGAGCAAACACATTAATTTAATGATGAGGAGCGCATTTTTTCTATGCTACTAATACTTGTACTTGCTCTAGTATTCTGCCCAAGCCTGGCTGAGGAAGAGTTTAGGCGTAAAAAAAAAAAAATATGCTTATTTTATTTTGTTTTGGCCGGTAATACTATATAAAAATATAAAATAGAAAAGTAAATATACGATAAATAATAAATAAAAGGCCACTCCATTTCGGCAAAAGACCCATGCCCAAGTTCCATAGCTTTGGGTCTGCTACCCCAATCATGATTTTCCTACCCCCAGAGGGACATTATAATATGTGATATTAATATTTTTAAATATTTTTTTAAAATGAAAAATTATTATTATATGACTCTTAATTCAAGATAATTTTTATACAAAGACAAAATTATTTATGAAGGAATTTTTTTTTTTGAAAATATATCCTTTTAGTTTTCAAAGGAAAAAAATGAATTTAGAGGAAAATGTTTGATGAGTTTTGGGATTTTTTTTATAAAAATGACTCAAAATTTTTAATTATTTACGAAAATGACTTACTTTGAAAATTGTGTACGTAAATGGTCTGTTTTGAATAGTAAACATCCGTGATGCCATTACTATTGGAGTCACCACCTCCAATTTTAAAAAATATATAATTATTTTAGCATTGGCGGTACCGAGCTTAAAGTATAATTATATAAAACGTTCAGGGACCCGATGATGCAATTACCCTATTAGATTGGATGAAAAAAAGGGTGGCGCCATTCCTCTTGGTAGCACCAATTAAATGCTTTTAAAATTTTAGTTTATTTGCATGTTAGGTCTGCCCTCTTTTGAAATTAAATTTAAATAACCCTTAAAAATATAAGAATAACAAAAATAAACTTTTTTCACATATTATTATTATTTTTAAAAACAATAAACTTAAAAGACTATATAAAATTCTTATTTAAATTACCCAAATATATCCCTCAAGAATTTTCACCAAGTAAAAGATTCTTATTTAAAACTTAAGGAAAATGTTTGAGGGATATATTTGGGTAATTTAAATAAGAATTTTATATAATTTTTTAAGTTTATTGTTTTTAAAAAAATAATAAAATTTGAAAAGAATTTATTTTTGTTATTCTTATATTTTTTAAGGGCTATTTAAATTTAATTTCAAAAGAGGACAGACCTAACATACAAATAGACCAAAAGTTTAAAAGCATTTAATTGATGCAATTGCTTCATAATGTTCCTGAACGTTTTATATAATTATACTTCAGTCGAGTGCCGCCAATGGTAATGGCAACACCCAAAAAAAATAAATTTTTTAAAACCAGAGGTGGTGATGCCAATGACAATAGCGTCACATACGTTTACGGTTCAAAATGAGTCATTTATGTACATAATTTTCAAAGTGAGTCAATTTTTATTAATAATTAAAATTTTTAAATATTTTTATAATAAAAAAAGCCACAGTATTGGAATGAAAGTAAAAACACTGGCCAATCAAAGTGAAAATCCCAACGCGCATAGGATTTTGGGATCTCTTTTATGTTATTTTCCTACTCACTTGGTTTCAAATTGAAGTTGCATTTGCTTCTTTGGATAAACTCTTGTACCCTAAAATTTTATTAGTTACTTTATTAGTTACTTACTCCCCTCGTATACTCACGTGCGTCGCAACATCGCAAGCGGTTAACAACCAGTTCTTTCCTATTCGTCACGTCTTACAATTAACTCTCAATCATATTTAATAAAAAAAAAGGTGGCAGGTTTTCTGAACCTCCATCAATAACTACGGAAAACCTCATATCTTCTCTGTTTCAACCTCCAAACATATCCCATCGCTCTCTCAAATCCGATGCTATTGATCAAAGGATTCTCTGTGAACAAGTAGCGTACAAGCAAAATCGATTTTTTTTGTGTGTGTTTTAATCGGCAAAAAAAAAAATGCATTCGTGTTATCCGCTTCTTAAAGAGCCAATCAGAATGGCTTCAATCCTGAAGCCATCCAAATATGTAAGTTTCATTTTCATTTCAAATCAATCTGTTTAAGCTTTAGACTTATTAGTTGTTTGAATCCCACTCGATTTGAATTTGTTTCGTTTCTTATCTTCTTTGGCAGAGTTTTCCCCCTACAATGACCAAGATTGTGGGAACTCTAGGTCCTAACTCTCGATCCGTTGGTGTTATTTCCAGTTCCCTTAAAGCTGGAATGTCTGGTATGAATTTTGCTGCCTCTCTTATTTAGTTTTATTTTTTTTTTTGCATAAATTACTGTAATATTGGAAGTTGGAACTTGGAACCAAGTTTTTTTTTGGGTAGTGGCTAGATTCGATTTCTCGTGGCATGAGTCGAAATCAAGAATAAAACTAATGTGAAAATATTTCTAACTTCATTGAATTCCATTGAGAGTTACAAAAGGAGTATTTAATACAAGCAAATAATAACTAACTATTAACTAATTGTGCTTAACTACTAACTAACTCTTTTAACTAACTTTATCAGTAAAGCTACTGATGAAATACTCATAACATGCCCCGTACTAGTTAAGGTTTTCTTCCTCTTGTAACTTCATGCTCGTAAGGAACAACTCTAAGCTGACTTCTAAACTTGTTGAACAATCCTGCTGATAATGGTTTTGTCAAGATGTCAGCAATCTGATCTTGACTTGGCACATGATCCACTTGAAAGGCTCCTCCTACAACTCCCTCTCTCATAAAGAACAAATCCAATTCAACATGTTTGAATTTGGAGTACATGACAGGATTCCCTGCTACTGCAACAATAGCTGAACTATCACACCACACCAATGCCTTGTTCTTAACTGGAACACATATCTCGGTTAACAAAGATTGAATCCAGACCATTTCTGCAGTGACATGTGCAATACTTCTGTATTCTGCTTCAACTATAGACCTGGATACTACTTGTTGTTTTTTGGAACTCCAGGAGACTAGATTCCCTCCAAGAAATACACAATAGCCTGTTGTCGACATTTGATCATCAGTATCTGACCCTCAGTTGGAATCGAAGTAGCCTTTGAGCAAAAACTTTGAAGTTTGACTGAACCTTAGCCCATGATCCAAAGCGACTTGCAGATAACACAAGATTCTTTTGACAGCTTTAAAATGTAAATCCAATGGTTTGTGCATGAACTGACAGACTTTGTTGACTGAGAAGGCAATGTCTGGTGTGGTAATCACTACATACTGTATAGCACCAACTATTCTCCTGTAAAAAATGTTCATCTTCGATAGGACCACCTTCATGAGCTGATAAATGACATGTAGTAACCATTGGTGTAGGAGAACCATTCGACCTGTCCATAGAGGCCTTTCTAAGTAGATCAAGTATGTACTTCTTTTGGCCTTTCTAAGTAGATCAAGTATGTACTTCTTTTGGCTAAGAAAAATACCATCTTGAGTGTAGTTGACTTCAATGCCCAAAAAGTAACTCAGCTTCCCCAAGTCTTTCAAAAAAAAAATTGTTCATTGAGTTTCTTAACAAAGTGATCTATAGCTCAAGAGTCAGTCCTGGTGACAATAATGTCATCCACGTATATTAGAACATATAGCAACTGAGCCCCCCGATCGATGGATAAAAAGAGAGTTTTCAGCTTTTGATACTTCAATCTTATTGGCTAAGAGAAATTTCCTCAGTTTGTGAAACCAAGCCTGAGGTGCTTGCTTAAGGCCATACAAAGCCTTTCTCAACTTGCTTACCAACTGTTGGCCATTGTTCCCTTGCTGTTCAAAACCTGGTGGTTGCGTCATATAAATTTCCTCATGCAAATCACCATTCAAGAAGGCATTATTAATATCCACTTACCTTAGAGACCAACCCAAGAACACAGCTAATGCCAACACCACTTTAATCGTTGTCGGTTTAACCATGGGACTAAATGTCTCTTGAAAGTCAATGCCTACCTCTTGAAGGTAACCTTTAACCACCAATCAGCCTTTGTATCTAGCCACAGATCCATAACCATTTCTTTTGACTTTAAAAATCCATTTGTACCCTACGGCCCTACGACCTGCAGGTAAGGGCATAAGGTCCCAAGTGTGATTGGAAAGTAAGGCTTTATACTCAGTTTGTGCAATTACTGTCCAGGTAGGACTCTGAAATGCTTTTGTAATAGAAGTGGGCTCCTTCTCAGTTAGAACAGAGGAGAACACCTTTGGTTTGTAAATACCACTCCTGGATCGGGTTTGTATAATGTAACATCCTAGATTAGGGGTTATGCGTTTGTGCATAATTCATGAGTTAGTAGGTTTTGGCAGTGTTGGAAGTGTATTAAGGGTTTTTAGAATTTTAGGATGGAAGAAGAAAGCTTTGGAAAATTATTGGTTTTTAAGTAAAAAGGGGAGCTAGGTAAATGAGGCTTTAAAAGAAACTCCGTGTGAAGCATGACACAAGGAACCATGTGGTAAAATGGCATGTTTTATGAATTATGAATGTGTTATGTGAATTCTAGAAATAAGGGCTGTATGGAAATATATGGAAATGTATGGAAGTGTATGGAAATGTGTGGAAATGTGTGGAAATGTATGGAAATGTAAGGCAATGTAGAAATGTAAGAAAATGTAAGGAAATGTAAGGAAATGTATGGAAATGTATAGAAATGTAAGGAAATGTAAGGAAATGTGAGAAATGTATGGAAATGTAAGGAAATGCAAGGAAATGTAAGGAAATGTCTTGTCTTGGAAATGTAGGGAAATGTCTTGAAAATGTAAAGGAATAAAGAGGAAAGTGAACATTTATGGAAACTAGGAAATGTAAGGAAATGATTCAAAATGGAAAGTGTACATTTCTGAAACTTGGAAATGTAAGAAAATGGCAAGTTTCTGAGCCGATCGAAAATTTTAGGAAACTTAGAAATGACTTAGAAATGTCAAGTTTTAAAGTTTAAAATAGGAAATTAAGGCAAGGTGGCCTTAAAAGAAAAAGTTGGTGAAATTTGACACACAAACAAAGCTTGGAAAAGTGGGCTGAAGATGTCACTTAGGGCCTATGGAAATGGCGCCATATGCAAGAGGAATGGGCACTGGTTCGAGAGTCACTTGGGAAGCAAATAAGGAGGTTTTATTTTTGCTTTCAGTAAGACTGAGGTGGACGGCACATGCTTCTAGAAAGGAGGTGTTTTATTTTCATAAATATTCGATTAAAAAGGTGATAAATAAAGGATTTTTAAATTGGATTACTTTGAAGAGATAAATGTTGGATTAAACTCTTTTATTTATGATAATTAAAGGATAAAGTTATCAAAATAGAAGAGTGGTGGCCAAGTAGAGGACTCTAGCCTAGTAAATTTGGCTATAAAAGGAAAAGAGAGGCCATTCAAAGCATTATTTACTCTTCTGGATAACCTCTCGCGAATTTTCTCTGCAACCCCTATTCTTTTCTTCTTCATTCTTCTCCTCTCAATATTCCAAAAGCCGAAAGCTTGCTAAGATCAAGGCCATAGCCGAAGGTTGAAGTGAAGGTGCAATAGATTTCTTCAAATAAGGGTAAGATCCAAGTTTGGTTTCCATTCTTTTATACTTTAAACTTATCGAAATCTAGGGCTAATTCCATTAATGTTCATGGTTGTCGAAACCTTGAAGAGATCTTTCGGGATTTACTAAGTGTCGGCTACAAGGAAGGAGAAGTTCTTTTCCCGAAGGTACACCATAGGTCGCGTGTTCCCTAGTTATTCAGTGAATTTTGGGATTTAAGAATCTAAGGTAAGTCATATTTAACATTCGGCTAAGGGTTATTTGTTGTGAATAAATGTTAGAAATTGATCTAACATGTAGTTATAGGGATTTCGACAGAGGGATACAAGGATTTCGGGATTTGAGAGTTTCAAGGTAAGTTTTAAGTATACTAATCCTACTAGGATTTGGTTTTTAAGCCAAATAGGTTATTAATATGTTTATATATGATTGGCCGAATATAGGAGTAAAAGATCTAGATCGGTAGATCGTTCTTCGGGATTTCAAGGAACCTATTAAGCGAATCAGGTGTGTACTCACACTAACTTTCGATATATCATATGGCAATTATATTTAATATATGAATATGCATGAGAATGAGAATGTGGCTAAGTACCACAGATGTGGTAAAAAGTACCCAGGTACGTTTCCTACTTCTGATAGGATTACGAATATGATATATTTTGAACATGTGAATAGTAACATGACAAAGAAATAAGTATGTTATGCATGATATAATAATATTTGGGGCATTCGGGATATATGTGAAAGGGAAGAAGGTGTTGACTTGGTCTCACTAACGGAATATGGTGACTACGGTCACATAATTTGAATATGGTAACCGGTTACATTATCCGAATTTGGTAACCGGTTACATTATTTGAATATGGTGTCTAATGACACAAATTATATATAGGCGATGAGCACGTCGATCGCAAATGATCGCCTTGATGTGTGTGTAGCGGATAGAGGTCGACTTAGTAGTCCCCACGGTGTGACTGGCAGGTACGGGTTGTGTGTAGCGGATGGACAAATAGGCTTGGGTTTGGGTTGCATCATTCTTATATGAATATGTCTTTGATATGAACATGTATGCCTGATCTGTTGATTGTTAGTTTGTTTACACATCGAGTCTGTTGACTCACCCCATTGTGGGACTATTTTTCAGGTGGTGAGCAATAATGGACCGGGTCGGCAGGAGCTAAAGGTGGCCATGCATGTTAAGGAAGAAATTTTATTATTTGGGATTTTTATTTATACCAAGTACTTTAACTTTTCTTAAGTTTGGGAATTATTTGATATAATAAGGCCGAAAAGGCCATAGTTTTAATTTGTTACTTTTATTTTCTTTAACGACTATGTTATGAAATATTTTATATTTTAAGTCTAAGCAAGAATTATGTCTTTCAAAGAAAACCCTAAATTGTTTTGTCACCTTAGACTAAATGGATTTAAAAATAAAGTTAATGGGTTTCCAACCTAAGCCCAACCTAAACAATATTTTTTTAAAATCACAAGTTTTCCACTAAGTAACAAAGAATTTTGAAACCGATTTTCTTTAGGAACATACCAGATCCGGTTCAGGCTCGTGGGCCGGGTGTGGGGTGTTTCACATAAGGTGTGAATTCACAAAGAAAGTGGACCTTTCAGGAGTAGCAGACTGATTAATGAAGGTAGGCACACAGGCTGCAGTTGAGGATTCTGCTTGTTGACTTGTAGAAGAAGAGTGATCAATAGGAGAGTTTATGTTAGAAGAGGTTGGACAGGAACTTGCCACAGGAGAAGATCTGGTTGGCTTGATGAAGGAGGAGAGGGGTGATTTGGAGGGGTAGTAGTTGTAACCATAGGAATGTGGGACCATTGATGGATAGACTTGATGGAGTCCAAGGTAGACTGGGAAGAAAAACCATGCTAAAATGGAAACTGGGATTCATCAAAGATAACATGCCGAGATACAAAAATTTGACCATATTCATCAAGAAACTTGTAACCTTTTTGATTTGTTCCAATCCCAAGAAAGACACACCGCTTTGATCGAAACTGAAGTTTGTGTTGGTGAAAGGGCCACAAATAAAGAAAACAAGTACAACCAAACACCTTTAGTTGGGAATAGGCAGGTTTAGCTTTGTAAAGTTTCTCATAAAGACTACTCTT
Organism: Gossypium bickii; assembly: GCA_025503065.1. NCBI lineage: Eukaryota > Viridiplantae > Streptophyta > Magnoliopsida > Malvales > Malvaceae > Gossypium > Gossypium bickii. The sequence continues at coordinate 34,286,109 of CP106717.1, forward strand.
TTGTAGAACTGGAGTAGGTAACCTGTTGATCACATGAACAACATGAACAAATACAGATGACCAGAATTCCAAAGGTACAGATACCTGAGCCAAGAGAGTCAATCCCATATCAACTATCTGTCTATGTTTTCTTTTTGCCACACTGTTCTGTTCTAAGGTATGAGGACACGTGGCCCTATGTTGGATACCAAGCTTAGAAAGTTCATTAAACAAAGAGCGATATTCTCCCCCAGCTATTCTGAAGCATTTTTATGGAACAATCGAATTGAACTTGTACCATTCGTTGAAAATGAAGGAAACATTTGAAAACCTCAGACTTGGTTTTGAGAAAATACAGCCAACTATACCTGCTGTGCATATCAACAAAAGAAACATAATAGGAGAAACCATTTGATTGTACATGTGTAGGTCCCCAAACATCAGACAAACGATTTTAAAAGGCAAAAAATACACTATTTGTGAAAAACTGAAAGGCAATTTGTGAGATTTGCCTAATTGACAAGATGAACATACATGAGGTAAACAACTATGTTTGAAAGAAACATTACAAGCTCTTAAAACATGAACAAGCATGTTATTACAAGGATGGCCAAGCTTATTATGCCATAACACAAGGTAAGAAGAAAGTTGAGCATTGCATATAAGTGTTGAGCTGGACTATTGAGCATCAATAGGTTTGTTGGAAGCAATCTGAGAAACATCAAACCTGTAGAGACCATTATACATGTGGCCCACTAGAAGGGTTTTCCCTATCTGAATATCCTTTACAAAATATAGATATGGGTGAAACTCAAAATAAACTACATTGTCCCTTCCAAAATGACCTATAGAGAGTAAATTTTTACACACAGTAGGTACATGCAGAACATTTTTTAGGCGCAAAAGTCTAAGACCAGACAATAAAGAAGAATAACCTATGTGAGCTATAGAAAAAGATTCACCATTGCCCATAGACACTTGATTTGTACATGTATAGGGAGAGGCAGATGTGAGAGTAGCCATGTCAAGAGTAATGTGATTTGTGACCCCAGAGTCAGGATACCAAGTCTAATCAGGCGATGCAGAAGAAAAGGCTCGAGGAGATAGTTGATGGGATGAAGAAGGAGGTTGTGAAAGTGAATTACAACAGTAGGACATAGAAAAGCAATGAGGTGCAGGAGATGAGTAACCCTGCCCATTGAAGTGATGATAGTTGACTGTCATCGAATGACTAGGACTAACCCCAGAAAAATTTTCATCAAATCTGTGATAAAAAAAGATTGAACCACATGGACAATTTTGCCACATAATTGGCACTATGATTTAGATCGTGACCAACTCTGACCATTGCCACGAGTTCTGCCACGAGACCAGCCTCGGCCTTACCCTCTGTGTCCTTGGTTAAACTCTTGAGAATAGTTATTGGAGTCTACAGTATGTTTCAAGCTATCGATATTATCTTGTTTGGATGTGATGCGAAATTAAAGGAACCTCTATCAACAAATTCATATGTTGTGCTTCACAATCAAGAAGCATTTCAGTCAAAAAGTCCAGAGACATAGGAGTAACGGAGGCGATCATACGAATGGACTCATATTCAATTGAAAGACCACCCAAGATGATGCTCACTTGTTCTTGTTCAGTAACCAAACTACCAGCTGCAATTAGATTGTCATTCAGACTTTTTGCTTTGGACAAGTACTCATTGATTGTAAGATTTGCTTTCTTGAGCGAGTATAGAGCATGGCGCATACTCGAGATCTTGATATTGGACTTGGCACCAAATCTTCTTTCAATGGTCGTCCAGCTTTCAAAACTAGTCTTGGCTGTTGTGAGATGGACCAAGATATCATCTGTGACTGTAGACAGTAGCCAAGAGGCTAGAAACTTGTCTTGTTTCTTATGAACAAGAAAGGCAGGGTTATCAACTAACTGACCCTTGTTCCCAGTGATGAAAGGAGAAGGAAATGAGTGGTGCCTAACATAAATCCTTCAAGATCGTACCCTTCAAGAATCAATAAGAGTTGATGTTTCCATAGGAGAAAATTATGCTCACCGAGTTTGATGGTGTCATGTTTGGAGAAATAATGAATTGTATGTAAAACAACACTGCCCTGACCCTGCGAATGAAGTGCTTCCCCAGTGATGGAAGAGTGTCGAGGCGTATCAACCACAGGCACAGTTTCAATAGCCATGAAAAGGAAAACGAGAGAAGAGAGAAAAAAATTCCAGTTATACCAAGAACATCTTAGCTCTTGATACCATGTTGAAATCAAGAATAAAGCTGATGTGAAAATATTTCTAACTTCATTGAATTCCATTGAGAGTTACAAAAGGACTATTTAATACAAGCAGATAATAACTAACTATTAACTAACTAACTGTGCTTAACTACTAACTAACTCTTTCAATTAACCTTATTGGTAAAGCTATAGATGAAATACTCATAACACGAAGTATCATCAAGAAACTTTAGAAAATCTAAAGACAACTGTTAAACTCATTAAGAAGCTCTGTACGGTACAGTCTTTATATTTTGGTTGATTTACATTAGTTATAAAACTTTTGTTAGTTTCCATGGAGAATTGCTTGTCTTATTGTAAACTTGCATTCAGTATAAAACAGAATGTTTTTGTCATGTTTCTCTTGTAAAAAATATCTTTTTTTTTAATGTTACTTGATGACATATTTTGCCAGAATTTTGACTGTAACCATGTGTCTAGTAGTTGTTTGTTACTGTTCTTTGACTGCTTGCCTGGATATGAATAAAACTTAAATGATGAATAGAAAAGGAAAAACTTAAGAAAATAAAGTGATTTCTATCTTGTTTCAAGTTATGTTGGATACTGCGGGTCCTGAGTTGTAGGTTGTTAATAAAAGCGGTGTTGGGGTTTAGTAACAATTTATCTGGATGAAGTATGAAGCTTTGTCTGAAGCTAGAGCAACAAAGTAATAAATCCAGATGAAGAATGAAAGAAGCTTGAGCTTCAAATTCTTGAGACTTGTAGGAGAAACAACCTACGAAAACAGAAAAAAAAAAAAAACAAAATGTTGAAGAAGAAATGAAATTGACTTCTCATTTTCTTCATCCAGCAAAAGTAACATATATGTTACAATAAAATATGACAATTACCTAATGTATAACTGCTACCACTAATACATGGCTTAAAGTTTAGCTAGAATTACACACAAAAGAAGTTGACATATCAGCCATTACAGCAAATTCAAATCATCAACAAATCCTACTGACTTCAAAGTCAAATTACAAAGTAACTAGGGAAGTTACAAATGAACAAAATAAACAAAATGTTGTTGCTACATTTGGTTCAGCTTCAATGCTGGTCAGTTGTTGGTTTCTTGTTGCACTGCAGGCCAAAGTTTAACACTTCTCCTTGGACTGTATGCAACAAACACTAATCTTTCTCCTTAAGATATCAAATCTTGTAGCACCGAGAGGTTTGGTTAACATATCAACAAACTGATTTTCTGAGCTACAATGAATCAGATTCACTTCCCTCGATTGTTCAGCCTCTCGAACAAAATGATACTTAATTTTAAAATGTTTAGTCTTGCCATGAATGTAACAACTCGATTTACGGCCTAGTCAAAATAGTGGTTGTGATACCACAAATCCGAAGTAAAAATATATGTTTTATGGTTTTTATGAGGTCTATGACATGGTTGCATGATTGTGTGAAAATTTCATGAAGAAATTTTATGATTTAGTGATCAATTTATCTTTTAGGACTAAATTGCAAAAATTGAAAAAAAAAATGAGATTCTAGAAGTTTTAAGTATGATATAGCATTAGAAAATTTATTAGAGGTCATTATTTAGTAATTAGACCATTATATCTTATGATTGACAAAAATGGACATGGAAGGGAAAAATCTCAAGGAAGGGCCTTAAGGGCATTTTGGTCATTTGGCTAATAAATTAATAAAAAGGGAAAAAGAAGTCAAAATTGGTATCCATCTTCATCCTCCATAGCTAAAATTTGCAAGGAGCCATAGCTAGGGTTTTGCTTCACTTTCACACTTGATTGTAAGTACCTCCTAGCCCCGTTTTTTATTTTCTTCGTACTTTTAAAATCCTCGTAGCTTGATCTAGCTATTTTTACCACTATTTTGAGCTAGAGTTTGTGTTTAAAATTTTACCCATGGATGACATGCATGTATTTTGTTGTCTAGTGGTAGAATATGAAAGTTTGAAGTGTGATAAACAACTTTTGCTAGATGATTTTTGGTGAAATCGGTAAAAATGACTTATTTCCAAAAGATGAAATAATATGTATATAAAATGTAAGATAGTTCAAATTTCGGGCTGCTATAAGAGGTAATATGACTCGGCTAGGCTTGGTTGTGAGAAAAATGAACACATTTCATCATATGAGCTTAGGGACCATTTTGTAAATATGTGAAAGTTTAGGGGAAAAAATTATAATTTTTGCAAAGTATGATTCATGGATGTTTTAGTCAATGTGATAATTAAATAAGTGAAATTTTTCGTTATAAATCAAGAAACACGAAGTCCGGACCTAAATCGAGAAAAGAACAAAGTGGTGGACTAAATTGAACAATTATCTATATTTTGGTACCGAGGTAAGTTGGTGTGTAATAAATGAACATTACGTTATTATGTATTTAAATGCTTGAATTACATGAAATGTATATTCTTTTTATGAAATTGGTTAATGAGGTCTCGATGAAAAATACGATGAAGTTTTACTATATCGAAGTCTCAGTTGAACCTTAGGAATAGAAAGGATACCCTTGTCACGACATTAGATTAATAAGGTCTTGTATAAGACCGTATCTGGGATATGGCCTCAGCACCAAATTGAGATCCCATTTAAGACCGTATTTAGGATATGGCATCGGTATCGAATAGTGATTTTGTGTAAGACCATGTCTGGGACATGGCATCGACATACAATTTCGTGAAAGACCATATCCGGGATATCGCATCGACATTGATATGAAATCTCGTATAAGACCATATCTGGATATGACATCAGCATCGGCATGTGATCCCATGTAAGACCATATCTAGTATATGGCTTTGGCATCTTACTACGTGTATGACAATTCCCGAGTATCCTTTGATATTCCAAGTGGTTTAACGGGGTAAAGAATTAAAGTTTATGATAAGGATGGAAAAAAAGGCTAAAGTTATGTGATGGAGTGGTATAGGTACATATGCGAAACTCACGAGAAACGAGTCCAGAATGTGATATGTGGTTGGTAAGAGTGAGCATGAGTAAGCCATGCCAATGTTGCTTGAGAATTTTGTGTTAATTCGTAATGTAATGCGTGGATGTTTTCACAAGATTTTATGTTGTTATTTATTACATGTAAACTTACTAAGCGTTATACTTACTCCCTCTCTTTTCCCTTTTCTTGTAGTATCACCAAGCTAACTCAAGGATTGTAAGACGTCGGAGCTCAATTCACACTATCAAACTATTCTTTGGGGTATAGTAAAGTTTGATTATTTTGGTATGGCATGTATAGGAACTTGGTCATTTTGTTATATGTCATATTGGTTAGCCAAGGTGTTGGCTATTAATGTTACTTATTTCATTTTGTAAATGGCCATCGAAATTGGCCAAATCTAGTTAAGTTATATCTATTCAATGATGATGAAATTCATGAAGTGCAAGCTTCTGCAATTGAATGAATAATGTGTGAAGTATATGCATGAAGAACATAGTGTGAAATTAAGATGTAGATGTCTTGATTGTTGATATTAGAGGTGCATTATTGTTATGCTATGTGTTGCTGGAAATGGTATAAGTGTGGTTGCTTTTCAGGGTGGCAAATGACTTGGTAAATAGCCTTATAATTGTCCACACGGGTAGGCACACGGGTATGTGTCTAGGCACACATGGTCTGCCTCATGGGCGTGTAGTCTGGCCGTGTGTCCCCTACCCCTAATTTGCGAAAAATCAGGTTCGTCACACGGGCTAGCACACGGGTGTGTGACTTAGCCGTGTGACCCTAAATGTCTGCTGACGTCATAAATAGAATGTCAAGGTTTTCACACACGGGCTAAGACACAGGCGTGTCATGGCCGTGTGAGGGATAGGGTCATAGACACGGGTGTGTGCCAAGCCATGTGAAAACCCCTGTAGGTTCGAAATGAAAAATAAAATCCACACGGACTAAGGACATGGGCGTCTATGACCATACGACCTGCCCAAATGGGAGTGTTTCTTTCCACATGGGCGTGTGGCCCTGTTTTGAGCAAAAATTTTCTAAATATTCGTAAGCTTTCGGTCCAGTCTCGAACCACTCTATATGCATGTTTTGGGTCTTGTAGGCCCGTAATAGGGACAATATGATTATGAATGAAAATTTTTAAGTTGGAATGAAAATTTATGGCCCGACTTTGTGTGATTAAATATGTTAAGTCTAGTAATGCCTCGTACTCGGTTCTAGCATCGAATACAGGTAAGGGGTGTTACAATGAAAGATGAGACTTTTAGCTATGGTAACTACTAACTGATTATCAACTCGGATTTCAGTAGCTTCAATTTGTTCTTCATTCAAATCACACAGCAACTTCCTAAGCCAAATGGTTTGATTAACAGCTGCAGCACTGACATTTTGTTGCTTCTTTGAGCACCAACAAAAAACTCCTAAGCCAAGTGTAAAGAAATAGCCAGAAGTACTTTTTATGTAATCAATGGACCCTGCCCAATCACTATCAGAATACCCTGTCAGCTTGAGCTATTTTCCCTTCTCAAATTTCACTCCAAAATTTAAAGTCCCCTTCACATATCTAAGAACTCTCTTAGCTGCTTTAAAATAGACAATATCACAGCAATGCATAAATCTAGACAGTAAACTAACAGCATAAATGATATCAGACCTAGTAGTTATTAAGTAAAGCAAACAACCAACCAAGCTTTGATATTCCTTCTCATCAACTCTTTCATGACTGTTGTGCTTGTTAATTTTTCACCTTGAGCCACTGGTGTGCTGACAGTTTTGCAATTAGACATACAAAACTTGTTTAAGATCTTCAATGCAAAAGCTTGCTGACTTATAAAGATGGCTTGGTCAGTTTTAATTACTTCCATGCCAAGAAAATATGTCATTTCTCCCAAGTCAGTCATCTCAAAAACATTCTGCATTTTCATTTTGAACTCATCAATCAGCTCTCCCTTGCTTTCAGTTACAATTAAGTTATCCACATAAAGTGAGACAATCAGAAGAGTTTCATGTTCTGACTTCTTCACATAAAGTGTAGGTTCACTAACACTTTTCTCAAACCCTAACCTGGACAAGTGTGTATCAACCCTGTCATACCAGGCCCTTGGTGCCTGCTTTAGACCATATAAGGCATTTGTCAACTTGTAGACCTTGTTCTCTTCATCAGGAACCTTGAACCCCCTAGTTGTTTAATGAAAATTTCTTCCTTGAGGAAGCCATTCACAAAAGCAGACTTGACATCCAGCTGATGCACTCTCCAACCTTTTTGAGCTGCTAAGGCAAACAAAAGCTTTATTGTGTCTAGCCTTGCAACTGGAGCAAATGTTTCCATGAAATCAATGCCATACTACTGGTTGTATCCCTTCACCACAAGTCTTGCCTTGTGTTTGTTTAAGGAGCCATCAACATTATATTTAACTTTAAACACCCCCTTTACACCAATAACCCTCTTTTGGTCTAGTCTGTCAACTAGTTCCCAAGTGCCATTCTTGTGTATCATCTCCATTTTTGCTTCCACCTTTTCCAACATTTTTCTTTTATAGCTTCATCAAAATTTGAAGGCTCAACTATTGAAACATCACATCTTTGATAAATGTCAACAAAAGTTCTTGTGCCTCTTACAGGTTCATAATTAAAATCATCACCAATTGACCCTTCTTCATCTGGTTGTAGATTGATCTCTTGTTGATCTTCTTCATTTAGGCTTGCATCTATATCCCTCCAGTTCCATACCTTACCTTTATCAAATTTTACATCCCTGCTCACAATGATCTTCTTTGTTGAAGGATCAAATACCCTATAGCCTTTCTTGGTGCTACTGTAACCAACAAAGATCCCTGGCACAGATCTTCTTTCAAGTTTGGTTCTCTTTTCAGTTGGAATGAGAGTATAGCAGACACAAGCAAACACCTTTAGGTGTGAAACAGTTGGTTTAAGTCCATGCTAAGCTTCAAAAGGAGTTTTGTCCTTGACGGTAGTAGTAGGCAGCCTGTTGAGCAGATACACTAGGGCGTTTGCAGTCTCAGCCCAAAATTCACTAGGCAGCTTACTCTCAAAGAGTTGGCATCTAGCCATATCAAGCATTGTTCTATTATTTCTTTCACACACTTCATTTTGCTGAGGAGTTTAAATGGTTGTTAGCTGATGGTGAATTCCAGCTTGTTCACACAACTTCTGAAACTTCTCTGATAAGTACTCAATCCCATTATCTGATCTCAAAGCCTTAATCTTGCAACCTGACTGATTTTTAGCTAAGGCTTTGAATTTGTTGAATGCCCCAAACACTTCAGACTTTTGCTTCAGAAAGTAGATCCAGCAGAATCTAGAAAAATCACCTATGAACAGCATAAAATATCTACTATCATTTAAAGAAGAAGTCTTCATTGGTCTACAAATGTCAGTATGGACTAATTAAAGCTTGCCTCGAGCTCTCCATGCCTTATTAACTGGAAAAGGAAATCTTGCTTGCTTCTCAAGCTGGCAAATTTCACAAACATTATCACTGACTTCAACTTTGGACATGTCTTCAACCATGTTTGATTTGTGCAGCAAATCAAGTGATTTGTAGTTAACATGGCCTAATCTTTTGTGCCATAAACTAGTTTTATCAGTAGTACTAGTATAGACCTTCGTTTCCAGCTGATTCATGTTCAACACAAAACATCTTTCATTTATAGCCACTGTAACCAATTCTTGGCTAGATGAATCCTCAATAACACAGGAGTTATTCTTAAAAACAAGTGAATAACCCTTCTCAATTAACTGGCCATCACTAAGAAGGTTTTGGTCTATATCAAGCACAAACAAAACATCCGAAATTACTTTGTTACCTGAGTGTGTGTTGATGACTACATTTCCTCTACCTCTGGCCTCAATGAGGTTGCCATTTCCAATCCTGACTTTAGAAGTAAAGCTTCTGTAAAGATTCTTGAACAGCTCTTCATCAGATACCATATGGTGAGTGCAACCACTGTCTACTAACCAGTTTCTTCTCACTTTGGCTGAGGTTGCATAACAAGTTGCAGTGAAAACATGCTCCTCCTGAGCTTGAACATCTTTAGCAGCTTGAGCTTGGTTTTGCTGCTGAGTTTGTGCCCTTCCTTTGTTCTTGCAAACCTTCTCAACATGACCAAACTGTTTACAGCTCTTGTACTGGATATCTTGCCTGTACCAGCAGTACTTCTCCAAGCGTGTACTTCTTTTGCAATGAATGCATGGTGGGAATTTCTTCTTTCCAACATCTCTCTTTGGTTTCTCCTTTTTGTCAAGCCATGGTTTCTTCCCTTTGTAGCTTGAACTTGAGCTTTCTTTGGCTTTAACTTGGAAAGCTCCTTCTGGATGTTTCTCTGGCCTGTTGGCCCTCCTCCGCTCAAGTGCATATAGAGAGTTTACCAACTTAGACAATGAGATGGTTGATAAGTCCCTCAAGTCCTCCAAAGAGGAGATCTTTGACTCAAATTTTTTAGGGAGAGTCGTAATGACCTTTTCAACAACTCTGCTCTGACTAAAATCATCACCAAGGACCTAATGTTGTTGACTGTGGCAATTATCTTATTAAAATACTGCTTGATGGTCTCTGACTCTTTCATCTTCAAGTTCTCAAAGTCTCTTCTAAGGTTGATCAGTTGATGCTGCATTGTCTTGCCTGACCCCATAAACTCTTCTTTTAGCTTCTCCCATGCTTGTTTTGGTGGTTCACAAGCCATTATTCGAGTGAAAATCACATCGGATACTCCATTTTGCAAGCATGCCATTGCTTTGTGGTTTTTGGTACACTCTTCACTATGCTGCCTAAACTGTGCAATGGTGGGATTAGCCCTCAATGGAGCTAGTTCAGTGTCATTCTCGACCACATTCCATAGGTCAAGTGCTTACAGGTAAGTTTTCATCTTCACTACCCAAATGTGGTAGTTCTCACCAGCAAACATAGGTGGTGGTGGTGGTGTGAAACTCATCTTGCAGCAACAAAACAACAACATCAACTTCTTTCTCTTTAAGTTTTCTTCACAAAGAAAGATACCAACAATAGAGGCCCTCAAAGATGATAGGCTTTAACAGCTTCTTGTCTTTCTTAACAAGCAGCAGAAGCAAAAACAAGTCCGCAAAGACTTGGGCTCATGATACCATTTGTTGGGGTTTAGTAACAATTTATCCGGATGAAGTATGAAGCTCTATCTGAAGCTAGAGCAACAAAGTAATAAATCTGGATGAAGAAGAAATGAAGTTGACTTCTCATTTTCTTCATCCAGCAAAAGTAACATATATGTTACAATAAAATATGGCAGTTACCTAATGTATAACTGCTACCACTAATACATGGCTTAAAGTTTAGCTAGAATTACACACAAAAGAAGCTAATATATTAGCCATTACATCAAATTCAAATCATCAACAAATCCTACTGACTTCAAAGTCAAATTACAAAGTAATTAAGGAAGTTACAAATGAACAAAATAAACAAAATGTTGTTGCTACATTTGGTTCAGCTTCAATGCTGGTTTGCATGCTGGTCAGCTGCTGGTTTCTTGTTGCATTGCAGGCCAAAGTTTAACAAACGGGCAAGCCATCTCACTTAAGGAGGATGCTACCGTTGTTTTGACATTCGATGAAGGATTAGAAGCCTCTTCAGAATTATTGCCTATCAATTTCGATGGATTGCCAAAGGTTCAATGCTAGTTCTCTACTTCTCATTGCATTTTGTTTATCCTATATTGTTCGCTTTGAGAAAGCACCTGCATGAGCCTTTTATTCTTGCCCTTTGAAAAACATTATGCGTTTTGGTCGATCTTACCTTCATGTCTTTATATACAGATTTTTGTTCTCTAGGGGTTGGGAGGCAGGCATTGTCTGGTGCAATGCTTATAACTTCTTAATACGATGAATTTAATTACACCTTTTTTTAATTTAGCTCAAAGGAAATTGTATTTTCTAGTGATTCCCTTGTTTCTATCTGCAATCTTTATAACAAACCATTTAATCTGATTTTTTGCAGGCAGTGAAGAAGGGAGACACTATTTTTATTGGTCAGCACCTGTTTACTGGGAGTGAAACCACATCTGCGTGGCTGGAGGTAAGAAAAGCCAGACCAGATATATGAGAGGTTGTCACCAGATATATGAGTGGTTATCTTTGTATTTATGTTGAGATCTTTTTCTATTCTTTTTGCTGCCTATTTGTTACATAAAAATTCCTAAGAAGCTATCATTGCCTAAATTGTCTACAGGTTGCCGAGGTAAATGGAAATAATGTGGTTTGTCTAATAAAGAACTCATTGACATTGACTGGGTCATTGTTCACCCCATATGCCTCTCAAAGTCTTGATTTTCCTACCCTTTCTAATAAAGACAAGAAGGTGAATTTATCATTTATTTTTCCTATTAATAATTAAAGTAATGGAGAAAGTAATCTCCCTCTCAACAAAATTTAGCTTGTTTCCTGATGTTTCCCATCAAGTCTTTTTGTGACCTGGTAATACTTGCTTCAGTTTATAAGTACTTGAGGAGTTCAAAACAAAATCGACTTCCTCTCACTATCATTTACACGACATGCAGAAGATGTGCGCCACGTAAGTAGACTTTTGTCTATCCTTATGTCGGTTCTTTTTAGAAAAAAAAATCTACACTTCTCTGATAGCTCTTGCAGTTTTCTTTGTAGGCTCGTGAGTTTCTTTCAAAATTGGGTGACCTCTATCAGACACAAATTTTTGCGAAGATTGAGAACGAAGAGGTGTATATGTTGTATTTTCTCAGAATATGAAAATGTAGGTTTTGATGAGATCCTAAAGGAAGCTGACGGTATCATTCTTTCCTGTGGAAGTTTGGGCATTGATCTCCCACCTGAGAAGGTCAGTCTTAAATTTGAACCAGCAGTAATCTTGCTGATCTTATAGTCCTTATTATCAAATATACAACTGGTTTATATAAAAACTAACGATCCAATTTGCCGAGGGCTATGTGTATATTGCATTACCTTTTTTTTTGCAAAATATATTTTGTTGAATAAATCATGCAGTCTGTTCAATCATGTATAACTGTACTCCGTAAATGCTTTTTAGTAGTCTTGGATTCTTGGTCCTAGTTTCAAATGTGTGTAATTTAGTTCGATACGTGGGTATAAAGCAGTTCTTGTTGTGACTATTGGTTATAGTTCACTGCTAATTAACTTCCCCTTCTCTGTAGGTGTTCTTATTTCAAAAAGCTGCCCTTTTTAAGTGTAACATGGCTGGAAAACATGCGGTTGTCACTCGCGTCGTGGACGGTATGACTGACAACTTGAGGCCAACTCGTGCTGAGGCATCTGATGTTGCCAATGCTGTTCTTGATGGTATATTGCTATACTGTGCACATTGTTTCGAACTTCGTTCTTTTATATATATTTCAAATTCTTTATGATTACATGCTATTTGAGTCGAGATTCATTGATGTATGAAAAAACTTCTCATTTTGTTCATTAAACTTGGGAACTTACACTTTTTCTAACAAAGATGTAAATCTTTCTTATTTTTTAATGGCTATTGCCACCACTCACAATAAAGGACTTAAACCCCATCCTTTTTATTGTCCTGTTTTCTTATGGTTGCAGGAAGTGATGCTATTCTTCTTGGTGTTGAGACCCTGCGTGGATTATACCCTGTTGAAACCATTTCTACAGTTGGCAAGATTTGTGCAGAGGTAAATTCTGTTTATGCTGTAAATATGCCTACAACTCCAACTTGAGAAACTTATGGCCATGTTGCTCTTTAATAGACTGCTATAGACTTCAAATATTCTAGGTATATTATGGTTTAGACTCATTAGACTCACTCATTTAGACATTGTCTTTACTCCCTACTACTCTTGGGGCCTGAGCACCATCTTTATATAGTTTGTAAGGGATAAGAAAGACACTTCTTTTATTCTTAGGCTATGTTATCACTTGTTTATTCAACTAAGGAGAACCCAAAATGACATAACATCTTCAAAGCCTGTTTTTCTTAAGGTCTTCTGTTGGAGTACATAGTGCACATTTTTTTCTAGCAAGAGTGCATCAACCTTTGGTTTGGACTACAACCCGTTTATTTTTGTTGTTGCACATGACATCAGTTACCTATTAACTTGCCATGTATGTCAATGAGATGGATCACTTAATTTTCTGGAAATGTTAAATATAAGAAGTCATTTATAGTTCTTGACTTTCTATCTTAATGATCAAATTCCTGTGCATTGGTGCACTTTTTATGCAAGAATGTTGAAATTCAGATGCTTTATGTTTGGTGTCACATATTACATTAAGTATCCATTCACTTGTCATGTATGATCAATGAGATGGATCACTTAATGTTCTGGAAATGTTGAAATAAAATGTCCTTAATATTTCTGTTCTATTTTCGAAAACATTTTCAACTGTGTTTTTCCTTCTATTTTTATTATAAAATTCGCAGGCAGATAAAGCATTCAACGAGGATATGTATTTTAAGAAGACTGTTAAACATGTTGGAGAGCCAATGTCTCACTTGGAATCTATTGTTTCTTCTGTGGTATTTCTTCTTCCCAATGCTTTGCTCTTCTGATGAATGTTTTTATCATCATATTGTAGTGGTCCACACCAACTTTAGTTATATCTGAAAGACGTGTGTATATGCAAATCTATTTCTAAGAGGGCTGTGTTTTTTCTTTAGGTACGAGCTGCAATTAAGGTGAAGGCATCTTTTATAATATGCTTCACATCCTCAAGGAGAACTGCAAGGTATACCCTTGCTACTTTATGATTTTAATCATATTTAAGCTCTTCTTTTGAAAAGGGGGTTTTGGGGGATATTAAGGGAAACATGTCAAAAGGTGTATTCATTTCATTACTAATATTCTACATTACGTAGATTTTGATTCATTTATCTGGCTTCTGAATGTATTCCATGTACCAGATTGATTGCAAAGTACAGGCCAATAATGCCAGTTCTCTCAGTTGTCATCCCTCGCCTTAAGACAAATCAGTTGAAGTGGAGCTTCAGTGGGGCCTTCGAGGTATGTCGTTTACCCTGATTCGTGGATGTTCAAGTGAATGTAAAAGTTAATTTTGTAGTAAACCATTACATGTCCAAATAGGGTAAAAGCGTGCTCCTTAATTGTGCTAGCGATGGTTAATGTATTGTATGATCTTTTGAGCTTTTTAATGTGTTGGGTTAATAAGTAGAACCTGCTGATGAGCTGGCTATTGATGGAATACTATTATAAGTTTTATGTCTCTAGGCCGCGCTTTTCTCTAAACCCTAAGACAAAAAAAAGCCCCTTTCATTCTAATGCAATAACTTAGCTACCTTTATTCTTTTCTGATTGCTAATTGCTCAGGCAAGGCAATCCTCATCGTCAGAGGTCTTTTCCCTATGCTTGCCGACCCACGACATGCTGTAAGTAATGCTTCATCTTTTGTTGTTACTTTGCTCTTCAATACTTGGGGACGAAACATATATGTGTATGTGTGCGTATAAAAATTTTAGCATGTGATCTTCCTGCTTTAAATTTGGAGGCTCAGTCAAGAAGTGCAACAAAAGAGTCAGTTTTGAAGGTTGCACTTGACCATGGGAAAAAGTCAGGAGTTATTAAACCACATGACTGAGTTGTTGTTTGCCAAAAGGTTGGGGATGCTTTGGTTGTGAAGATTATCGAACTCAAAGACTAAAAGCAAACCAATTTTGTCACTTCCTTGGCTTTAGTTATTTTCATGAATGGAGAGTTGGAGACATTAATGATAGGAAAGTGGAAGGGTATAGTTGTGAAACAACCCTAACCTGTACCCATCACCGAATAGGGTTTCGGAGCATTACCATAACATTTAGAATATTTTTCTAATAAACTACATAAATTTACTATTCATTTACCGAGATCATTCATAATGTCTGTAACAGCCCGATTTAAGGGCTAGTCGGAATAGTGGTTTCGGAATCACTAATCTGAGGTCGGAGAATTTTTTTTATGTTATTTTATGAATTAGAGCATGAATATATAGGTGCATGAAAATTTGGTGCTTTAATTTAAGCAATTTCATGCTTAATCGCGAAAAAGGACTAAATCGCATAAAGTGCAAAAGTTCAATTTTACAAGCTAAAGATGCCTAATAGTCATATAATATTAATTAGAGGTCCCAAATGTGCAATTAGGCTTTCTTTTAAGAGGTGGCTAGCCATAGAGGGACAAAAAAGTCAAAATTAGTCAAAGTTGTTGTAGTAGGTGGATTAAATTGATGAAATAGAATAAAATAAAGAAAAAAATGATATCATCTCTTCTCCTTCACTCATCTACTGAAAATTAGCAGCAAATAGGGGTTTTGAAAGCTCAAAATTTCAGCAAACTCCTCTCCTTACAAGTAAGTGTTTTAGTGACCATTTCTTGATAATATTTGTACTTTTGGAACCCCTAAAGCTTAAGCTATCTAAAAAGGAGACTGTTTTGCAAAATGGTGAAAAGTTTAGAGTTTTTCCATGTGAGATTTTAAGTTGTTTGCTGCATTTTTATGGAAGAAATTTGTCTTAGTTGTTAGATGAACAAGTTTTGTGAAAGGTGTTACCATAAAAACACCAAAAAAGGACCTTTTTGTGAAGGTTGCAAAATAAGTGGTAAATGTGTAAAATAATGAGTATTGAGGGCTGCCATAAGAGTAATAAATATTCACCTAGGATCGTTAAAGAAAGAAATTTGATTAGAATTGATTTTCAAGCTTAGGGGTAAATGGTCATTTTGAGAAAGGTTAAAGGCAAAATGGTAATTTTGTCAAAATATGATTATTGAAATTTGTTTAACAATGTGGCAACTAAATGAGCTAAACTGTTATTATAGATCAAGAAGAGCGAAGAATTAACCTCGACTGAGGAAAGAGCTAACTATCGAACTAGATCGACAATCTAGCCTATTTTGATTATCGAGGTAAGTTTGTGTGTAATAAATACAACAGCATGTTATTAAGTTTCTAAATGTTTGCTATTAGTGATGTTGTGTAATATTTCTATAAATTTGAGTTATGATGTTGAATGCGAAAAATGATAAAAATTGTGATGTTGAGGTCCCGGTGGGACTATAGTGAATGTGAGAATACTATTAACGAGATAGGAGATGGATAAGGTCCCGTATAAGACCATATCTAGGATATGGCCTCGGCACCTAATTGAGATTCCGTATAAGACCATATTTGGGATATGGCTTCGGTATTGTATAAGAAAAGTCGTTTAAGACCATATCCGGGATGTGGCACCGATAATTGATATGAGATCCCGTATAAGACCATATCTGGGGTATGACATCGGCACTTAGAGGTGACCTCATGTAGGACCACATTCGGGATGTGGCATTGGCATCGTATTATGTGAATGACGATGAACAGGTATCATCAAATATCCCAAGTGATTTAGTGGGATAAATAGTTAACCTTGAAACAGAAATGGGATTAGTGCTAAAGTGATGTGATTGAGTGATCACAGGTACCCGTGAGTAATTCACGAGAAGTGTTTACGATATGTGACATGGTATGTATTCGATAAGAATAAGCATAAGTAAGTGTTGGCAAAGTGCTTAAGACTTTATGTTTTATCCAATGCCATGGTTGGATGACATTGTGAGCTTATGTTGTTATATATTTTCATGCAAACTTACTAAGCTTTATGCTTACCCCTCTCATTTCCCTTTTCCTTGTAGCATTGCCAAGTTAGCTCGAGAATTCGTGGAATGTCGGAGTTCAAAAATCACACTATCGTCTATTCTTTGGTATAGCAAAGTTAGATTCATTTTGAGTATTGCATGTATAGGACTTAGTCTCTTTTGTTATGTCATATTTGTTAGCCAAAATGTTGGCTATTAATGTTGTTAAAATCATTTTGTAAGTGGTCATTGGAATTGGGCCAATACTTGATAAGTTTATATATGTTCAATGATGATGAAATTCATTAAGTGTATACTTGTGTGGATGTCTTGATTTTGAGTTTTTAGAAGTGTTTTATAGTCCTGATATATGTTGGATTGAATTGGTGTAAGTATGATTGCTGTATAGGGTGGCATTTAGCTAGGTAGATAGCCTTTCAAATGTCCACACCGGTAGACACACGGGTGTGTGCCTAGGCCGTGTGTGACACACGGTCAGCCCCGTGGGTGTGTTGGTTGGCCGTGTGACCCCATGCATACTAGGTTTACAAGTCAGTATGCTCAGTAGTAAACATACAGGCAGAGACACAGCCGTGTGTTTCAGCCGTGTGGAAGGCAGGCCATGGACATGGGCGTGTGACCAGGCCGTGTGAAGTCTGCACCTAAAATTAGGAATTTAATTCGACACACGGTCTAAGGACGCAGGCTTGTGCCTTGGCCATGTGACCATAATGAGGTGATGACGTCATAAACAGAATGGCATGGTTTTTGGCACACGGGCGTGTCGGGGCCGTGTGAGGGACACGAGCGTGTCGAGGCCGTGTGAGGGACACGGGCGTGTGTCTGGCCGTGTGAAAACCCATGTAGGTTCGAAACAAAAAATAAATTTCACACGGGCTAGGAACATGGGCATGTGAGATCACATGGCCTGCCCACACGGGCATGTGGCCCTGTTTAAGCAAAATTTTTCTAAGTGCGCGAAAGTTTTCGGTTTGGTCCTGAATCACTCCAAATGTATGTTTAGGGTCTCGTAGACCTTGATAGGGACGTTATGATTATAAATGAAAAGTTTTAAGTTAGAATGAAACTTTATGGACTGATGTTGTGGGTTTAAGCAACTTAAGTTTTGTAACACCCCAAACCCGGCCTAGAAGTTAGGCCCGAATCCGGCGTGTCACATTGAAGTGTTTTTGTGAAAACCTTGTTTTCATTGAAAACCCTTTCTAGAGAAAAGTTAAGTAAAATTTAGTTTACTTTCAAAACGGGGTGTAGCCAAAACCATTTCCTTGTTACTATGTAAACAAAAAAATATTTATTTCCTTTGACAGCGGAAGCTCGTTCTTAAAACACAATTATTTTCAAAAACTTGAAATATGCTTAAAAGAAATAAATCTAGGTTTCGTTTCAAAACTTCAATGCATAGTGGAAGTAATGGAATAATAACTAGAGGGAAAGCCTTATTACAATCTGAAATAAAATAACTTAAAATCTAGAATTTAGATATTAAGAAAAATAGGTCTAATCGTCTTGCTAGTTGGCCACCTCTAAGTCCCTCCATCCGTCGAACCGCCTACTAAGGATCACCTGAGAAAAATAAAAGAGGGAGTGAGTTTTCGAAAACTCATTGGGTACGACCTCGTCAAACAAACAACATACATATCATAATAATAACATAATAATATCATACATGCAATGCAGTGTAAACCCTCCTCAAATAATACATCCGGTACACTTCGTCTCCGTCCAACCGGAACACTTCTGTGGGGATTTCTAAATCTATCCACTCATTCGATACACTTCAAGGGTAGCCCGGTTGCGGTACTACCAAATGTTGCAGCAAAGCTGCTTATCATATAATAGGCTTAAAAAGCCATCGGTGGATCTACGGTCGTCAAGCAACCATGTGATCCTCATATACTTCCTTTGTTCCATAATTCCCACCCATATGCATCCTAAACAGAATATCATATGAATGTAGTAAATGTACATGTAACATCAATAAATCTTACATTCAACACATAGGGGTATTTTAGCCATTTCATAAATCAAGGGTATTTCGGTAATTCTACCCACAGGGGTATTTCAGTAATTCTACCCTATAGGGGTATTTTAGTAATTCTTAACAGCATGTGTCTTAATTACGAACCTTGGCCCATCAGCAAGTCCTCGCGGCTAAGTGAACAGACACTACGCACCCCAGAGAAGAGGAGGTGGGTCACTAAGACCGCTACAAGTACCAAGCCCTCCCTAGATCCAATCCTAGACATGCATATGTCCATTGCTACACTTTACCCTAGCGACTTGTCCAAAGACATGTTTGATTATTAAATTAAGTTTTATGCTATTTAAGAATTCATCAGAACTAAGCCTAGAGTCCATTAAAACCCTAGCATGCATTTCTAAAATCCCATAAGGCCCACTAAGCCCAACCATGTCCATATAACCCATTAAGCCCAATCATGTATACATGTAGCCCATTAGACCCGATCATAATCAAATCATACAACCATCCATATTAATCCATCATTCAATTTTGCATATCAACTCTTGCCGATTTTGGCCCACGAGCTCGGCAGGTCCATTTAGCCACTTCTGGCCCGATTGGCCAAACAGTGGCCCGAGACCACTAGATCGCTCTTTTGGTCTCGATAGTCGTATCAGTGTTCCCACACGAATGTTCGCACGCTCGTGCAGTTGTCGGCGCCAACATTTCGACGTTTCGGCATTCCGGTTTTGTAGTATTTCGACTTTTGTCGATTTGTCGTGTGTGAAGTGTATGTACACACCTGGTAAATGAGACGTGTTACACTATCCTCAGCCTTGAACCTACAACCAATACCAACCTCCAATCAATCACACACTTAATCACAATATTTACCAAAAATCGAAGCCTTACCTTAACCTTACCGTGTGCCACCAGTCCTAATAGTCCTTCCTTAACTACTACTCACGAATATCCCCTAGATCTGCATCAATCTTAATCGTTAAAGACAAAATAATAGGTGAATTGTAGCCACTTAAGTCACCCTTTCCCTTATTATAGGCTATTCGGCTAACTTATCCCAAAATCAAGAACACTTACCCAAAAGCCGAAACGTATGGATAGCTTTTCGGCAGAAACTTGTAGATCAAGCTTGATTCCGATTTCCCAAGACACTAAAAATCAAAGGAATGATGAAGCACGACAGAGATTTGGTCACTAGAGTATTCAGCACAAGGCTTGGGGCGATGAAGAAATCGGCTCCAAGAGTAAAGGTTTTTGGCTTTTGAAGTCACGAATATTTGATCCCAACAATTGACATGAAGGTGGGACGGCACAAGCAATGGAGAAATAAGAGAATGATATTCGATTTAAGGCTTTAGAAGAAAAGAAAACACATAAGGAAGAGACGAGGTTTAGAACAAAAAAAGTGAAGGAGAATTCGGCAGAGCATTATAGTTGTCGAAATAGCACAAAGGGAATTCCAATTGCCGAAATAGCACAGAGGGAATTCGGCACCCTCTATTTATACACAAAACTGAAACTCTGCCTACCATCCCAAAGTCCCAATCGACTCCAACTCTTCCCTATCTCATCTCCTCGTTTTTTTTCCCTGATAACTCCCCAATCTTTTTCCTAAATTTTCTCTTCTGATCACTCTCCTTAGAGTCCATCCTCACACCACTTCCAACCTTCTAGAAGGCCAAAATTAAACTCCTAAAAAAATACTAAGCTGGGATTCGAACCTAGGATCTCCTTGCTAGCCCATAACACCACCTTCCTATACCCTAAGTGGCTCACTTAGCCACTCCACCACAAGGCTCTTTGATGTCATTTTCCCTATTTTTATTTAAAAGTCCAACTACTCACCGCCTTGGTTCCTTTAATAATTAATTAAAAAGTCCTTCTCCTCAAAGTTCGAACCCAGAACTTCTCCAACACCCCTAGACACTTCAAGTTTATTAAATCCTTAAAGCCAACATGTCATTTGTCATTTTCTTGCTTAAAAAAAATTTATGAGACCCAAAGGCCAAAGCCGAATTCATCTAGGCCCAAAATTCAGGGCATTACAAGTTTGGTAATGCCTCGTATCCGATTCAGGCGTTGAATACGGGTAAGGGGTGTTACAATGTCCCTTTGATAGGACCCTTGAGGCCTAATGTGACCATTAGAATCGAATCGGGACTTAATCAGAACCTCTAAGAATTTTTTGCAAAATTACAAAAAATTTTCTAAGGTGCAAGACTCACACGCCCATGTGGTCCAAGGGACACGCCCGTGCTACAGGCCGTGTTCGATTTAGGTTGCTCTTTGACTTATGCTACACGGCCATGCCACACGCTCGTGTGCTGGGCCGTGTGGTTATTTAAATTAATTCGAATTAGGTGCAGTTTCACACTGCCAAGAAACACGCTCGTGTCTCTGCCCGTGTGCCTAATTCTGAGCATTCTGTTTCTCAAAATTAAGGTGCAAGGGATACACGGCCTAACTACATGCCCGTGTTACCAGGTCGTGTGTCACACATAGTCTAGACACACACCCGTGTGTCTACCCATGTGGACAAAATGAAGCCCTTTCTAGCTTCATTTTTCACCCAAAATTTCACCCAAGACCTGCACTTGAAACACACATCCAATACCAACCAATTTAAGCATTCAAATTGGGCAATTTCTATCATTCACAAGACATATCACTACAAGCGTACATGTTCACAACCTTACCTTAGTTTAACTTAGGCATTCCCAACATTGATCACATATTTTTAACATAACACGTGTGTATATGTGTATATCACATTAATCTACTTAGTCATAACAAAATAAACCAATACTAGCCATTCCAGTGGCTAGGTTACAAAATAACATTTTAAGCCACTATTGGCCAAGTTGTCCTATACATGCCATTATACCCAAAATGATTTCACTAAATATACCCAAAATGCTAGTTGATAGTGTGACGATGCTCCAATGATCTTCCAACTTTCACGAGTTTCTAAGCACTAATTAAGCCTTGAAAGTTTCCCCTCTCTCTCATAGGGTTTCCATAAAATTTTCTTGAAAGTTTCCCCTCTCTCATAGGGTTTCCATAAAATTTTAGGTTGAAGATGACAATAATAAGATGATATTTTCTTTATCATCTTTTAATTAATTAAGTTTTTGATATTTCCAATTTAGTCCTTGACCTTTTTCTATAATTCCATGGATGAGTCACCATGAAAAATCTACATACTTTTCTTAATGGTCTAATTACCATATAAGGACCTCTAGTTTTGAATTCCATAGCTATTTGATCCTTATAGCAACTAGAATTCAACTTTCACATTTTATGCGATTTAGTCCTTCTTGTAATTAGGCACTAAATCGATAAAATTTTCATGTCAAAAATTTCACATGTCACGTCTATCATATTACGAACCATATAATAAAATAAAAATAAATTATAGTTTGGGTCGGATCTGTGGTCCCGAAACTATTGTTCCGATTTCATTGAAAAATGGACTGTTGCAAGTTGTCTCCAAATTTTGGGTAATGCATGGATTTGAAGTGGTGAGTGTTGTAGTTTATAACCCTGAATCCCTACTTTCAATTCATACTGGGAATGGAATGAAATGACATGAAATGCATGCTTTTGATATTCTTTTTTTCTTTTCCCACATAATTTTTGCTTTGTTTTTTCAACCTTAAATTGTTGCCTGCTATAGAATTGTGTTGGAAGCCGGTTAGCAGAAGCAGCAGATAAACTAGGTTCGGAGCTTTAATATCTCATTTGACGATTGTGTAGAAAATATTATTAATATGCTTCATCTCTTTTAACAATTTAAAGTTATATAGTTATGAAGTGCATTTGTAACATTGCGGAGATTACCAAAATACAATTTTACTCTTCAGTTCAATTACCTAACATATCATAAATTATTCCCCTGACTCTACAATTCCTAATCATGAAATTTACTACACTCAATTATCTTTAAAATCATATAACGAAATGATAAAAATTAATTTTGAAAACATTTAAAACATATTACGTAAATTACTACTATATATTAAAAAAACACATTTTTAATGAATAATTATCTCTGAAATTTTCTGATTTTCTTATTCCAACAAATATTACTATTTCGATTTTTTAATCTTTACAATTTTTTACTTATACGAACTCTTAAGAGTGTGTTTCAATAAAAAATTTTAAAGAATGCTAACACTCTACAATTCATCATTTCAAAATGCTAGCAATTGTAATTGTTGTAGGAAGAATTATTTACAAATTAAAAAAATTAATTATAAAAGAAGAATAATATATTAAAAATAAATAATACAAAAAATTCAATATGGCTATCATTAGATTTGAAAAAAAAATAGAAATATTTTTAATAAAATAAAATTTAAAAATATATATCTAAAATTTAATAAAAATGAGTTTTTTAGTTTATGTATTACATGAAATAAAATTATGAAGAATTTTGCTTTGGGTGGAATTTGAGCTACCCAAATTCACTCTTGAAATTCCTCACACAATTTAAAACGATTTATTTTTTAAAAATCCATCTTGATATACTTTCATAGAAACATCAGAAACTTCATTTTCCCCATTGCATATATGTTTAAAAATTTTATTATTTTCCATAAATAGATTGTCTGAGTTAATTTATTTTAAAAAAATACGTATATTTTTTTATTTTTTTTTTTGAAAACTTTTAAAACACAAATATAAATTAATAGAAAGTGTTTCATAATTTAGGTTCTTCAATGGATTTTAACACCCTTATGCTAGAGAAGGTCACTACCTTCTCCCTAAAGAAAATCAAACGATGACATGGAGATAAAAATTCTATAGGTTTTAGGTATTTGAAAATATGATCGTTTTCAGAGCTGAAATTTTCGATTTCTTTTTTAAAATTTTTCAACAACACAAAGATATGATTCTTTCAAATAATTTTTTTATGATTTTTTTTAGAAACTTAAAATTGGAGATTTAAATTTATTCGGTGTCGTGCAATTTCCAATTTTAGAAAGAGTTCTGACGGTTAAAAATAAAAAGCAAAAGGAAAAAGAGCTTAATGCATGGCAAAAGTGAAAAAGTGTAGAAAGAATCATATTTTTTAAAAATATACAACTTGCCGATTAACCCCCCCTCTTCAACAATTTTAATATTTATAGGATAATCCTAAAATTCAAACCGAAATATAAAGAATTTAATTGCTTTATTTCAAAGGTTGGATGTTCACTTCTCCAAACAAGCCTTTAGGACTTTATTATTATAAAACAACCTACACAATTTCATGAAGGCCGAATATATCAACTTGATTTCTTCTTCCCTCATGACCGAATTTGTTAACTCAAAGTACCCATGTATTTTCTTCATTACAAGACCAAACAACAAGCTAAATAACCACCATTTAAAATCATTCATTACAGCCGTATAGTAAGAGCATCTCTATGCTCAAATCCAAAAATAATTTCTATAACTCTCACATCTTTCAAAGCGCAAGTCTTCAATTCATCTAGTCTCTTAAACATTTCATGTTATTCTTGAATTAATACTAAACATTTTTTTTTCAAATTAAAAACACACAAGAGTGTTCATTCTAGGCCAATATCAACATGCTTAACCTCAAAATTTTTAACATGATTTTATTAGCATTCAAAGCAACTAAAACCCATATGTAAAGATTTGCTCAATCAAGCTAAAATACCCACCTTACTACTACATGCATGGCCGAACAATGGAGTTTTTGAAGCTTTCTCTTCTTCTTTCAATTAGATTCGGTGAAGAAGATGGGGAGAAGGAGAGAAAAATAATTCTTTTTGTTTTATTAATTAACCTATTTTTTTTATAGCATGCTCATTAATTAAACTATACTTTAGTTATAAAACACTAAAATCATGATATTCAAAGCATGCTTACCGTCCACTACACTATAATTTTGGGGAATTTGACATGCAAACCCTCCCATGCAAGAAAAACAATTCAATTTACCCCTTTCATTTGCTAATAATCGGCTATGAGAGAAGAGAAGATAGTGGCCTTATTTTATGCTTTAATAAACCTATACACTAACATATTTTATTTTATAAAATACTAACATAAGCATATAATAAAATTTAATTAAACCAACATATATATAAATCTAGCTAACTTGGCCCATTGCCGTCCTTCACTATGGTCAATGGGTTAATTGCCCTTTTAGGACACCCACTTAAAAAGCCACAAGCAATTTAGTACACTACACCTTAGGATGCAAATTTTACGCTTTTCGCGATTAAATCCTTTTTGTCAAATTAAACACTTAAACAATAATATTTTTCTACGAAACTTTCACACACATCAATTCACATATAATAAACATAAAATAAATTATAAAAATATTTATCGGCTCGGATTCGTGGTCCCGAAACCACCATTCCGATTAGGGTCAAAATTTGTCTGTTACAACTCTCCCCCCTTTTGAATTTTCGTCCTCGAAAATCTTACCGTTAAACAAGTTCGGATATTGCTTCCTCACTGAATCTTCCGTCTCCCATTTAGCCTCTTCAACTCCGTGTCTATTCCATAATACTTTCACTAATGGAATCCTCTTATTTCTCAACTCTTTCATTTCCCGAGCTAAGATACAGATCGGTTCTTCATTATATGTCAAATCAGATCGAATTTCAATTTCTGACGTTGTGATCACATGGGATGGATCCGATCTGTATTTGCGAAGCATCGAAACGTGAAACACATTGTGTATCTTTTCTAAGTTGAGGGGCAATCTCAATCTGTAAGCAACGGGCCCTATACGCTCAATGATTTCATACGGTCTGATAAATCTCGGACTCAACTTGCCTTTTCGACCAAATCGGAGTATTTTCTTCCACGGAGAAACTTTTAAGAACACCCGATCTCCGACCTGAAATTCAATATCCTTTCGCTTCAAATCGGCATAGGACTTTTGACGATCCGAAGCAGCTTTCAAATTGTTTCTAATAACAACCACCTTCTATTCTGTTTCTTTAATCCAATCAACCTCGAGTATCTTATTTTCACTGAGCTTAGTCCAATACAACGGCGTGCGACATTTTCGCCCGTATAAGGCTTCATAAGGCGCCATTTTTATACTAGATTGGAAGCTATTATTGTAAGTAAATTCAACCAAAGGTAGGTATCGTTCCCACGTTCCTTCAAATTCGAGAACACAACACCTCAACATATCTTCAAGTATCAAAATAGTTCGCTCAGACTGACCGTCTGTTTGCGGATGGAAGGCTGTACTAAAATGAAGTTTAGTACCTAGAGCATCTTGCAATTTCTTCCAGAACCGCGAGGTGAATCTCGGGTCCCTATCTGAAACAATGGAACTCTGCAGACACCGTGCAACCTTACAATCTGCGATACATACAATTCGCAAGCTTATCAAGTGAATAGTCGGCACGCATCTGCAGGTACAAAATGAGCTGATTTAGTCAGTCTATCAACGATAACCCACACGGCATTTTTCTTACTCGGTGTCATGGGAAGACCGGATACAAAATCCATTGTAATCCTATCCCATTTCCATTCAGGTATCATGATTGGTTGAAGTAGTCTAGACGGTACTTGATGCTCAGCTTTTACTTGTTGACTGATTAAGCACTTGGAAACAAACTCGGATATATCTCGTTTCATGCCCGGCCACCAATAGAATCTGTTTCAAATTGTTATACATTTTGATACTACCTGTGTGTATCGATAGTCGACCACTATGGGCCTCACTCAGGATCATCTCAGTATTGAATCGAGTTCTTTGGAACACACAATCGGTTTTTATAATTCAAACAGTCATTTGCATCAATCTGAAAATCTGATTCTGTACCATTTCCACACTGAATCCGAATAGCAATCAACTTTTTGTCAACTTTTTGTGCATCACAAATCTGCTGAATAAACATCGGTCTTGCTTGTAACTCGGCTATAATCGAACCATCATCAGACATAGCCATCTGTGCGTTCAATGCACGAAGAGCAAATAATGATTTTCGACTTAACGCATCCGCAACAACATTAGCTTTTCCCGGATGGTAGTCAATCACTAATTCATAGTCTTTCAGCAATTCTAACCATCTGCGTTGTCTCAAATTTAGCTATTTCTGAGTCATCAAATATTTTAGACTTTTATGATCTGAATAAATATGACATTTTTCGCCGAATAAGTAGTGACACCAAATTTTCAATGCGAACATAATGGCTGCTAACTCCAGATCGTGAGTTGGATAATTTTTTTCATGTGGCTTCAATTGTCTCGAAGCGTAGGCTATCACCTTGTCTTCTTGCATTAAAACGCAACCTAACCCATTCAAGGAAGCATCACTAAAAACAATAAATTCTTTACCCGATTCAGGTTGAGTTAACACTGGAGCTTCGGTCAAAAGGACTTTCAACTGCTCGAAACTTTTCTGACACTTTTCTGACCACTCAAACTTGACATCCTTCTGTAGTAGTTTCGTCAAAGGTGTAGCTATTACAGAAAAATCTTTTACAAATCGTCTGTAATATCCCGCCAGGCCTAGGAAACTTCGGATCTCGAAAACATTCTTTGGTGGTTTCCAATCGAGTATAGCTGCTATTTTGTTTGGATCCACCCGGATGCCTGACACCGAAACAACATGACCCAAGAAGCTGACCTCATTCATCCAGAACTCACATTTACTGAACTTTGCATACAATCGTTGGTCTCTCAAAGTTTGTAGTACTACTCTCAAATGCTCAGCATGTTCCGTTTCATTTTTGGAGTAGATCAGTATGTCATCAATAAACACTACTACAAACCGATCCAAAAGCGTTTAAGACTCGGTTCATTAGATCCATAAAAACAGCAGGTGTATTAGTGAGTCCAAAAGGCATAACCAAAAACTCATAATATCCGTACCTTGTTCGGAATGCAGTCTTTGGCACATCTGAATCTCTGACTCGCAACTAATAATAGCCCGATCTCAAATCTATCTTCGAAAATACTGAAGCCCCCTTCAACCGATCAAATAAATCATCAATCCGAGGTAACGGTACTTATTCTTTATAGTTACCTTATTTAGTTGCTTTTGTGAGTCGATATACATTCGCATAGTCCCATTTTTCTTTTTCACAAATAAAACCGGTGCACCCTACGGAGAGAAACTCTATCGCGCCAAGCCCCTATCATCACAACTCTGCAATCGCACTTTCAATTCTTTTTACTCAAAAGAGGTGCCATCCGATCACGGAGCTATCGAAATCGGAGTCGCCCCCCAGACTAATTCAATGCCGAACTCAATCTCTCTCGACTGGGGTAAACCCGGTAGTTCTTCAGAAACATATCGGGGTATTCACGTACAACCGATACAGATTCAATTTGTTTCTCGGACATTTTATTATCCAGTACATAAGCCAAATAAGCTTCACACCCTTTTCTCACATACTTCTAGGCTAACATTGAAGATATTACTGTAGGCAACCCATTCACATCACAGGATTTAATTCTGATGGTCTCACCGTTGCGATAATCAATAAGCTTTCTTTTACAATCCACTACTACCTCATGTGAAGTTAACCGGTCCATACCCAAGATTATATCAAATTCACAAAGGGCAACAACATTAGATCAAGCGGGAAGCAATAATCCCGAATCATCAACGGGCAACCTCTACACACTTTATTAACAAGCACACATCTACCCAAAGGGTTGGACACACGAATCACAAACTCGGTAGACTCAACTAGCAGAGTCTTGCCAAATTCTAAAGTTTCACACACATAAGAATGAGTCGAACCAGGATCGATTAGTGCAATCACAAAGAGTATCATAAAGAGTGAAAATACCGGTAATGACGCGTCGGAGAGGAACCATCCTCTCGGCTCATGCAAAGATAAGCTCTAGCCGAGCTTCAGCCTCGATCGAATCGTAGTGTTCTTCGTTCCTTTTCGACTACCACCTACATTGCACGAAATCCGGGTGGTCTACCTCGCATTGACGTGTTGCTCGACTTAGTGTTGAATCGTATTCTCGCCGATTAACCTCGGACAGATCTCTAATAAAATGATCTCGACGATCCACATTTAAAGCAAGACCGATCATGAAATCTACAACTCCCCGAGTGCCATTTTCCACAGTGCTTGTATTCGGCTCTATTTCGTGGGAACGTTACCAACATCAAGCTATCGAGGTAGCTCGAGAGCTCATAGGAGGTCGATCCCGTCTAGGTGGATCTGTAGTAGCTTTATGTCTCACTGTAGTCATCTCTCCGAACTTCTTGGTGGTGGAATGAAAGACCTTACCCGAAGGTCTTTTACGAATGTCTCTAGCTTCTGTCTCACCTTTCTTTTCTCTTTCCCGAGCTCTTGACTTTGCAAGCTCTCTCAACTAAAGTCACAAACTCTTGAATTTCAAGAATGCCAACAAACATCTTTATATCTTCATTCAGCCCATCTTCAAATCTTTTACACATAATAGCTTCAAAGAGAAACACACTCTCTAGCATATCTCACGAGCTCGACAAATTTTTTTTTCATATTCGCATACTGGTCATTTCGCCTGCTTCACTCAAGGAACTCCTTTTGTTTTTGATCAACGAATCTTTGACTGATATATTTCTTGCGGAATTCATTCTGGAAGAAATCCCATGTCACTTTTTCTTTCGGAACCACTGATACTAGTGTATTCCACCAGTGATATGCAATGTCCCGCAGTAAAGATATAGCACACTTCAGGCAT
Source organism: Gossypium bickii (assembly GCA_025503065.1). Lineage (NCBI taxonomy): Eukaryota > Viridiplantae > Streptophyta > Magnoliopsida > Malvales > Malvaceae > Gossypium > Gossypium bickii. Next base: position 34,315,590 of record CP106717.1, read on the forward strand.
TCATCCGGAGTACAAGATAGCTCGTCAAGTACCCGAATGGTGTTATCAAGCCACATTTCGGCTCTCTCTGCGTCATCATCATCATTGGCTTTAAATTCTTCGGCCCCAAATTTTCTGATTTTATCAACTGGAGGCCTACTAGATCTCACCGGATCTATCATCGGGGGTGCAGAAGGAATCGGAGTTGGATTATTCGGGGGTGGAGGTTGGTGTACAGCCGGGTTAGTCTGAATAAACTGGGTAAACCACTCGTTCATCATTTGATAGAAGGCTTGCTTAGTCTCTCCCTCATGACTACCCGAAACAGGTCGAGAGTCTACCGGCACTGATTCATGTGCACAGTCAGGCGCTAAACTCTCTACATCATCCGCTACGGCTCTTTCAGGATCAGTATCCATTTACTATATAAAACAAAGTTCAAGCTGTCAGAAGTCACCACACTATCAACATATGATAAAGGCATGTATAGCTAGACTCACACGCGCTATGGTAGTCCTAGAATCGACTAAACTGTAAGCTCTGATACCAATCAAATGTAACACCCCTTACCCGAAACCTTTGCTGGAGTCGAGTATGTGGCATTACTAAACTTGACTATTAATTAGGGGCGTAAAATTTTAAAGCTGTCCAACTGCGTCATGCTGACTAAATTGACCATAACTCGAGTTACAAAACTCGAAATTTAGATCCGTAAATTTTCCTTGAAACTAGACTCATATAAAATTTTTACCATAATTTTTCCAGAAATTTTCATGTAGCCAATTAGTACAGTTTATTCATCAAAGTTACCCCTATTTCACTGTTTGATAATTCTGACCTATCTTTACAAAAACTCAGTTATCTCATTGTACAAAATTTCAATAATGTTATTGTTTATTCCAATAAAAAATAGACTCATTAAGGATTCTAAACATATAAACTATGCTCTATAATTATTTTTTTACAATTTTTAACAATTTTTCCAAGACAAAACAGAGACTCACGAACTCATTCAGAATAAGTCTCACTGAAACTTAAATATCTCATAATATATAATTCCTTTACCTACTCTATTTCTTTCATATAAAAGAATAGACACAATAAGCTTTAATTCTATATCTTATTCACTTTCTAATTCAATTTATCCTATTTTTGGTGATTTTTCAAAATCACATCACTGCTGCTAACTAAAAAAAAAACTATTTCATTGCAAAAATACGATTAACTAGATTATAACCTCCTTACTCAATTTTATGTAAACTCTATACCTTAACCATACATATATATATATATATACCAAAGACAAATCCCTTATGTAATTTAGGCCATGATCAAATTTAAAAAATACATTTACATACGAGCAAGTTATAAAATTCAAACATATAAACGATACATAACCAAAGGAAATAGCCATTTTCGCATGGCTATATTCATGTACAAGATCAAACATTGTATGTTTCTAAAACTTCATCTAGCCTATACATGCCTTCTAAATCGTAGCCAAATTTAAAATACCAAAAGAAGGCAATAGTGTGGTTGACTTTCTTGAAGATCCTTCACGAGCCCGTAACGTAACCAAAATCTATAAAACAAAGAAGAACATTTCACACAAATAAGCTTACTAGCTTAGTAAGTCCTAAACTCATGATAATAAAACATTCAAATATTTGCGCAATTAAAACATTCAACTTATAGCATTTCACATAAGCACTTAAGTAAATTATTTATACAAGGCCGAATACTAGTAATTCATTAACCCAAGTAAAGTAGAAATCATTTCCTTCAACCTACATTTCTTTGAAATTCATATAAGTATATCGCATGGAAATTTCCTTTATTATTAGCATTTATATTTGAAAACCAAATTTCCATAATAGCGCATTCAAACTCGAAATCCACCATATCACACCCATCAATATTAACTTCAAACACATATAACACAATTCTCATAATATTAATTCGACTCAAGTAATATTAAGCATAACATACCTTACATGCTTACCCGAACCGTTTACTCAATAAATTAGCTTTAATTTGCCTTGAACAAAAATTAAATTTCTCTTTTGTAAAACACATCACCGGCATCAAGCCTGCTAGGCATAAAAGCCCAATAAGTGACACTGGCACAAAGCCTGCTAGGCGTAAAAGCCCGTAAAGTAACACCGGCACAAAGCCTGCTAGGCGTAAAAGCCCGAAAAGTAACACCAGCACAAGGCCTGCTAGGCGTAAAAGCCCGAAACGTATCAATGTAGTCAAACATTCAAGATACCTCTTATACTATTTTATATAAATATAAATACATCTAATTCCATTGAACACACTCACATTAAATCAGTAAAATCATCATATCTTTATACACTCTAGCAATTAACATGGAAACATTTATTCACATCACATAGCAAACTTTAATCATCAACCTAGTGTTCCTTTATACATTCGGCCATAACCATAACAAGTACTAAAATTTATCCATTTTTAATATTTGATACATTCATAGTTAGTTCATTAATATAACTTAGCTATAGGACTTACCTTGGAGGTTGATAGATTCGAAACTTCTGGCTATTCGCTTAGTTTAGCCTTTCCTCGTTCCAACTTCTTTTCCTTTTGTTCCGGATCTAATTCGGTTCAAAATTAGACCAATTCAACCACATTTTTATTCACAAAAGAAAATCAAAATCATCATTTTTTAAAAATATACAACTTTGTTGATTAACCCCCTCTTCAACAATTTTAATATTTATAGGATAATCCTAAAATTCAAACCGAAATATAAAGAATTTAATTGCTTTATTTCAAAGGTTGGATGTTCACTTCTCCAAACAAGCCTTTAGGACTTTATTATTATAAAACAACCTACACAATTTCATGAAGGCCGAATATATCAACTTGATTTCTTCTTCCCTCATGACCGAATTTGTTAACTCAAAGTACCCATGTATTTTCTTCATTACAAGACCAAACAACAAGCTAAATAACCACCATTTAAAATCATTCATTACAGCCGTATAGTAAGAGCATCTCTATGCTCAAATCCAAAAATAATTTCTATAACTCTCACATCTTTCAAAGCGCAAGTCTTCAATTCATCTAGTCTCTTAAACATTTCATGTTGTTCTTGAATTAATACTAAACATTTTTTTTTTCAAATTAAAAACACACAAGAGTGTTCATTCTAGGCCAATATCAACATGCTTAACCTCAAAATTTTTAACATGATTTTATTAGCATTCAAAGCAACTAAAACCCATATGTAAAGATTTGCTCAATCAAGCTAAAATACCCACCTTACTACTACATGCATGCATGGCGAACAATGGAGTTTTTGAAGCTTTTCTTCTTCTTTCAATTAGATTCGGTGAAGAAGATGGGGAGAAGAAAGAGAAAATAATTCTTTTGTTTTATTAATTAACCTATTTTTTTTATAGCATGCTCATTAATTAAACTATACTTTAGTTATAAAACACTAAAATCATGATATTCAAAGCATGCTTACCGTCCACTACACTATAATTTTGGAGAATTTGACATGCAAACCCTCCCATGCAAGAAAAACAATTCAATTTACCCCTTTCATTTGCTAATAATCGGCTATGAGAGAAGAGAAGATAGTGGCCTTATTTTATGCTTTAATAAACCTATACACTAACATATTTTATTTTATAAAATACTAACATAAGCATATAATAAAATTTAATTAAACCAACATATATATAAATCTAGTTAACTTGGCCCATTGCCGTCCATCACTATGGTCAATGGGCTAATTGCCCTTTTAGGACACCCACTTAAAAAGCCACAAGCAATTTAGTACACTACACCTTAGGATGCAAATTTTACGCTTTTCGCGATTAAATCCTTTTTGTCAAATTAAACACTTAAACAATAATATTTTTCTACGAAACTTTCACACACATCAATTCACATATAATAAACATAAAATAAATTATAAAAATATTTATCGGCTCGGATTCGTGGTCCCGAAACCACCATTCCGATTAGGGTCAAAATTGGTCTGTTACAAAACCTATGTGAAATCTAAGTGATATAAGTGATCCGGGTGCTGGTCTGTACGTTCTACCGGTGGCTGAGTTATCTGACATGTGTTACGGATACTCGACAAGTTTTGTAAGCAGCACCGTGTAGTTTTGTCATGACCGATAGCTTGTGTGAGCAGACCCAAGATTGTGACTATGTGAAACAGGTGCTGGTCTTATAAGTTCTACCAGTGGCTAGGTAATCTGGCATGTGTTGCGGATACCTGATAGCTTGTGTGAGCAAAGATCGAGTAGTTACATATGACATACAGCTTGTGTGAGCATACCCGTAAATGTGATTAGCTTGAGAGCGAGCCTATGTGAAAAGTGTGATATGAAGTATCTTTAGCTACAAATGTGGAACTTATGTGCAAATTTCCATGTATCCATTATTATTCCGATGCGTTCAATGGGAAATTGACTAAGTGAAAATACATGTGATCATGTAACAACTAAGCGTAATTGAATATGACTATGTAATGAATAAGTGCAGGTATAAGTATGAAAATTTATGAACAATGTGCGTGATATTTGATCGAACCTTCGGTAAGATGAAATGGAGTAAGTTAAATTATGAAAGAGTAAATTTAGCAACAAAACAGTTTTGGACAGCAGCAGTTGTGTGACTTTGAAAAATCACCAAAAATGGTGGAAATCAAATTAGAGGTTGAATAAGATATGAATTAAATCTGAATGAGTTCATTTTCATATTCTGTGATATTCAAATTTTTGTGAGACAAGGTCAGAATGATGTCAGAATCCCCTGTTCCGAATTTGAAAAATCATTAAATATTGTATAAAAATAATTATAGCTTATAATTTATATGATTAAATTTCTTAATGAGTCTACTTTTAAGAGAAAGAAATGGGAACATTATAAAAATTTGTATGATGAGATAATTAATTTTTACTACAGAGGGGTCAGAACTGTCAGATAGCGAAATAGGGTAAATTTTAAAGAATAAAAGGTACTTATTGGCTAAACCAAAAATTCTAAAAATTTTATGGTGAGAAGATATGTGAGTCTAGTTTCAGGAAAAATTAGCAGATCTTAATTTGGAGTTCTGTAGCTTGAGATAGAAATAATTTATTGACTATGACTTGAGTAGACAGCTTGAGATGAACATGAATAAATAGTGGAACTATGTGCAATTATGATTGTATTATCTTCAGAACATATTGTGAAGATTTATAAAATCCTGCTAATAAATCACTTATCATTTATGTACCTACTTACTAAGCTATAATGCTTACCCCCTTCCTTTCTTTTTCCTACAGTGTCACAGATGCTAGCTCGAGTTAGAGGTCGTCGGAGATTCTATCACACTAAGAAGCTATGGATTGGTATTGATGATTTTTATTTTAGCTTTTTAAGTCTATGGCATGTATAGGGACTTGGTCATTTGTGTACATGTTATAATGAGTTGGCCTAAAATATTGGCCTATGCTAATTGAAGATCATCGTTGTATAAGGCCATTTGATGTGGCCAATATTTGTTATGTTATAAGTCTATGATGAAGCATTACATGGATGGCGTGCTTGTTTAGGTTGGATGAGTGAATGTATGATAATTATGTGTGGCAAATACTAAATGTGAATGGTTGAGTAAGTTATATGCTATGATTAGTTAAGAGTAAGTTATATGTTATGATTAGTTAAGTGTATGTGTGGTTGTGCATGATGAATGTGATTTGTAAATGGTATATGGATGTCTTAGTGTGGATGTTTGAATACTTAATAATACCATGTTGTGTGATGATAAATTTGTATAAGTGTATAAGTGTTTTGGGGTGGCAAAGGGCTTGGTAGATAGCCTTACTTGTGGCCGCACGGCCATGTGCCCAGGGTGTGTGAAGTCTGCACTTGATTTTTGGAAATTCAAAAAGCCACACGGCCTAACACACGGTCGTCTATCTCAGCTATATGAAGGACATGGCCTTGGACACGGGTGTGTGCCCCTGTTTTTCATGAAATTTTCTAATTTTTTCCTAAGTTCTCGGTTTAGTCTCGGACCACTTCCAAAGTATGTATTGGGCCTCGTAGGCCCTATTTAGGGACTCAAAGATAAAAATTTGGAAAGTTTTAATTTGGATAAATTTTTATGACTCGGTTTAATATGTTTACAAGTGTATGTGTTCCGATAATGCCTCGTACCCTATTCCAGCGTTGAATACGAGTAAGGGGTGTTACACAGAGCAAAAAAAATATAAAGTCAATGCTCGCGCAGGGATTCGAATACAAGACCTCCAACATACAGACTTCCTTACCACTCGAACCAATAGGCTCATTCTGATATGAATTTACATATAATTTAATATAAGCCTACTGAACATAGATAAGGCTTAATTCCAAAAATAACAAAATTTGCTAAAGGTAAGGCTTGAACCCAATACCTCACACACACACCGTAGGAACTTAACTACTAATGCAGATACACATTTTTGTCAAAATTACATGTATAGAAATGGGAAAATTGGGGCATTACAACCTATACATGCTATTATAACCTTAACCAAGACCTCAACATCTACCGATATAATTGTTGGATAGTGTGAAAAATCTCCAACGAGCTTCCAACCTGATCGAGCTTCCAATAGTCTGAAAAGTAAAGAAAAATAACTACGTAAGCAATGAATGCTTAGTAAGCTTGTATAAACTTTAATTATATCTAACCATTTCAAATATGAAATTTATACAATTCAAGAATAATCATATACTCGATATCACACGATTCTTGAAACCAAATTCAAGAATTCACAAATTCAATAATTCCACAAAGATTACTTATACCTATCATCCCTAACATAATATGATTTTATAAAAACTTTAAGTCTCTTTCAATTTTCTTCCTTTAGTTTGCATGTCATTACTTTCTATACATTTACTTTCTTTAGCTTAATTAACATCATCAATTCAACTCACCATTCCCTTTTTCATCACTCATTTCATATGCATAATACACAAGACACAAGCATATCATCAACCATAGCCACAAGCTAGTGCATTTAAACATAGCTCTTTTAGAATTAATCACATGATAAACCATTTCATAAGAATTTGCATAATTTAAACCTTACCAATTTTTCATGAGTACAAGCATATTTTCATTTAAGCATTTACCATTTCAATACAACTTATAAGTAAACATAATACCATTCAACCAACAACTTGGCACTTGCCTAAGCATCAAACAAAGAACACATGTTAGCATACTTGAACCTATTTCAACTTACATTGATAACCTTATTTTCTCAGCATGTCACACTTGAGTTCATTACTCATCTCAACTTACATAATTACCCTGTATCAACATATCAAAGATATTCATATATTTACATGTCATGCTACATATCATTATATTACTGTTTCATTATATACATATATCATCCATTTCAATATATAAATATATCATGTACCATCATTTCCATATATTTCATGTATATACCTATATTAGTTCAGATTCGAACTCATATCGTCCCATAACAGCACATTTCCCATTAAACCACTTAGAATAATATTGGATACGCGGGAAATCTTGCACACTATGTGCCAACACATGGTCGAAACCATCTCTATCTCATATCTCTTATAGATGCTCACTCTCGAGCTATCACTAGGTTTGTTCACACAAACTGAAGGTTAAGACGTAACCAACCGCAACACATGTCAAAAAACTCAGCCACTGGTAGAACGTATGGGACCAGCACCCAAAACATGGTAACCTCTAATGACATGTCGTTTGTATCCTAAATATTCCTCATGTGTCTTTGAATTTCCCTCGTTTCATTATAAGCTAAATTGTATAATAACATATATATATTCAATAAAATTTCATATAATAACATTCAATTTAATAAACAATATACATAGTATAGTTCATACAAACTTACCTGGCTAAATTTTATAACATTACAACATATAAAATTACTACCTTAATAATTTTATATTGAAGTTTTCTAATTTGACAATTTTTTCGAATTTAAATGAACATTATATTTAATAATAAATTTATAATACACATAATATAATACTAAATATTGTATTAGTATCTTAATTGTATTTTCACAAAAAATAATATCATCATTTAACTTATAAAATCTTCATATATCTAATAACTTACAACATTCAGTTACATTGATTTTTCACTTTATTCTTAATGTTCTTTATTTACACAAATTACATTGAATTTTAAATATAAAAAATTATATATATTCAATTAATGTATATTAATTTTACATTTAATAGATGTACAAATAATATAAGTAAATAATTGAAATAAAGTATTTGACAAATAATAAATTAAAAAAATATGATACCAAAACATTTAAAAAAATTTAAAATTTTTTAATTGTAGTTTAAAATGTTATTATATAAAATTATCATAATGTTTATTAAATTAATACATTAATTTAATAGTATTCGCTAGACTAATCAAGTGGTAATTTTCTTACCCATTAAGACTTTTTAAGGGCATGGTCCCACCAAGGCCAAAATGATAGAACATTTCCTTGGTGGACCTAGGTGCTCTCCTCAAAACTAGGGCTAAAATCGAGTATAGACATCTGGGAAGGACATACTCGCCCTCAACATATATTATTTTTTCATAATCTAGTGTGTGTATAAGTTAAAATATGTTTCGAGTTCCCGTACTTTTCATACATTTAGAATTTAGTCTCTCTACTTTTTGGATTTAAAAATACAACCCCAGTTGTTAATACTGTTAAAATTCTTGTATTTAAATTATTTCAAAATTTCATGTTGGCAAATTTAACAGAATAATTTTAATGATTTTAACAATTTGACCTACATTTTTAAATCCAAAAAGTGAAGAGACTAAATTCTTGGAAATAAAAATAAAGGGATTGAATTTCAAATATACAATAAGTACAAGAACTTAAAGCATATTTTAACAATATATAGGAGAAAATATTTGGTGCATTGCCAGTTGAATTTTTAAGACTACTTGTGGAATAAAAAAAGAGTACATTATTAGTGTACCAAATATTGACCCTATATATGTATATATGTATGTATGATTTTATTATGCTTAAAAGCAAAAAATGGAAAGCAAACCCAAGGTCCATAGTGTAGCATTTATTTCACTAACCCTCCACCCTCTTCCCTTATCATTATTAGTAGGTGCTGGAGAAATGGATGAGGCACTCGTGGAATTCACTTTATCTATCAACTTCAACTCTCCCGAAGAACCGAGGTTACCTTTTGCTAATTCATGCTTCATCGGGTGATCGTTAGTAACCCCTGGCCCAACTTGCCAAACTTGATTCCCTTTTTCCACACTGGTCGGAACTTTCAAGGAACCGTATATAACCATCTTTCCATCCTTGCTAGTTTTGGCTTCTAGGTCCCAAATGAAGAAAGGTATAGTCACTTGAACTAAACTCAAGAACATAGAGATTGAATAGAGATAATTGAAAATGCTTTGTTTCTATTTTATGAATCTAGTCTACTTTTTGATCACTATACATATTGTTTATATAGAAAGATGATAGTAAGCTGAAACTATTGCTAACAGCATTATCTAACTGCTTGACTAATTACTAACAAACCATCAACTGCCTGAGCTATACTCTATCATGCACCCAACTTCCCAATAGGTAAGACTTGAAGAAGGTGTCGAAATCGAGTAACCAAACCGACCGACAGAGGCTTGGTGAGGACATCAGCCACTTGATCACATGCAGGAACCTCACCAACGTGTAAAGAACCATCCGCGACTTTCTCATGTACAAAGAAAAGATCAAGCTCAACATGCTTGAACTTAGAGTGTAAAACAGGATTTGCTGCAACAGCGACAGCACTAGAACTATCACACCACACACTTGGAATATTATCAGACTTAACATGAAGTTCTTGGAGCAACGAAAGTAACCAGGTGACCTCACTAGTGGCACCCGTAAGACTGTGATATTTGACCTCGGCTGTGGAATGAGACACCATCTGCTGCTTCTTGGAGCACCATGACACTGGAGTTTGCTCAAAATAGACACAGTAACATGACGTAGAGCATCGATCGTCAAAATCTAGTCCCCAATTGGCATCAGCATACCCAACCAAAGAGAACCGATCATATGGACAAAAAACAAGTCCAAAATCAAGAGTACCACACAGATAACGCAAAATACGTTTCAGTGCCACCATATGTGTTGTAGAAGGGTTGTGCATGAACTGGCAGACCCGATTTACGGCATAGGCAATATCAGGCCTAGTCAAAACAACATATTGAAGAGCACCCGCAAGACTCCGGTACTCAGTGGGATCCTCCAAACGATCTCCATCATTCTTAGACATGGTAGATGAGCTGACCATCGGTGTAGGAACACTCTTTGATGTAGCCATTGAACAACGATCAAGAATGTCCCAGATATATTTTCGCTGGCAGAGATATAGACAACCGGAGGATCGAGTCACCTCTATCCCGAGGAAATAGTGAAGATCCCTCAAATCCTTGAGGGAGAACTCATTGTTTAATAACTGAACAAACCAGTCAATCGTTGTGGACGAACTGCCAGTGATAATGATATCATCGACATATACAAGTAAGTAAAGAATAGAATCGAACATTACCCGAACAAATAATGACGCATCAGATTTGGAGACAACAAAACCAGCTGAAACTAGGAACTGCCGCAGCTTCTCAAACTAGGCCCGAGGAGCTTGACGTAGACCATATAAAGCTTTCTGCAGGCGACAGACAAAAGGTTTGCCCTCTGAATCATACTGTTCATATCCCGGAGGCTGATTCATAAAGACTTCAGTATCGAGATCCCCATTCAAAAAGGCACCGTTCACATCAACTTGCCTCAGAGACCATCCTTTGGAAACGACAATCGATAAAATAACTTGAATAGTGGCAGGTTTAACTACCAAACTGAAGGTTTCCTTGAAATCACAGCCAGGAACCGGAGAACAACCCTTCGCCACTAACCGAGCTTTCCATCGAGCTATAGTACCGTCAGGATTTTTTTGATTTTGAAGAGCCACTTACACCCGATGACCTTGCAATTTGCTGGTAGAGAAACAAGTTGCCATGTAGAGTTACGAACCAGAGCATCATATTCAGCTTGAGGTGTTGCACGCTATTCAGAGGAAGAAAAGGCTTCCTCGATCGAAGAAGGTTCCTCAGCTTCAACAGTCATAGTTTTAGGCTTGAAAATACCAGCCTTCGATCAAATCACCATAGGGTAAATGTTGATAACGGACTCATGATGAGTTTGAGCGTTAGGAGAAAACTGTTGAATTTCAACAGAGCTGATTCGATCAACATCAGGTATAGATGAACCTTGTGGGTCAAGATCAGACCCAATATCAAACTGAGCCGCAGCAGTAGGAGTAGATTGGACATCCAACTGACTGAGGGAGAGACGGAGATGATTGATCATATGGAAGTTCAGAGGGCTAAGACACAACCCATCGAACTATCAGAACAAACGTAGAGACATCTGACTAGAGCCTGTGAGTGTCTTCTTTGAACCAGACTCAGGTGACAGAAATCGATTCTCATCAAACACAACATGCCGTGATATAATTATCTTGTTAGACAGTAGATGACAATGGTACCCCTTGTGTTGAGCACTATAACCCAAGAAAGTAGAAGGCTAAGAACGAAAATCCAACTTATGTGGCACAAACGGGCGTAAATACGGGTAACAACAGCACCTGAAAACTCGAAGATAATCGTATGAGGGTTCACTTCCATATAGAGCCTTATACGGAGTTTGTCCATTCAGCACAGGAGTGGGAAGTCTATTTATGAGATGAACAGCACAGCAGAATGCATATCCCCAGTACTCCATAGACAAGTTCGCCTGAGCTAGAAGAGTGATGCCCATGTCAACAATGTGTCGGTGTTTGCGTTCTGCAATACCGTTCTGTTCAGAGGTATGTGGACACGTGAGCCGATGAATGATTCCTTGCGGAGTTAGAACAGATGTGAACGCTCTATAGTCTTCACCCCAATCACTTTGGAATTGTTTAATATTCTTCCCAAACTGAGTTTTAACAAGTTGCTGAAATTGAATAAAACACTTCACAGCCTGAAATTTCTGACGTAGCAGATAAATCCATATAAATCGAGTGCAAACATCAACGAACGATACATAATACCAATCATTACCACACGGAACAGATGCAGGGCCCCAAAGATCAGACACACCCAGAGTAAAAGGATCACTATATTTTGTCTTGGATACAGGAAATGGCAATTTACGAGTCTTGCCTTTTTGACATGCAGTGCATACAGTATCATCACAGAATTTATTGGCAATAATACTACATTTATTTAAAACAGACTTCACAATACTAGAAGATGGGTGACCCAACCGTTTATGCCATAGGGAAAAAATATTACACTCCTTGGATGTACTTTACACTGCAGAAGAATCAACAGAACAAGTTTCAGCCGACTGAGTAGACAGAACTGGCACCTGGAAGTGATATAGTCCATCACGAATGCGGCCCGTTAACAAAGTTCTTTGGGTCATGATGTCCTTAATAACACAGAAGGTTGGGTGAAACTCAAAGAAAACATTATTATCATTTGCAAATTGAGACACTGATAATAAATTCTTCTTGATGCTTGGGACACACAGAACATTAGACAAGTGCAGCAATTTAGACGGAGTTGGTAAAACATTATGACCGACTGACGCGATCTTGTTAGGAGTGCCATCCCCCATTAAGAGTTTGGAAGTACCTGAATATGGAGTCGCGTGATTCAGAGCTGAAAGATCTTGACACACGTAGTTACTAGCTCCCGAGTCAGGATACCAAGACGAGGAGTTGACCGGCACGGGAATATAGGAGTTTGAACCATCATTAGAGCCAACTTTCGCAGAATTGACATTGTAGTCGGAGGAGTCATAATAATCGGATGGATGTAGATCACCCAAACGTGGTAGACCAATGCACGGGTCAGATCTAGAATAGACACGAGTACTGGTTTGATATACCACTCCGAACACCACCACCACCAGATTGATCATCATTCGACCCTACACCAAAAGGCAAATTAATTTGAACATTGTTAGTAACGGGCCTTGGGGGGCATAGGTGGAGCATTCGGTCGAAAATCCCCAAAAGGCGGCCCAACTTCACGTGGTCCATTAACTTGTGGCCTGGGCGCATGAAATGAGTAATGCCTATGAACTTGAGGCCGAGAGGTGTCATGAAAATTAACTTGTGGCCCATAGTCACCACGTGGCCCAAAGGTACTCCCAAAGTGATCTGGTAGCCCACATGCTGGATAAGGTGTGTGATAGCCATCAATCGGCCTGACACAAGCACCATGTTGTTAACCACCGACTTGATATTGACCAGTAACACAGTGAATTAGACCAAAATTTGGTTCAAAACGGGGTTTCCTAATCGCTGGAGAGGACCAATCAGCTCCCACCTCGGAAGAGAGCAAATTAGACGTCGAAAAAGCAACCGGACCAGCAGGAGTAAACGACGGAGCCATCACCGGCAGAGCATCATCACGATAGTACCTGTACTAACAGCGCTACGCAACATGGCCATATCTCACACAAATCTGACATTAAAGCCGCTGTCAAAAGCTCCTTCCATGATCGTACGAGAATGATCGACCACCATGAGCAGGCTCATCCGCCACCAGAGCAGGAGTACTTTCCACTATATTTTCCACAAGAACAATGTCATGAACGGACCGCTGGTGATGGTGTTCACACTCAAACAGTGCATCCACTATGCACTGAAAAGGCAACGAGGATGAGGAGAGAGTTACGGTCGAAACGATGGCTTCAAACTCGGAAGAGAGCCCCGCAAGCAAGATCTCCATTCGCTCCACCTCAGACATCGGTGATCTAGACGCCTCCAAAAGAGCACATAAGCTTTTAAGTTTCGCAACATATACGTGAATAGAAAGCGTACCTTTTCGTAAGGAGTGGAGCTCGTGGCACAAGCGAGATTGCTTCGCACCAGTGTCGGCCGCAAATAGAGCATTCGTCGTCGTTCATACATCAAAGGTCGATTGCACATCAATGAAGGAGGGCAGAAACGACGGACTAACCGTAGAGAGTAACCAGGACGTAAGGAGATTGTCCTGCTGCGTAAAGGCCGAGGCAGCCAGATTTGATACCAGTCTGCCATCGGGCGCTTGAACAAACTGAGCAGGAGATGTTATTGAACCGTCCAATAACCTAGCCAAATCGTATCCTGAAACAACAAGACGCACCTACTTTTGCCATTGGATAAAGTTACTCTCGTCAAGTTTGACAATATCATGCCTAGGAAAAGAGTTGACGATTCTTTCTCCAGTGAAGGGAGAGCCAGGAGGCTCAACAAACGCAGAGCCAGCTGAGTGAGCGGTGGTTATGGCCTAGGATTGGCGGCGACTGATACCATGAAGAAAGGTATAGTCACTTGAACTAAACTCAAGAACACAGAGATTGAATAGAGTTAATTAAAAATGCTTTGATTCTATTTTATGAATCTAGTCTACTTTCTAATCACTGTACATACTGTTTATATAGAAAGAGGATAGTAAGCTAAAACAGTTGCTAACAGCATTATCTAACTGCTTGACTAATTACTAACAAACTATCAACTGACTGAGCTATACTCTATCACCAAACATCAAAAGACAATTTATCTTCGACGATGGAGCTATATGAGCTTATGTTGTAGGTTTTAACAACCAAAAAGCCTTTGTTTCTGAAGGCAATCATGCATGTAACTGTTGGATTGATGCCCCAAGTGGTCCAACCGTTGGGGTTGGGAAAAGGTGCTGAAAAGGCAATGGAAAGAGAGGAGTTGGTGGCATTGAAAGTAAAATGGAGAGTTGAATTAAAGATTGGGAGCTCGGTGCAGTTGGAGTATTGCTTTTTGCTTACAAAGAGTTTTAGCGATGAACAATTGAATGAATATAAGGGAGATATTAAAGTAACCCAAAAAGAAAATAATAAAATCAAACATGGAGAAAACAAAGATCTTATTTTTATTTTATTTTATTTTATTTTTTTTGTTTTCTCAAGAGAGAGAGAAAATGCAAATATCATATATTAGTGAAGGAATACATAAAGAGAAAAATGGCTAGCTGTGGGAATTTGGTTGTTAGTTTTTTTTCTAGTATAAAATTGCCTTGTTGATAGATGTCAGCTGCAACGTCTTCAATTTTTGTTTCCCCCAATTTCAATGGTTTTCTTATTGTTGTTACGGGTTGACGATAGCTGATTGCTGAAGATGAAGACTTCCGGTTTTAGTTTCATCACTTAAAACCCACGTTAAAAAATGTATAATGAAGTAGTTTTCTTATTTTCTAATTTGAATCACGGACTCATGGTAATATTTTTTTCTTTTTGGGTAAAAAAGTAGATATTAAAGATTTTTTTACACAGAACTAATAATGAATTAATTAACATTTTATAAAAAAAGTAATTAAATAAAATGGTAAATTACACCATTAATTACTAAACTATGAGTAAGTTTTCATTTTTCTAATGAAGTAGTTTTCTATTTTTTTAATTTTAATCACGGACCTATGGTTTTATTTTTGTTTTTTTTTTTGGGTAAAAAAGTAGATATTAAATTTTTTTATACACAACTAATAATGATTTAGTTAACATTTTATAAAAAAAAGCCATTAAAAAAGGGTAAATTACACCATTAATTACTAAACTATAAGCAAGTTTTAATTTTGGTGACTTAACTAAAAAAGGTTACAATTGGTCACTAAACTATTCCTGTCACTCCCCAAAATATAAGGGTCAATTGAAATAAATAAACAAAAAACTAAATAAGCTTGATGGATAAGTGCTTACTATCATCCCTAAAAACTTAAGTTTGAGTCACTCTTCTCTCATTTCTTTTCCTTTTTATTTTCAACAATCTAAGATAAAAGTCGCACTAAAATATAAGTTGTTGGGGATAAAACTTAACAAGAAATGGGTAATAGCCCAACGGTTTAGCATTAGTTTCCCCCTTTATGTAACCTAGATTCGAGCAACTCTCTTCCCCCCATTTATTTTTTATTTTTGGCCTAAAACTTTAGGATATATACCCTTTTCGCCCTAGGATTTCAAGTCCTAGACTATTTAACCATGATTGTCTAATTAAACTAGGATTTTGCTCTCTTTTCAATCCTATTTAGATTTTAGTTTCCATCTTTTCTATTTCTTCTCTTTTTCTTTTCTTTTCCTATTCGTTTCATCATAATTCATTCCATTGCTGTCGAATATTTTTTGCTTTCTCGAAGTAAATCATTCCTCGTTACTCGTTTTTCTACCAAATTCGTAATTGCCATCAATAGCATCCTGAACCTTGCCAAGAAACGGTAAGTACATCTTATTCTGAAGTTTAGATCCCGAATTTATGTAGTTTTCTATCTGATGCTAATCCTACGTTTGATTAAACAATCTTTTTCGGTTCTTGATAAATCTTGAAATCAATCATTAACTTGTGTGTAAATGGCGTTTGAATGACCTAATTTAGGTGAATCGGACGTGAGGAACATTGATCGATCTCCTAGTGAAAGGTGTGTGTTCTTTCACAAGTGAATCGAGGCAAATCGTATCTAGGATTAGGGCCACACGATCTCTCACACGGACGTGTGGACCAAATGGGTGGACCACACAACCATGTGCACTACAAACCCTAGGATAGTTTGTGAACCACATGACCAAGAACCTTTCACGCGGCCATGTCCCTCATGTAGGTTAATTTTTACATTTTCCACATGACATAATCTGTTACACAACCTGGCCACACGACCATGTAAACCCTCTACACGACTTATAGCATCGCACACGGCCAGGCCACATAGCCGTGTGACCTGTTTTATAGTTTTGCCCAAATTTTGAATTGTTCAATTTAGTCCTTGTATAATCCTTAAATTTCTTTTAGAGATTTTATTCACTCGATTAAGTCCCTAATATTATGAATATGCTAGAATTTGTGAACTGATAACTGATTTGCTATTGTTATAATGTTTGATATGTGGATGTTAAATGTCTACTGTCACTGTATTTCTAATTAACTATTATTGTTATTCATACCATTGTATTACCAAACACATGTTAAGCATGCCTACTACTACTATTGACCCAATACATGTTAAGCATATCTACTGTTACTATTGAACTGAATACATGTTAAGCATGCTTAATGCTACTATTAAACTGAAAACATGTTAAACATGTTAATTGTTTTTACATGATACTATTTCAAACATGTCATACTGCATTGCATAGGGTAGGACGATTTTACGGATGAAGTATTGATAGTTTAATAATCTACAACATTGATGGTTCATCCATAAATTATTGGCAGCTTTTATCTGCAAATATGTTGTGCACCCACAACAAGTGGCGGTTTATCTTAAAACATATGGTTCAGTAATGAACCAAGTGGCAGCTTGTCTACAAATTGTTTTTAAAATACTAATGGTTCATCCACAATTTTTACTACTAGCAGCTATCTGCAAATATTGGTGGTTTATCTTCAAGCTGGGAGTGTTATGGTTGGAAGAGTTTTGAGGAATTCTTACTGAGGAGTATAGCTGAGTATGGGTAGGATCTTTCCTGTTATTTCTGCATTGCATGGACATTTATAAACATGCTCAAATGAACTATCGAATTCTGTTATGCTATAGATTTCAATTTTTCTGAGAATTGTTAATTTATATGTTTTTTTTATTGTTCTGCACTGATTTACTTGGTCAGACTCACACTGAGCTTTTTAAGGTCACTCCCATTTAATTTCTATCTTTACAGATAACCTACCAAGTTAGGATGCAAACACAACATCCGAAGGGTCTCGGCTTTATAAAGTATTTTAGATTTGTTATTTGAAATTTCTATTATTTAGAAACTATATTATTTTATTTTTGAACTGTGGCATGAAACTTAGGATTTGAGTTTTTGTAGCATGCATGACATTTAATTTGAATATAGGAAGCTGAAATATGGATTCTATTTATTTATGCATAAAATTTGGTTTTTATTAAGGACTAAGTTAAACATCACTTTTTCGCTACATTCCTACGTAAGTAGGCTTTGTAAAACATTTAAATTGAAAAACACTTTTATAAATTAATCATTAAAAACTATTAGTTTTGAAACTAAATCACAATCTCTTCGAAACCCGCTAAACTTTTCTTTAGAAAGTAAAATAGATGTTTTAAACAACTACTTTTAAACTTTGATAGTTCTACTAGGCCATCTCGGTAGTCAATGTAATCTTCCGAACTCAAGCTTAATGTTTAGGCCAGGTTGGGAAAGTTATATTTGGTGGTATCAGAGCCTAGGTTTTTTAAACTTAAATTGTGAAATTTTGAGTCTACATGCATGTATTGAAAATGGGGTATTTTGGAAAAAAACCATGCCACAAGATTTTGGAAAATTGATTTTCTGCAAGAAATTAAATCCAAGACTCCAATGTCGATCCTAGTCTAGTTATTGCTAGTCTTGAAACTTTAGATAAACTATTATCATTAGACTATAAATACCCAGAAAATAGCTAATGCTTGAACTTAAGGTCTTTTAGGCACTTAACGAGCTTGTTGCATAGCGTTTATATTTGTTTTTATTTCATTTTTAGTTTTTATTGCCTTGTGCTTAATTTATGCAAAACAAGCATTTTTTTCACAATTTTGAGTTATGTTATGACCTAATGGGCCACTATGGGCCTAGGGATGATCTAACAACTCTATCTAGTATGTAGGACACTAGTTTCGAGTTTAAAAGGTGAGAGACGATTGCAGTGTCTCGATACCGAGAAGTGGTGTCGCAACACTAAATTTTGAAGCCAAAATACCCAGGAAATGAAGGTCGTGTTGTGACACCTGTCTTGTGGTGTATTTTAGTCCTCACAATGTACCTTAATCAGAATTTTGGGTTGTTTAGTAACCCTAATTAAGTTTGAGCATAAACTCTATAAATAGGCATGTTAAGTCTTATTTGAGGAGGCTTGGCCAAGTGAGTTTTTTTAGTATTTTTTAGTTTAGTTTTATTTTCTTTTTAGTTTAGTCCTTTTTATACTTTTGTTATTGTTTTAACTTGGATTGATTTCGATCCAAAGCTTTAATAGAGTAGTTTTTCATTATTTTGTTGTTGACTCCAATTGTAATCGAGATGATCTTTGCGACTATTAAAGGATATTTTGCTTCTGAGCTTCAATTTGATGTAAAAAATGGATTTCTTTCTCTACTGTTTTGCATGTTAAATGTGAGTTTAGGAATTATTGTATTTCAAGCCATGAGTAGCTAATTTCCAAATGGAGATTAACGAACGGATGTGTGAATAATTAACGGATGAATTAGGGTTGAAATTCAGGTTAGTTGGCTTAAATTAATACGATTAAACCCTAAGAAATGACACCCCTAGGAAGTAATTTAGGATAAACGAGATCGAAAGATTAGTTTACCGAGTAAATCATAATTTTTCATGATCAAGAAAGTAAGGCTGAGAGGTAAGCATGTATTGGTCGATCTGTTAATTAGTTAGAGGCCAAGAGGTAATAACTAGTTAATTAATAGCTGATTTTATAAACCAAAATCCTGAAGCTAATTAGGATCACTAAAGTGAGTTAATCCACTGCTCGATTTATTGGATTTATTTCGATTGTTAATTTGTTGATTTTAATGTTAGATAATTTTATGTTAGTTTAATTAATTCATTTTAATTTAGTTTTTTATATAATTTTAAATCAGTAATATTTAATAATTTAGGTTTAATTCAACCTCCCTTGGGTACAATCCTCGGAATGCTTCCTAGAGTGTTTCGTCGTAACACTAAACTATATAATAATTTAACTCGTATACTTGCAGACACCACTGTTTAATTATTTATCTATTTTGCTATAGTATTTCTAGTCTGGACATTCGCATGGCTAGCAACGATCAATTATTATTTACAAAAGCTAGCTAAGTTATATATTTCGGATATTGTAAGGTTGCATGGGGTACTCGTATCAATTATTTCGAATTGAGATCCTAGTTTTACGTCTCGATTTTGGAAAAACTTCACGAGGCACCGAGTACTCATTTGGGCTTTAGTACTGCCTTCCATCCATAAACTGACGGACAATCCGAACAAGTCATTCAAATATTGGACGATGCATTTAGGGGATGTACATTGAATTCCGAGGTAGTTGGGAAGAACATTTGCCTCTAGCAAAATTTTCTTATAATAATAGCTTCTAAGCAAACATGCAAATGGCACTCTATGAAGCCTTGTATGGTCGCAAGTGTCAAACACCATTGTGTTGGACCAAAATGAGTGAAAGGAAAATTTTGGGTCCCAAAGTGGTACAAGAGTTTGAAGGGAAAATCAAACTAATTCAGGATAGAGATCAAGTCTTACTGAAAGTATCTTCATGGCGGAGGGTGATGAGATTAAGAAGAAAGGGAGAATTAAGTCCTAGGTTCATGGAACCTTATAGAATCCTTAAGAAAGTCGGTTCAGTGGCGTACCAATTAGAATTACCATCAGAATTGGACCACATCCATGACATTTTCCATGTCTTCATGTTGAGACGATACCGATCTGATCTTTCACATATAGTACCAATAGAAGAGATTGAGGTGAGACCGAATTTGTCCTTTGAACAGTTAATGATTTTCAGCCCATTAGATGCTGTAATTTCATTTATAAAGTAATTGCTCAAATTTTCTCAACTAGAATGAAATTGATCTTTCTAAAGATCATTTCTTCAACTCAATCGACTTTCATCCTAGGCTAACAAATCGAAGAGAACATTCTAATGGAGCATGAAGCTTTTCACACTATAAAAAAGAGGAAATGGAGGAGAAAAGGTATAACAGCAATCAAGCTTGACCTTGACAAAGCATGTGATAAAATTTCCTGGTCTTTCTTTGAAAATTTGATATTTAGAATAGGTTTTGGCGATTTTTGGGTTCGAAGGATAATAAATTGTGTTTCTTCTACTTCTTTGCATGCCCACATTAATAGAAAAGCTAAGGGAACTATATTCCCTAAATGAGGGCTTTGACAAGGAGACCCTCTCTCTCCGATCTCTTCAACTTGATTGCTAATAGTTTCTCGACCATAAACAGTTTCTCGACCATAATCGGGAAAGTTGAAGAGGATAGTTTTGTTGAAGGGTTTTGAATCACACCTAGATGACCACCAATTTCTCATATCCTTTTTGTCAACTTTTGTTTTTTATTTTGCAAAATTGATATATCAAACGCAATGGTTATCCAATATTGTATCTCTCTGTTCCAACATGTTATGGGGCAATAGGTTAACTTAGAGAAATCTTCCGTTCTGTTCTCAACCAACACCCTTCTTGCCCAAATAAAACTAATTAAGAATACTCTCCAAATTGTCTCAATGTTTGTTCATTCTAAGTATCTTAGATTGCCATCAACATGGGGTAGAGTAAAGAAAGAAGCTATAGCTTTCTTGAAAAGTAAAATATCCTCGAGAGTTTCTAGTTGGAAAGGCAAACTTTTATCTTAAGCTGGGAGGGAAGTCTTTATCAAATCTTTGGTTTCAGCCATGCCTACTTATGTTATGCAATACTTCAAAATACCATCTTCCTTTTATATTGAACTTAACGTGATGATGAATAAATTCTAGTGGGTTGGTGTGAATCCATCAAAGAATTCGATAAGATGGATGTCACGGAGCAAACTTGCAATAAAAAAGCAAAATGGTGGAATGGGATTTCGGGATTTTCAAGCTTTTAATGTGGCCTTATTAGCTAAACAAGCTTGGAATCTTATCCAAGGCCCAAGTTCATATGAGCCTCTTTTCTTAAAAGAATTTATTTTCCCAATTCAACGCCTCTCCATACCAAAGGGGGCAGAACTGTTCATAAGCTTGGAATAGCCTTTGTGAGGGGCTCAACTTTCTTGATAAAAGCATACGATGGTATGTAGAAAATGGAGAAGACATCCTAATTTGGGATAAGAAATGGATTCCTACGCGCCCAAACTATAAAATCTCATCACTTCGACCAAATGGAGAGGGGCCAATGTTGGTTAAACACTTTTTACCAATAATGATCGTATATGGAATCTTAATCTTTTAAGATCATTGTTTAATGAGGATGATAGTAAAGCCATTACTCTTATCCCAATTGGAAGACCAGAACAAAAAGATGAACTCATTTGGCACTTCTCTGCATATGGAGTTTATGATGTGAAATTAGGTTATCACTTGCTTGCTCGAAATTTATATCAACCATCATAAATAGGTACTAGTTTCTAATCACAATAACAAGGCATGAATGGAATAAGATTTGGAATCTCAAAACGCCTAAAAAAAATCAAAACCTTCATTTGGAGAGCTTACCATAATTCTTTGGCGACTAATGAAAATATGGTTCGAAGACACCACACAAGAGAAGTGGGTTGTTCAAGGTGCGGGGCTGATTGCGAGTCTTTGGAACATATACTTTTTTTTCTGTCCTATAGCACAAGCAACTTGGAGAGCATCAACCTTCAATTACAACCATCTTCAATGGGTTTTGGGTTGTTTATTCATTGGTGGAGGAGAATTAACATTGAGATTCCGGAATTTGGGGCAATTTCGAGAACAAATCTTATTGCTTGGTTGTGTTGGAACATATGAAAATGTGGGAATAGATAGATTTCTGAAGTATCAATGATAGTCTCGTGTGTATTTAGAATGATACATATGATAAGTTCATGGACTTCATTGAAGCTACTAAGGCTCATGCTAGCGATTCATCAGGACACAATCATCTTGGTCCTTACTGGGTCTCTCCACCTCCAAACTCCGTGAAAATCAATCATGATGCCTCTTTTGTAAGAAATTCAAATACGACTAGTTTGACAACAGTAGGTAGAAACGGTAATGTTACTGTTATTGACGGAATCAATGCACAAAGGAGCTCTCTTATCGCATTTTTAGTTGAAACCTTGGCGATTAGATCAATCACAATGGATGGAACAATGTCATCGTTGAATGAAATTACTCCAAGGTAGGTTATTAGCATTATTCGAGGTAAGCTTAGCTTGACATGGGACGTCTCGACAATCATTAAGGATGTTATGTCAAGTACTTCTTATATAGGTTCCATATGTTTTAGACACATTCATCGTACTAGAAATCAGGTGGCCAATTGGGTAGCCAAGAACACAACAAAAAGTTGACAGTTCTGTATTCCATCTTATTGTAATCCTATGATTGTTAAATGAAATATTTATGTTGAAAAAATAAAACAATTTAACTCCTGAATCAAATACAGATTTTGAATCGAATTATTAGAGTAGAGATATTTTGACAGCATAACCTGATAGAAAACCTGGTTACAGCTGGTTAAAATCAATCGTGACCCAAAATGTCCTCTCAATTTCATCATCATCACCATTCCACCTCACAATTCCTAATGCTTCTGTCATCCATCACTTTTTCTTTTTCTTTAATTTAATGACCTCTTTTAAATAATTTTCTAAACCACACTAAAGTGGAGGAGAATAATATTAGTAGGCTTAATCTCAAAAAAATATACTAATAAACTTTAATAATGAAGTATTAATAATTGTTTACTTTTTGTATTTTTAATTTTGTGTTTTTAAATAATTTTATATATTTATTTTTACGATATTCGATATTTATAATTTGTTTTTTTATAATATTATTTTTAAAATTCGATCTTGCATCTCATCTATAAAAATAAATATGAGTAGGTATAACCAAAAAAAATTAATATCCCTGAATAGTAATTTGGCATAGGTATGTACTGAATTTGAATGGTTTGTTTAAATTTTGTTTTAGGTGAGATAAAACGAGTAGTTTCATACTTAAACATGCATACTTTTAAATTATTTCAAAATTATCAATTGGATTAAACTATAAAGTGAAATTATTAATTAATAATGTTTTTCTTATAATTTATGATAATAAAATCATTGGGACAGGTAGTATATATATATATATCTATAAGAAGTCATAATTTGATAATAACACAAAATACAAATGCATTTCCCTGAAAACTTAATCAAAGTATAACTTCATTATCAATCATAGCATCGAAATTCATTTACCATTCAGAAAGAAGGGAATCAAATGTTGATGACAAAGACATGAAGTGTTGAATGAAATCATAATGTTTTTCGGCAAAATTTTACTATTACTCATTAAATTTTGAATTTTCATTTTGATCATTTAATTAAAATATTATAATTTAATTCATTAAACTATTTAAAAGTTTTATTTAAGTTATTGAGTTGTTAATGTTTTTCTTTAAAGTTCTACCAACAAGATTCAAATTCTGTATTATGGATTAGTACACATCGATGAGTAAAAGAACATACCTTAGATCCAAATTGATCTAAGTGCCAATGTCAGAGATCAAAGAAAAAATTTGAATTTTGGTTTACAAATTCGTGACATCTAAAGTTATTTCATAAAAAAAATTGAATTGTAGAAGAAAATGGGAAAATGAGCTTTCAATTGGCACAGAAAGTGCAGACGAAAAAAGTCGTATGGCGTCAATTTTAATAGTCCAGTGACTTAAATGAAAACTTTCAAATTGTTTAATAACCAAATTGTAACTTTTTTCAGTTAAGTGACCAAAACAAAAACTTATCCATAATTTAATGATTAATTATATTAGTGGTGATCAAAATTCAATTTGACTCGAAAAAATTGAAAAAAAGTTTGAATTTCAAATTATTCGAATCAAGTTAATCGAATCAACTCGAATTTTTTTTCGAATTTCGAGTTCGAGTCAAGTTGAGTTTTTAATTCGAATAAACCGAATATCAAACTATATTATTTTAAATTTTAAATTTATATTATTATTTACTCTAGGTATTTTACATTTTTACCTTGAACCCTTTTACTTTCCCCACCTACCCTTTACCCCCCAAATTTTTAGTTTTCTCTCCAAAAGCATTTTTGGTGTTTAATTACTTTTTCACCCTCCAACAATATAGTACTTTTCCCTTTTTTTTTTCTTGGTATTTAATTATAAATGTGTTAAAAATAAAAAATTTAAAATAATACAAATATTTTAATATCTAATTACAAATATTTAATGATTATATTTAAATATTTAAAATATATATTATATGTTCTAATTAAATTTTATAAATAATTAATATTTTTTGCTTAAAAATTTTTAAAATTTAAATTTCATATATTAAAATATTAACAACAAGTTAAAATATATTGGTTTTTATATTCTTACCAAAATATAATAATACCAAACTAATTTAAATATTATTTAAATGCATATTTGTTACTTAATAATAACATGTCTAAAATAAACATTTTATTATTCAAAAGTAATTTTTAACAGTAATACTAAACACTCAAAATTTTCAAAAGTATTTAAAAAAAAATTTTTACACAGCACTTTTCGAAAGCATTGTTAAACTAGCCCTTAGAAGGATTGGACTCCAAATAATATAATTTATTGACTTTAAATTACATATTGGAATTTATTTTTTACTAATTTCTTATTAACTACGAGTTTTATTGGAATTATCTCACCAATTTCACACATTAAACCATGATTTAGGTTATGGAGGCAGTAGACTTAGTTTTGGCTTATTGCCACCTTGATTTTAATCAAATGGTAAGTATACTATTTCTTTTTATTATTATTATTTTATAGATTATGTATCTTAAGGTTAAGTAATAGTTTTTTCTTCTTCTTTTTTGTTATTTATGATTCTATGTAGGGTCCAATTGAATTTGTGAAATAAAAGCTTTAATTTAAATCAAATTAAAATAATAAAATAAAATTTATTAACTCAAAATAGTATAGTTTATATGAAATGTTTTTAGCTGACAAAATGGTAGACATACAGACGCAGAAAAGTCCTCGCCTTTCATTTTCATGACGTAATTTGTACTTTTTCTAATTTCTCGACTTCTAATTAATGAAATTATAACAACTAGTAAAAATTGCAATCAAACTTTACTAATTATTCATGTAAAATATTATTGGAATTAAAAGTACATAAACCCGTAAATAAGTCCAACTCAAATCACAATAATAAACATCATTGTGTTGGAAGCAATTTTTTTACTTTATATATTTTATTAATTCAAATTGAGTCAAAATATTAATAATATCTTTTAGTTTTTTAATTATATGTAAAAATTGGGGTTGCTTTAAATCTTAATAATTTAATTTCAACTATTTCAACATAAATAATTTTAGCTTTAACCTTTCTAAAATTTTAAATTTCAATACAAAATTTTTAATTTTACCTTTGCTTATGAGATGAGATGTATCTGACTTTTAGGACATCCTTATCAATCATTGGCTATCATCTTTCCAAAATTTGCACCAACCAGATTTAGCCTTCTGTGGAAGGATCTGGGATGGATCATGGAATCCAAAACAGACAGTTTGGCAGCTTCCTTGGAAATTTCAGGGGCCTTGGAGGGTTATATACTTCATTTGGCTTGCATTTCAACCACAACTTCTTACAAATGTGGAAAGAGTAAGGAGGCATATTGGTATGGATATTTCTCGTAGATTCTATCATTATGAGTTGGAAGATGCTACATGATCTAAGAGCTTGTCCTGCAGCTAGAGATATCTATGAGCTTCTAGTCCTAACTGATAAGATGTCTTTGTTTTAATTCAAGAGGTCTACTGGAGTGGTTAACGACAAATTTGCAAAACCACCATCAGATACATTTGGGGAAAGTTGATTGGCAATGCGTCTTTGGACTCACTGTGTGGCGTATATGGAAAAATCGTAATCTTCTTATGTTTCAGGATATTCCATGGAGTGCAAACGAAATTATTAAAGTCTCCTAGAGTTGGACTAAATAATATGCCTCCTTTAATAATAAGGCAACAAAGGATGCTTTGCAAACTACATCCTCACTTACGTCATTGGACAAGAATTGGATTTGCTTAAGTTTAGGTTGTCTAGTCTAAGTGGATATCAGTTTTGCTGCAGTTGGAGGAGTTTTGCGGTCGAAATGAAAATTGGATCCTAGGTTATAATCGGTATTTGGGATTTTGTTCTGTTATTGAGGCTAAGTTGTGGGGCATCATAGATGGATCACCGCTTCTTTTGGAGCGAAGTTATGACAATGTGATAACTCATATTGATAACATAGAGGCAATTCTAGCAATTCAAGATCAGGCTTGTAATGATTCAGATTCAACTTTGGTTAGGAGAACTCACTAGCTTTTATAATAATAGTAATAATAAAAAAAGACATCTGGTCATTTGACGTATTCTTAGGGAAGACAATGAAGAAGCTGATGGAATCTCTAAATTAATTTAATATAGGAGAGAAAGTATTCAAGTGTTTGAGGTTTTGCCTTTAAGGATTTAATTTAACTTTAATGTAAATCTTTCAAAATTTTGTCTTTTCGATGATATACTAATCTTTAAATGGGTAATGTACAAAATTAGTTGATAAACTGCTTCTTTCATGCTTATCATATTCAAATCCCTTTCACTATTTAAACATAAAGCATTTCGATGATATAATAATCTCTGATGCAATTATATATAAATATCCACTACAGCAAAATAGGTTTTTAGCGGCATTTTATTGGGCCTATAGTGACGCTTATAAGCAACGCAGAAAAGCCACTATAGACAACGCCGCTAAATTTTGCGACGTTTATGTGAAACAACGCCACTAAAGGTCATGTTCTATAGTGGCGTTTGTGGAAAAAAAGCCACTAACTTTAGCAGATTTTTAACATCCCATTTTCATTCATATAGAACCCGAATTGTCAACATAATTTCCTGTAACATCAAATCCAACCAAAAATTGCAAATCTAAATGATACTTCAAATCCAACGAAAGAAATATGTATATGATCTAAATTAAAAAATGAAATAACAAAATTTATTATTTTCAAAAGTTATAATGTGAAAATATTCTTACAATAAGAAAACAAACGTCTAAGATAGAGGATTCTGTGACTACTAAAATATCTTCATCATATTCTGAAAATGTAGCTGGAGTGCGTCATATTTTTTGCTTTGCTCTACTTCCCTCGTTGCTGCCTCCTCTTTAAGTTGTAGCTGGAGTTCTTCATATTTTCTTTGAACCTCTGCTTCTCTCGATGCTGCCTCCACTTTAAGTTGAGCAATTCACTCAACTGTGCTCGCTTGCATCTGAGCCATCTGGTCTATTAACCTCTGAACTTCAGCTTGAGCCTGACTCCCCGAAGGCATATATTGTTGCGAGCTGGATCAAAAATATTGGGTTGGGTTAACAAAAGATCATTGAAATTGAACCCTACTATACCTTTCAGGACCCAAAATTTCAGTAATAATTCGGTTATCAATGTCGTCAAGATTAACAGAACTATCACTCGAAGCGATCGCTTCATACTCCGCCCTTTTATCCTTTAATTTCTCCTAATAAATCAATCAAAGAGTTAGAAACGAAATATATAATCAAAACAAATGCAACATAACTTAACATTATTTGCATTACAAACGACGAATTAAACCATTATAATTAAACATGATAAATATTTAAAAAAATTCAAATTTTATTAAGTAAATATACCATAATTTCTGCAGTTTCAGAAGTCATAAACGCTGCTACTGCTTGACCTTTTGCGGCATTTTTCTCATAAACGTCGCTATAGCTCTAACCTTTTGCGGTGTTTTCTGATTAGCGCCACTAATGTATAACTTTTGCGGCGTTTTTGGTCCAAACACCACTAAAAACGCCGCTAAAAGCTTAATTTCTTGTAGTGATCCTGCATTACTTTAATTCACGCCAATTCCTTTTGCAAAATATGTTAAATAGAAAATTCTAGTGATCATGATTGTATTTTATTTTGTTGGTAGCTTGTTTAATTATAATTATACATATATATGAAGATAACATCGTCCGTCTTATCTAAAGCATCTATAATTAGGAATTTTGACTTTTATATTACATCAATGTTATTTTTAAAATATGATTTTTTGGGATTATTTAACATACATAAGTATTCACATCAAGGAGATATCAAATCATCATAGCAATTTTTGTAGAGAGAAGTATTGTAATGTGAAATTAACGGTTACACTCATGGAATTCAAGTTTAGAGTTAAGTAGTTTGATTTGGGAATTTACTTGGTTGTCTGCTTATTAAGTATCGTAGAAGTCAATTTCTATTCTTTAAATATTCCACCCCTTTCTCTTTTCTTTCCATCCAAAATCTTCTCCAACTCTAAAAACAACTTATTATTTTTAACTTATTTTCTATGAAAACTTAGTTGAATCAAAATTTTAGAAAGAGCACATTCCCAAGTACGCTATTAATATGGTGAAATCTTCAACTCAATATTTTAAAAAATTTGTAACATCCTAAATTTTTGGGCCTATGCGTTTAATGGGTGAATATGTTTAATATGTTAATTTAAGTAATAGGGGTCCAAATTGGGCTCAGAATTAGGCAAAGGCCTTGATTAAAATTATCTGTTTGGGCATTATAGGGTTTAAAAGGTAATATCTATGTTTAAAATACTAAAGTGGGCTTGTGGCCCAATCTTAGGAGGTGACGCCACACAAGGGAGTAAGGGGCCCAAATTTAAGTTTCATGGAGCCCAATTCTTTTAATTTAAGTTAGCTAAATTTTGGGCATTAGGATTAGGTGGAGTGGATGGCAACAAGGCTAAAATTTAGGGGTTTTAATGTTTAAAATATGTGGATAATAAGCAGATAAAGGCTATTATTTAGGAATTTATTTTATGTGGACAATAAACAGATAAAAGCTAAAATTTAGGGATTTTAATGATTAAAATATGTGGATAATATGCTGATAAAGGAGGGAGGAGTTAGAGATAATTAAGTCTCTTTTAGATGAGCTAGTAGATTAAGATAAAGGAGAAAAGATAGGATTTATCTGCAAGGTTAGGTAAGTGCCGAAATTTCTATAAATAGGTGGAATATCTCTTCAAATTCGGCATTTGGGTTTTTCTCTCATTCTTTTCTCTTCTTTTCTGAGTAAAAGCCAAAAACTCCTAAAGTTCCATCTTCTTCTTCATTCTCTGCAAAAGCCGAAATCTCTACGCTTAATCTTTCATCTTCACTTTGATTCAAAAGCCGAAACTCTTTCTATTCTTTTTCTTCCTAGCCGAAATCTTCAAGTCTCTTCCTTCTTTTCTTTTCTTCTTCTCTTTTCCTGTCAGAAACCAAAACTCTTCACTCAAGTATTTTAAAAGCCAAAGACACATCAGCCTTCTCTTGTTCATACTTTTTCTGGGATTTTCCTAAAAGCCGAAATCCCTAGGAACTCACTTCCTGAAGTTGCCGAATTCTTTTCAAAGGAGTTTGCTTGTGCCGAATCTTGAAGGAAACAATAGGTAAGTATTGATTTCGGGATTTCAATGTTCTTTCGGCCTTTCAAAAGTCCTTAGCCGAATGGCTATTAGAAACTAATCTCTTATTTCACTCTTCTTTTCGGCATTCCGGGATTTGAATAAGGAGGCCAATCGCATAGATCTCTAAGTTATAGAATCGTGTTACTTTCGGGATTTCAAGGTAAGAGGATTTGTTTATTTATATATATAACATCGGGTAGAATACTAACCATGGCTGAATATAGGAGAGGCCTATTTTCGTAATTTTTTCGGCTTTTGAGCAAGGCTATAGATTGAGGATAATAGATCCGGATAGCAAGGATATCGACTAAGAATATTGGATTTCACGAAATCAGGTGTGTAACTCTCCACACCATCTAGATCTATTTGTTAAATATATGATTATAAGTCTTATATGTTCTGTTAAATGCCGAAATCTCGGCACAACGTTTGAAACCCAAAGAGGGTAAAGCAAATCACTAGGTTAGTGATCCCTGTCGTTCTAAATGAATGTTCTGATTAAATGATATGAGTATGCCGATTTTCTATAATTGTATGGGTTGGGTTTGATGAAAGGAGGAAGTTATACGTTGTAGCGATTTTTACCGTGATCTGTTGTAGCGGTTCCTTACCGTGATCTGTTATAGCGACTTTTGCCGTGATCTGTTGTAGTGGCTACGGCCATGATCTAATGATGAGCAGCACGACTGCCATCAAGGCGTGTAGCGGTGTGGGTTGATTGTAGAAATCCCCAATGGTGTGAAGGGCTGGTACGGGGGTGTGTAGCGGATGGACACCTAGGATTTGGGTTGGGCTTTGCATACTATTTTTGTTATGTATATTAATTTTGATTATTTTGTTTTATGGGGCTAAAGCCCAAATCTAATGGTGCATAAGGGTTGCACACTGAGTCTCACGACTCACTCTTTTAATTTAACACTTTCAGGTGACACCTAGTACATCGGACCGGGCTGGAAAGGAACGCGAAGTAGCCATGCAAAAGAGAGCAATTGGATTCAGCTAAAAGGCTTTAGTCTGTTATTTTATATTTTGCAGATTTTAAGTATGGTTGTAATAAGGCCACGGGCCACTAGACTATTATTTTTTTTTTTTGGGGTTATGTTGGGTTTTTAAGTTTTATGTTTTCAATTAAGTTAAGACATGTATGAAATTTCAGTTTTTATTTAAAAATCCATCAAGATTATTTATAACTTAATATTTTATACTTTAACGAATTCTTAAGCTTTCGGAATAAAGGTTTAAACCTAGTAATTGTTTTCCAAAATGCAACATGTTTTGTGAACTCCCTTAAGTGACATACCAGATCCGGTCGTAGCATTTGGCCTGGTTTGGGGTGTTACAAAATTCAAGGGTTTTTTTTTAATTTAATATTATCCTTTTTATGATTTTTTTAAATAGCAAAATGATCGAGTTGTTTGTGTCAGACGCTGGAACGACTGAAATGTGCAAGTGTACACAAGTGCAACAAGTAATAAAGTGACAAGTAAATGTCAAGTTATCGTACCCACAGGGACTGTGAAAAGAATTATTTATGAATGCTATTTAAAACACTTTGGTGAAGAAAAATATTTTGTTTGAAGAGGGTGATTAAAAACTAAGATTTTAAAATAAGTAAACTAAATAAGTAAATCTCAAATGCACGATTTTAAAATACGATTTTAATCAAGATGACATAATTGTGTTAGATTAATTACATTTCTTAACTTAGAATTATTAAAATCATGTTTATATAGTTACGGATAAATTCACAGCAACTCGGTAATTTTCTAACTTATGAACATACTCACCTACCAAAATCTATGCATCTCTTGACTATATCCCTATGTCAATTCAACCGATTAAACAAATCTTAATAGACAAATATGTTATTGCACATACATACTTATTTCATCGAAATAATCTCTTGTACATATTCCTATGTCAATTCAAACGATTAATTAAATCTAATAAGCACATAAAAGACTATGTGAGGTAATAAAGTATCCCTACCTTGAAACAGTTTAATCACAATAATCTTGCAAGTTATGCAAGGCAAATGTCTCGTCAGATACCGTTACTAATTTAACCCTCAGCTACTTTAGATGATTAAACATGCACTGATTAAGTACTGTGCCCATTAATTACAATTTCAATCCATTTAAATAATTAATTCATTAGCTACCTCACAATTGTAATGCAAGAATAACTTAGTCATAATTTTACTTAATCAAGCATCTTACCGAGGCCTATAACAACATAAACACAATTTTAACAATTTTAGCAAACGAAATGCAATCAACGAAACACGAATTAAATTCAAGCTAAATTGATTAAATTAACCATTCCAACAACATAAATATTCATATATATGTTCATCATAACAACAACAAAAATTAAAGAGATAGGGAACAATAATCAAATTCAGTGTTTTTCCGTGGCTTGACCAGTTTGCTTCGTTCTTCCTTCTCCGTTGTCCTCGTCGACCAAGGCTGTTATGAACACTTAATTGCTTCTCCAAATGGCTAATGAATGCCCCTTTTCCAAGAGGAGAAATCGGCAAGAGAGCAAGGGAATTTGGAATGGGAAAGAAGAGAGAAAATATGTGAATGCTTGAGATGTTTTCCAAATGACCAGCCTAAGGGGGTTTTTATAGCTGAAGAGGGCTGCTAAAAATAGCTAAAACTATCAGCCAAAGAGCCCTCCCTTGGCCGGCCACACATGTGGCAAGGTTGAAAGTTTCAACTTTGCTAATTTAGGCTTGGGGCAAATCTATAAAGCCACCAATTGTGGAGGGGTTTGTTTGCAACTTGAACAAGTCTTCAAGGGCCTCTTTGCAAGCTAAATAATCAACCAATAAGCTGATTTGGGTCAGCATATGGATAGTCTTGGGCTGTCCACTTCTTGGTCGGTTTGATTCACTCGGTTCGGCTCAATTGGACCACTTTTTCATAATTAATTAATAATAGTTTATTTAATCCTAATTAAATTGGATATAAATTAAAATTAATTATATCATGAATTAATACACATAATTGGACCGACTTAGGCTGTAAATTAATTTGCCTTGATACTTCAATTTGCTTCTCGATTTTGAACTTCGAGTAGTGTCTGCTGAGTCGTTTTTTTCCCCTTTGTGCAAATTTGACAAAAAATGATCAAAATTAATCAAAATTTATTATAAAATTAATTAAAATTCATTATGTTAATAATTTAAGTACAAAATAATTATTTTATAATATTTATATATTTTCAACAATAATTTTTCCGAAACTGCATGAATTTGAGTTAAAAAGGACGTGAAAAAGTGTGTATATTTTCATGTTTCCAAACGCTATAACGAAAGTTTCCTGTGGTGTTAGAAAATATGGTTTTGGGATCCTGTTTTCATAAATCGAGTTCGTAAATATTAAATAATAATATTTACAAAGTTAGAGTACAGATGAAGTGAAATTTGGTTAAGCGATTTAGTTGAAATTGTGAGAAATTATGGCTCAGGGGCTAAATCATAAAAGCTTAATCATTATAGATTTTTAATTAGATTAAGGCCTGGGGACTTAAAGCAATTATTCAAAGGGCTAAAATGGTTAATAAACCAATTTTAAGTGGATGGTAGTGAGATGTGGTGTTAATTACCATTAGATTAGAGTAATTAAGTATTAGTGATTAATTAGTTATAATTAAGTTAATTAATTAAGTTTAATTAAAACTAAATAAACTATATATACTTAGGATAGTGAAAGAAGATGATAAAATATCATCTTCTTCATCTTTTCACCATTGTCCACCCTAAAGGCCATGGGAGAAAGCTTTACACATTCGGCCACTATTTTTAAGTAAGTCCTTAGCCATTTTTCATTATTTTTTATAGATTTGAGATCATGAGAGCTTGATTTAGCTAGCCTATGTACTAATTTTCAAAAATGTTAAAGTTTTTGGATATTGCCATTATTGAGAATTGAATGAAATTGGTGTGAAGTTGTAAGAAATTAAGCTTAGTTTAAGAAAAGGACTAAATTGTAAAGCTAAATTATTGGTTTAGTACATTAAGGACTAAATCAAATTTAATGCAAAACTATTGTGAAATGTTGGTAGGAATAGAAATTAGAGGGTCCCTAATGAGTTTTTGTGAAATTAGATTCTAATCTGAGGCCTTAAATTGAAAGTTATGTTTGTCTCGGTTTTAAGGACTAAATTGAATAATTTGCAAAATATGTGAAATTTGGTATTTAATTCTAATTTGGCTAGAAATTGATAATATGATATGTTTTGTGATTATTCGTAGAAAATGACAACACCGAACCGTCGAAATGCAAAGGAAAAGTGAAAATCATCGACGAGTGACAAGTGAAATCTCAATTTGTACTTCTATGATTCAGGATAAAAATATTTGATCGTGTATGCATGCTTATTAATTGATGAGTCTATTATGACAATATGAAATGTTTTTATTGAATTGCTTTGGTTGAGATTGAATCTCGAAATAAGGACTAAATTGAATAGAATAGAAAGTAGTATGATCTAATTGATATATGATAATTGGTATGAAATTGAGTTGAAATATGATATGTTACATGATATACTGATGCTGAATTGTGAATCATGTAATGTGAATTGAACATTAATACCTTATTAACTAATTGGGTTGAGTCGGATATAATTGGCATACCATAGGATTGGATTGTGTATAAGTTTATGCGCTTACGCGCCAGGATGCACTTCGTGAGCCAGTATGTGCTTTGTGCGCCAGGATGCACTTTGTGTGCCAGTATGCACTTAGGTGCCAACTTTTCTTACTCAGTTTTTCTATTAATGCACTTTAATGCCAGTTTGGTGTATTGGTTGGACGATTCGTGCGTCCGTCCGAGTCCAAGTTAGATTAATAAGGGTCATTAGTAATAAGTTTGATAACTTATACAGAAATGAATTGATATGATGCCTGATATTTTGAATATGTTCATATATGAATTGAAAAGAAATGAATGTGAATGAGTCGGTAGACTCCAGAAACGGGTTGGAAAAAAAATTATAAGGTTAGTAAAGAAATTGATCATGATAAATTGGTTGAAGTAATGCCTTTGACATGTATGTAATTGAAAGGTGAGTAGCAAAAGTATAGAATTGGTTGAAGTAATGCACACTTTCATTTATTTATATGAACATATGAAAGTTGCATTTTGAGTTCACATGTTTTATGTCATGCTATTTATACTAATTTATAATATCTAGAATCATAAAAGTACCATTGAGCTCAATTGCTCATCATGCAATTTGTTTTCTTCGTGCATAGGTTCAGGTATTCCTCGAAGCTTCAGGGATTGAAGTTAGCATCCAAGACATTGTTTCTGACTCAAAAAAGTTTGTATAGTGTGTTTCATTTTTGTCTTGTAGCATGTACCTAGGGACATTTTGTTTAATGTCACAAATGATTAAGTTGTAAAAGCATATGTGATTATCATGCGAATTTATTAGTGTTTATGTTTACAAAAGATGTGTTAATGGTTGAACATTATATATTAGGCTTGATTTATTATCTACTAACCACTTAATAATTTTAATTATTGGAACTTACCTTTCAAGTTTTTACAATTTAATCATTTTTATTAAATTAACCTTCCAACGTCAAAATTTCTTAACTGATTTTGAATACGACTCTCATCAAACTCTATATTTATTTATAAAATAAATATTGACTTGCCTGTCGGAATTAGGGTCCTGAACCACTATTGTCGACTCTACTAAAAACGGGGTATTAAAATTTTTATAAGTTTGGTTTACAGATATGGGGTCCCGGAAGTACATTTCCAGACATCATTGACTTTCGGGTCGTTACAACACGTATTGTCAAAACACCCAAAAATTGAATATATATTCATATATTCATATATTCACACACAGATATATATATATATATATATATATATATATATGCTCTATAGAGAATTGTCAATTTATGTTCTGATAATTTTGTTATATGTTTAGGTTGAATGCACGTTGAACTCTTATTCAATTGAAGTTGTTATCTTTTTATATATATATATATATATTCAAAATATATGTGCTTGAGATTTCTTTAAAAAAATTAATAGCCGACTACAACCAAACTGGAAGCATGCAATCAATTTAGAAATCATCGCTTTACAAAACCGATAAGTTTTCCCTAAGTTATGCGAAAATTCAAAAATCATTAATTTATTTGCATCAATTCAATATCAATTCATGAAAATTGTCTAATGGACTAACAACACATATTATCCCCCAAATTCATGCATAATAAAGAAACAAATCATGAATAGATTTTATCCTTCTAACAAAGAATACATAATATATAAAATACCTTACATATATTTATATAAAATCCGCCACGATTCAAGCCAAAGTCTGAATTCATGAAAAATCAAGAGAATGATAAACCATTCGTTAAATATGTAATTTAATATAATAAGCTCATAACTACCTTAAAAAACTATAATAATTTCACAAGTATATTAGCAGAAAAATCAATATAAATCACTGACATGAATAAAATACCGCAATTATTAAAACTAAACCAACAAAATTTGAATTTGAATTACTTTCTTTAAAAATAGCGTCTTCTATGATTTCACAAACTCAAGTCCCTTTTCTTTTAATTTAATTGATTAATTAATAATGTTTTAAAACCATGCTAATCGAAAATAAAAAACCACGAGGAATCACTATTAATAAGAAATGTTCAATCATGAATCTGTCGAATGGAAATCAATCTAAAATCTTTAACTGGTTCAAACTTAACCAATTTGTTAAATTCTATTTAAAAATCTAATAATATATTTCATAAAACAATATACACATGGAAACATTAAATATGAAGCATATAAATCAATTAAAATTTGAATCAAACAAATAATGTAGTAATGCATCAAAGCAATTCTTGTCAGTAAAACATTTTTTTTAACGCACAGAATTTATCAGTGGTTTCGGGACCTCAAATCTGAGTCGGAAAGAAAATTTATTTTAATATTATTACATGGTCTGCATTATGATAAGATTGTTATATGAAAATTCTGATAAGAAAATTTTATCGATTATGTGTTTAATTATGAAAAGGACCAAATCGCATAAAATGCAAAAGTTGAGTTCTAATAGCTATAAGTATCAAATAGCTATGGAATTCAATATTTGAGGTCCTTATATGGTAATTAGACCATTAAAGAAAACTTAGTAGATATTTTTGGTGATTCATCCATGAAAAAATTAGAAAAGGCTAAAGACTAAATTGGAAACTAGAATAATTAAAAGATGATAATAGAAATATCATCTTAATTTATATCATCTTCCCCAAATTAAGCATGGAAACCCTAGGAAAGAGAAAAGTCTTCAAGCAAGCTTAATTGGTTCAATTGGATAAGTATTCTTATTCCGTTTTTAGTAATTTTTATATATTTGAGATCGAGGATAGTCTAATCTATCTATTTTGGGGACTAATTTGAAAAGTTATCAACGTAAAAAAAATTTTTCATGGATGAATATGCTAAAATTTTGAAATTTATGGTAGAAACTAAAAGGTTTTTTTATAGATAAACAACTTTTACAAAGAGAATTTTGATGAAATCATGGTTTAAGGACTAAATTGAAAAGTGGTAAAACCCATGGAAAAATTCTGAATTTTGTGAAATACAAGTGCTGTAAATATTATATGAAAATTTTGGTTAGGCTTGGAATAAGGATTAAATTGCATGAATTTCAATTTTCGAGCCTAGGGACAAAATTGGAATTTTTGGAAAGTTTAAGGGAAAAATGGTAATTTTGCCTAGGGTGAAAATTGAACCCAATTGAATATAAAATGTGATAAATTGATGATTAAATTTATTTATATAGATCGTGACAACTCAAATTCAAAGTTAGATCGAGGAAAAGAAAAAAAGTTTCGGATTAGTAGATTTTCATATACAAACAAGTGTTGAGGTAAGTTCGTTGTAACACCCCAAACCCGGCCTAGATGTTAGGGCCGAATCTGGTGATGTCACAAGGAAAAAGTTTTGAAAACCGTGTTGACTTGGTAAACAATTTAAATTTAATATCTAGTAAAATCACAATTTAATCGGTTTCTTTACCTAAACTTACTATAGCGGAAGCCTTAATCATTTAAGTTTGAAAACGCCATCGTGTTTTTAGGAAAACCATTGTTTGCATAAAAATCGTCGTTTTAGTAAATTAATTTTACTAAAGCAATTAAACTGTCAAATGATCCAAAAATTACCAGTTAAAACCAAACAGTCTAGAACGTCCCAAAAAAATTACAAACTTTCAAAATAATTACCAAAACATAAATAAAACCATAAGTTAATGACTTTAAACAGTTTTATGCAAATATGGTCACCGCTGAGTCTCTGCTGTACCGATCCACCTTAGACTGTGGATTACCTGTCAGAACAGACAAACAGATGTGAGTTTGTGTAAACTCAGTGTGTAACCCAACAGAATTAACCATACAATCATACAGGATCAAATACACAGTCAGAACAGATACAGATTCAAATATCAGAATCAAAAGCAGATATGCAAAAGTCTTACCCCCATCCTCTACACACCAACTCCGACCAGCCCATCACAACATGTGGGGTTAAAAACACCCACCCATCCCTGCACACCACGTTGTACCATTAAGACACATATCAGAATAATATGCAGCCACGCTGCCAGATTATGGGCGATTAACGCTGTATAGAATACTTCCTCCTCATACCAATCCCACCCAAACAGATACATAATCAGATGCAAAATTAACAGTTTAAACATGCTTAACATGCTTTTATATATATATAGATATCAGATATGCAATTAACATGGTAATAGACATGCATAGTCATACTCAGAACAGTGTTTCAAGCTAACAGGTCGCATAGTTTAGGTTTTAGTTAGCCCTTACCGACCCTATAGTAGGCTTACAGTCAATTTGGATGACCCATGCGACCCTAGGAGAAATTTCAAAAACTTGGCCCCACATGCCCGTGTGGCCCACACACCCAGGTTGGCCCACACGGCCTGGCCCAGAAATCACACGCCGGTGTAACATGGCCGTGTGGCCCACATGCCCAACTTGGCCTAACCTGTGTGGCCCACACGGCCACACTCAAGCCACCACACGGCCGTGTGCTGCGCACAGCCATGCCTTCGTCGACCACACGGTCGTGTTCTAGCACACGACCTACCACACAGGTGACCATGTAACAGTCCGGTTTAGACCCTAGTTGGAATAGTGGTTTTGGGACCACAAATCCGAGTCAGAAAATATTTAAATATTATTTTCTGTGTTTTAATTGACATGTGTGAAATTTTTGTGATTTAATTTGATCGTTTGCGTGCTTAATTTGCAAAAAGGATTAAATCGCATAAAAGGTAAAAGTGACATTCTATATGCTAAGGTGTTTAAATGAGTTGGCTTTTGAATGTGATGGCTTTAAATGGTAATTAGACCATTTTAATTGATAGTGGACTACTATGTACAACCATTATATGTTTTAATGTTTAATTCATTAAGGGCAAATTGGTAAATGATGAATTAAGTTATAATTTAATAAAATAAAACATAAATTAAGGCATTCATCTTTGTTAATGCCGAAAATTGAAAAAGAAAAGAAAGAGTTAGGGCTTTGAAGCATTCGGCCAACATCTAGCTTGATTAAAGGTTCGTTTTTGTTCGGTTTTTTATAATTTTTATATTTTTGAGATCGTTGCTATGTAATCTATCAAATCCATGCCTCAATTTTTGAATTTGGTGATGATTTTGTGTTTTTCCATTGTTGAAAGCTTGTGATTTTTTTTTGTTTGATGATAGAAAATAAAAGATATGTAGTAGATTAATATGTTTTGTCTTTGGATTTTTGATGAATTTAAGTAATTTGGGCTAAATTGTGAAAATAATAAATTGAGGGACTAAAATGTAAAATAAATGAAATGTGTGGGTTTATGTGAACTATATGAATATTCGGCCAAGCATGGGAAATATGAAATTTTGTGTATTTTGTGATTTTATGAAATAGGGACTAAAATGTCAAAAATGTAAATTTTAAGGGCTAAAGTGCAAAATGCCCTAATTATGTGTTTTTGGTTTGAATTGAATGAAATGTGTTATTAAATAGTCAAATTTGAATTTATATAGATCAAGAACAAAAGAAAACGGAATTAGATCGGGGGAAATCGAAAGTGGTCGAGTAGTCGATTTCATCCGTCGTTATCCGAGGTAAGTTCATAAGTAAATAAATGTGGTTAAATTCGATTGTATATAATTTATTTGTATCAAATTGAATTATTACCATTATATTTATGTGAATGCCAAATTGATAAAATAAGGAAGAATTGTCTACGAGATTAAATCGATCGAGATACAAAGTCCAAAAGCCCCGTACGAACCTTAGGAATAGTTAGAATACATATGTCATGACATAGGATTCCGATATGTGATTTCGTGTAAGACCACGTCTGGAACATTGGCATCGACTTGTGTTTACGTGTAAGACCATGTCTGGGACATTGGCATCGTATTTGATTCGTGTAAGACCTTATCTGGGACAGTGGCATCGATATGTGATTGCATGTAAGACCATGTCTAAGACGTTGGCATTGTACGAGCTTTCCGACTATCCGATTATCCTTATTAATTCCGAATGGTTCAACGGGCATTATCAAGAAGAGATCAAATGGTGAAAACGAACTATAAGATTCAGGTATGTGCTATGTTATATGTATATGAAAGAAAGGGAAGTATATGTTAGTGATGAATATATGATTTAGATATGATAAAAGAGAAATTATATGTGCTTATGAGTATATGTGTATTCAAACATTGATGTTATATTGTTATTGTAAATATGATAGTATTTGAGGTTGCAAGCATATTAAATGTACATTTGGTTAAGGTTTGTTTGATTTGGCTGGTTGATTTAATGCAAATATTTATTCGTTCATTATTTGCTTATGACTTACTAAGCTATAAAAGCTTACTCTGTGTGTGTTTGTTCATTGTTTTATAGATTACCAAAGCTATGTGAAGCTCGGGGATCGTCGAGGATCATCACCACACAATCGAACTATATTTTGGTACCCTTTTGAATATGTACATATTTAAGTATGGCATGTATAGGCTAGAAGTATTAGAATATGTTTTGAGATGTGTAAAAGTAGCCATGTGATATGGCTTGTTAATGAATGTATTTATGAATGAGTTTGGTTCATGCTTATTGATGCATAAGTTGGAATGTTTTTAATGTGTTCATGAATGGCTAAATGAAATGGTCTATATTGGTAAGTTCATGGTTGATTTGGGAAATTGATATGATGAGAAATGCTATGAATTGAAATGGTTTTAAATGAAGTATTAATCATATGTTTTGATGTGAAATTTTATGTTTTGAATTGGTATGTTTGAGTAGAGTTTGTTTATGGAAATGAATGGTGTTGTTAATAGTCAAATTTTACATGTTTTGATATGTTTTGGATGCCTTTGGGGTATGAATTTAGATTTGTTTGATGATTGTAGGTTTGACCCAAAATTTTGGTGCCAAATTGGCCTTGCAAATGGCCTATATTTGCCCATACGGTTGAGCACACGGGCGTGTGTCTTGATCATATCTCTTAAGGTTAAAATTCGAAACAAGTCAGTAAGACACACGGGCTAGACACACGGGCTAGACACACGGGCGTGTGACTGGCCGTGTGAGCAAGTCAGTAACCTCCCTAATTTTCACACGGCCTGGCACACAGACGTGTCTTGTGGCCGTGTGGACAAGTCAGTATGTATGCCCTGTTTTGCCACAACTTAGACACACGGGTGTGTTTAATGCCGTGTGAGGCACACGGCCTGCCCACATAGGCATGTGACCTCTGTAAGTTTTGAAAAATGTTTAGTTTTCGGAGAAATTTTGTATGTGCTCGGTTTAGTCCCAGCCTCTTCCCAATGCATGTTTAAGGTCTCGTAGACCTTTTAAAGGGACTCTATGTATATAATTTGCTATGATATGATGACGATGTATCTTATGTTAGTGAAATGATCGTAAAAGTTTCGATATGTCCGGTAACACCTCTTAACCCTAGTCCGGAGATGATTACGGGTTAGGGGTGCTACAGAGCATACGCTCGTATGGTGTTGACAGAATAGTTTTTTCGGCTTTTTCTGAAACCTCATTTTCTGTATTTCAGGTACACACCTGGTATCGATTTGATCCGAATCCACACCCGAGCCTTCCAGAACCGTTGTCAAACTGAGCTCCGAACACTCAGAACGCTGTAGAAACCCCGGTCAAGTCTTGTCTTTCACCGAATGAATACAGCAGGAAATTGCACAAAAGGGAAACGAACTGAAAACCGAAAAGGAAAAGGGAAAGAAGAAAAACGGACAGGGAAGATGAGAGTACAGGAACGTCAAAAGGAAAAAGGGATTTTTGGGAAAAAAACATAAAATAAAATAAAATTCAATTTGATATCCCCTAACTTCCCACTACATCTTAATCTCAACCACTTCAGAATTTTAATTCCACCAAAACTTTGTCTGAAAACTGAGCAAAAATAAATACCCATGCTAACACAGGTATTCGAACATAGGACCTTCAACACACTAACTCCCTTATCACTCGAACCAGCAGGCTCATTCTAATACGGAATTACAGACAATTTAATATAAGCCCACTGAAAAAAGATAGGGCTTAATTCCAAAAATAACAAAAATTGCTAAAGGTAAGGCTTGAACTTCGGACCTCTCACACTCACCCAGAACACTTAACCAATGAAGTCGATATATGGTTGTGTCAAGTACTTACAAAACATAAATAAAAAGATCAAGACGTTACATTCGTGTACCGAATTTTGTGTTTATTTACATGCTTGAATTGAATATGGTATGAGATTGTATGAATTATATAAATGTTAGAAATAAATAAAATAATCACATGTTCAATCATATTTGGGAAATAATAAGTTCCGTTTGAATAATGAAATTCGATGGAGATATGTGATTTCCTATATTACATGTGGTCCTGCATATGTTGCGGACAGAAAATAGCTCGGACGAGCAATCCTGTTATAGCCCTCTCAAGCATCTTGTTATATAGTTCCTGCGAGCATCCTGATCGGTAGTGATTTTGCATGTGTTGCACACTACCTCGACTCTGTGTGAGCGTCTTGTTACATGATTCGATCGGTTATGATCTAGCATATAATGCAGACACAAACGAAGCTCTACATGAGCATCCTGATATAAGTTCTTATGGGCTTCTTGACATGGCTCGCTGAACTCTCTATTACCTTATCCTATGCTCCCTGATGCTAACTCTTCGGAGTTATCTATTAAGCTCTATGAGCTCCCTGAGTAAAACTCTTATGAGTTTCCTGTTTAGCCCGGATAAGTGTCTTGTTACATGGCTCATCTGAGCATCCTGATATGTGGCTCGAGAGTGTGCTCCCTGATTAAGTGCCCTAATAGGCACCCCCTGATTATGAGTTGACGGTTTACGGTTTTGTACACCTTGTGTGTACTACCTGAGTATCCATCGAAATTTCAATGATTCAACGGACAAATTTCCGAAATGAGAAATTATAAGATTAAATGAATTATATCTCGAATGCTCTCAAAATACTTGAAAGTTTGTAACATGATGAGCTCATCTATGCTAATTTGATGTATATGTGAATTATGTAACTAACATACTTGTTTGAGTGTATATGATTAGGTAAATTTGTCAATTTGTTGAGGATCATGTTATTGTATGCTTATTTGAATGAATATAATTAGTAAGTTTAATTCT
Organism: Gossypium bickii; assembly: GCA_025503065.1. Taxonomy (NCBI): domain Eukaryota; kingdom Viridiplantae; phylum Streptophyta; class Magnoliopsida; order Malvales; family Malvaceae; genus Gossypium; species Gossypium bickii. The sequence goes on from CP106717.1 coordinate 34,359,651, forward strand.
TGTTATACGAACTTACTAAGCATGAAATGATTACTAGGTTTTATTTCTTCTGTTTTATAGTGCTCAAAAGCTCGAAAGGGTTGAAAATCGGTTAGAGTATCATCACACTATCCTTCAACCCGTTTTGGTATAAATAGCAAACTTTTTATGGTATAATGGCATGTATAAGCTAGTTAGGCAAAATGATGAAATATTTTGGTTGTAACTAGCCATTAGAATGACTGGTGTAAAGTATATTTTGATGTAATTATATGTGGCCTAGTCATGTTTGATGGATGAATGGTTTTAAAATGGTATATTTTAAACATAAATTTATAGTTATAATTGTGTCATTGGTAAGTTTAATCACATAAACAAATGAATTAATAAGTCATGCAAAAGACTTGTTTTTGGTTGATTATTATGTCTTGAATTGGTTGATATATGTATGTAAGTGTTGATGTAGGTTGTTGGCAATTTGGGTGATAAATAAAGCTAGCAAATGACTTTATTTTATCCACACGGGTAGACACACGAGCGTGTATCTTGACCGTGTGTGACACATGGCCTGGTACATGGGATGTGATTTAGCCGTGTGTCCCTTGCATCATAAAATTGAAAAAACAGAATGCTCAGAATTGGGCACATGGGTAGAGACACGGGCGTGTGTCTCAGTCGTGTGTGATACATCGATTAGAACACGGACGTGTGTCTTAGCCGTGTGAAACCTGCACCTAATTTGTGAAAATTAAATTGACCACACGGTCTAGCACACGGGCGTGTGACACAAGTCAGAGAGTTACACGGGTAAGGACACGAGCTGGGACACGACCGTGTGCCTCACATCGAATGCCCACACGACTTGAGACATGGGCCAGACGGGCATGTGTCCCCTGCACCTAGGAAAAATTTTGAGATTTTGCAAAAAATTCTCTGAATACCCGATTTAGTCCCGACTCGTTTCTAATGCATGTTTTGGACCTCGAGGGTTCATATAAGTGACTTTATGTTTGATTTCTGACATGAATATTGTATAAAATGAAATATTTGTTTATTTGATCTGTATATTCTGATAATGCTTCATAAACCTTGTTCCTAGGGGTGAGCGTTCGATCGAATCGACTGAAAAAATTTCGAGTTAATCGAGTTGACGAATCATATTTTATCATCCTAATTTGATTTGAAATTTTCTCGAATCGAGTCGAGTGAGATGGAATTCGAATCGAATCGAATCGAATATATTTGTTCGAGTTAAAATTTAAAAAATAATTTTGGGTCCTTGTAACCATTATCACCCATCGTAATAAAATTTGTCCATCTTAACCAAATTTTTTTATTAACTTTCATCACCAAATAATTTATTTATTAATCTTTTATATACGGGTTAGCTTCTTTGCTTGCTTAGTTCTTTCAATTATCTTGATTCTTGTCACTATGTATTTTGGAATTAAAAATATATTAAATGTAAAAATGTGATTTTTAATAAAAATTATTTTAAAGATAAAATGTGAAATTGATACCAATATAAAATTTTAACACTAATTTTTATGGCATAATTAATATTTCAATTTTAATATAAATATTCAATATGACTAAACAATTCAATAATATAAATAATATAAAATGTGAAATTTAATTTAATAATATAAATAGTAGATATAAATAAAATTATTACTATTTATATATAGTGATTTTTTTGGATAATTTTGATTTTTATTTGAGAGTAAAGGGTGAGAAGTAAAAGTTTAGGGGAAAATAAAAAGTTTTGGAGAATAAAAGTTTGAGGGAAAATAAATAGGGGTAAAATTTTGAAGGAAAATATTAAAAAAATTGGAGGGGATGGGTTTGGGGTAGATGGGAGGTGAGATGGGGAAAGGAGTAAAAGTTTTAGGGGAAAAGTGGGGGGAGTAAAAATTTGGGGAAAATAAAAAGTTTTGAGGATTTTTGGGAGTAAAATTTTGAGAAAAAGTAAATGGGAGAGTAAAATTTTGGTGGGAAATGGATTTTGGGTAGATTGGGGGTTGAGAGGAGGGAGTAAAAGTTTTGGGGAAAGTGGGAAGGAGTAAAAGTTTTGAGGAAAAGTAAAAAGGTTTGGGAGTTTGGGGTAAAATGTAAAATATTATAGTTTGATATTCGAATTATTCGAATTATTCGAGTTATTCGAATTCGAAAACTCAACTCGATTCGAACTCGAAATTCGAAAAGAAAAAATCGAGTTGACTTGAATAACTCGATTAACTCGAATAACTCGATTCGTTTAACTCGAAATTTGAATTTTTTTTCGATTTTTTCGAATCGAATCGAGTTTTGCTCACCTCTACCTGTTCCAGTGACAGATACGGGTTAAAAGTGTTACACCCCAGTATGCATTAACTATACTTTTAGTAAAACTAAAATTCTAATGTTTTTACAATTACCAAATAAAACTCAAATTTGTTAATATTGAATTCTCAATTGTCAAATAATCAATGGAGTAATAGAATTCAATCGACATCACTATCATTTGATTGCCCAATGGAAATTAAAGCACAAACATTCAAAATCCACCAAAATTAAAAATTAAAGATCAAAACTAAGGGTGAGCGTTCGATCGAATCGAGTGAAAAATTTCGAGTTAATCGAGTTCACGAGTCCTATTTTATCATTCTAACTCAATTTGAAATTTTTTCGAATCGAGTCAAATGAAATAAAATTTGAGTCGAGTCGAATTAAGTGAAATTGTTCGAGTTAAAATAAAAAAATTAAACATGCCAAATAAAAAATATTGTTACAGCATAACTAATTCTATGTTAGAGCACATAAATTTGAAACTATATATATTTGAAAAAAATTCAAAACAAAATAATAATAAAATAAGATACTTACGTATGATAAATTTGAATAATTAATTAGGTCCCAAAATTATTATTTTAGAAACTTTTTAAAATCATAATTTTTTTATATATTTTTTAGAATTTTTTAAAAATATAAATTTGGAAATTTTTATAAATGTTTTAAAATTTTAAAATTATTTTGTGAGAGACTAATTTGCTTATTTTCAAAGTTGACAAGGACCAAAAGGGTTTTTACACCAATCTATTATTCGAATTATTTGAGTTATTCTAATTATGAAATTTAACTCGACTCGAACTCAAAACTTGAATAAAGTTATTTGAGTTGACTCGTATAATTCAAATAACTCGAATAACTCGATTTGATTAACTCAAAATTTTTTTTCAATTTTTTTGAATTGAATCGAATTTTGTTCATCCCTAATCCAAACCCTAAAAATTCAAAATAATCAAGACCTAAAAAAACTTTAATATATATCTTTAAACATCAACATATATATAACCGAAATATTAAATCTATAAAATCTGAAAAGTGAATCAATCCAAAAAAAAAAAAAATAGAGAATCAATTTATTCTCAATGATTCGACATAACGAGACTCTAATGTCACTTGTTAGAACAGTAAAACTCTTTATACAAAACTTAAAAAACTAGGATTTGTCATGTCAAATCATCAAGAGTAAAATTAGATGTAAAAGCGTACCTGAACCCATTGATGTCTTGAAATATTCGAGCTTTATAGTTTTGATCTTCCAAATTAATACATAAGTAATTTAAAGAATGTGACTCTCTTTTTTTTGAAGATGGAGTGTCAAAAAAGTTATGTATATGTAATTTGGGGACCATAATATATAACTTTTACACATTAATTGTAATTTCTAATCAGCTCATCATCAATTAGAAATTAGTTACAAAAGAATCTACACATATTTGACCTATACTTTATTTATTAACTGAAGCCCAATACACTTTAACTAAATTAAATCACTTTTAATTTGAACTAATAATTTATGATAGTAAATAACAATATATAATTATAGTTATTATATATGTATATGTCCCTATCAATAAAAAAATATCTTACCATTTTTAATTTCTTTATTTCAAATAAAAATTTTTATTGTGAGTAACAAATTTTAAAATATTATTATTATTTGTTTCTTTGGTATAAATATATTGTTATTTGTTGAAGGTTTGAAGTTGAACATGAAGTAATAGAGAGACAGACAGAAACATGTAACTAAATAATTGATCGTCTTCTCTAACGTTCAACCTAAGAAAGCATGATCAGACACAGCTATTACACAACAAAAGCAATTGACAATTTTTTTTTAATATGATTACAGATTTTTATTGAAGTTTAAATTTTTTTATTTAAATCTATTTTTAATGACTTTAAAATATAATGCTTTTCTAATCAATTCTAAACTATTCATATCTCTTAAAATTTTTAGTAAAAGAATACAATATGTTTTAAGTACGTTGCAGTGGTAAATATTTAAAATTTATAAAGTTTTAAGGTTAATACCTGATATTTTACGGTAAAATTTTAATTTAATATTTTAAAAAAATATAAATACATAAATTATTAAAATAATAACCATAAAATTTTATAACTCAGTTTTAATTCTCTAAAAAAAAGTTAAAATTACTGTAACAATGATAATACAAACTGATTTTTTAATAAAGAATGTTACATGATTATTATGGATATTAAAATTTAATTTTAACTAATTTGGATGAAAAATATTCAGTATAGTTATAATGGCATCCATCAAAAATAATATTTAAAAAAATACCTGAAAAGGAAACCGAGATTATGGAAAGATCAAGTTTTGTCTTTTTTTTTTTTTTCTTTTAATAAATTAGAGGACAAAACTTTTACAATTTCAACAACATGCTCATGAAGATAGTGTTTATTTGATGTAATTAAATTAAATATTTTCTTTAAGAATTTAAAGTTACGTTGATTGAATTTTAACTCGATAAATATAAATATTATTATTAATATAAAAAATGTGCGTTCGAGTATGTTAAAAATGCTTACCATCTTATTTATGAAATAATTTTAGAATTCTATTGAAGAAGATATATAGTAAGATTATTAAAAGGAAAAAATCTGAAGTTGGAATATGATTGTAATAGTAAAATATGGGTGTCTTTGATGTGCATATGACATAAAAATATAAATATTATTATAAAAATGATAAAAAGAAGAGGTGCATTCCATTTCCGTTTCGGTTAATGGACCCCACCAAAAGCATCCTCAAAAGTCTGTCTAGGTAAATCCTAAACAAACATTTTTGCCTCGGTTTCTTTCCCACCTCCCCCAAACACACATTTTCCCGGAAAAAACAAACCAAAGTAAAATGGTAGAAAATATCCACAAATTTTCTGCCTCCCCTCTTCACTCTTCTCACCACCAACCTACCTCTAAAACGCTGAATTTTTATAAATAGAAATACAAGGTATTTTTTAAAGAGAAAGGATTTCATGGGTGCCTCTCTTTCCAGCCAAACGGAAGGAGCCAATAGGACCGGGATGAGACCAGGATTGGGGGACATACCCGAGGGCTGCTTGGCCTGTGTTTTCATGAACTTGACGCCGCCGGAGATTTGCAATCTCGCCAGGTTGAATCGCGCCTTTAGAGGGGCTGCCTCCTCCGATTCCATCTGGGTAAAGAAGCTACCCACCAATTATCAAGATCTGCTAAATTTGTTGCCTCCTGAGAGGTACCAGAACATGTCCAAGAAAGACATTTTTGCGCTTCTTTCTCGCCCAGTACCTTTTGATGATGGATATAAGGTAGGTCATTATAGAAGTTTGTTTTTTTTTTTTTTCGCCCGGTACCTTTTGATTATTGTTTTAAATATTTAAACATTTCCTTTTTAAATGATTTTCCTTTTTTGTTTGGTTTAGCTGCTTTGTTATCATTAGATGAGCAAGTGAAGATTATTGACGGTTGAACATGGGGTGATGCAGGAAGTATGGCTGGACAGAGTGACAGGCAGGGTATGCATGGCAATATCTGCAAAAGGGATGGCAATTACTGGAATCGATGATCGGAGATATTGGAATAGGTTTGCTACTGAAGAATCTAGGTTTGACATCACATTTCGATGCTAAAGTTTCAAGTAGAATTTATTAATTTGACGTTCACTTAATATGGGATTGAGATACTTGTATCTTGAAATGTTTCTAGTAAATTTTTTTAACCACAGGAGTGGGATTTTTGTATTGATTGCTTGAACTAGCATAAAGTAGAATTAGTTGCTTGTAATTTTTCTTCTACATGGAGCATGTCGATGGATAAGCTATATATTTCTTGGAATGGAACTCTTGGTAAATTGTATTATCAATCTACACCTTTTTTTTTTCCTTTGGTGGAAGGAAATGCATTTGGATGCTAATCAACTGCTGTTTTCTAGGCTTTGCTGCTTGTTGATGTTGTTTTTATACCAATGGTATTATGTGGAAACGCTAAAACCTCTGAATATTTACATCTTTGTTGATCATTCATTATTGAGCTCAAGATGATGTATGTATATATGCTTATACATATACGCATACATAAATGTATACATACATATATGCATGATGTATGGCATTTGGTGTTTTTCTTGGTTGCCACATTCTTAATCTCAAGGTATATTTGGTCTGAAGAGCGGGATAAGAAAGATGATTTTGTTTGATAGAGCTGTATCGCCATATGGAAGTGTGAGCTTTCATGAATGGATATAGTGCTGCCTAGGTTTAGTTGACTTTGTCAAATCTTCCTAGTAAATTGAGATGTTTGTTTTACAGATATTTTCCATATGATTTTAGCTTCCTAGATTTGTTTATTTTGGATTACCGATGCTATTTTAATGGTGAAACTCTTTGTTGAATATACAAATATGCATCTGGAAGCCAATAATCTGATAAAAGTTCAATTTCTTTTCCCTTTTCTACGTTGTTCATAACTGTCTTCCATGCTTGAACTGGCGTTTACCATCAGTGTAAGGTCCGAGTTAATAAGGGTTGATCAGTTATCTGTACAGTGAACAGAACACTGACCATTTTCCTACTTTTTTACATGCACTACGTTTTTAGAAGTTTGTCCTTTCATTTAGATGATTATGCAAGTCTTTAAAAACATTAATGCTTTGGTCTTTCTTAAGTATTATTCTATTCCCTTGTTTGATATATGTTTTAAACTACAGGTCGCTGTATTTGTCCCATGTTAATTAGTTTAAGATTTTGCCTTGAGGAAATGGGATATCTCTTGAGTCCCTAGAGCAACTGGCCAGTCCACATCTAAGATAAAAGCATGTAATTGTTTGGAAACCAATGGTAGAGAACTTTCAATTAAAAACAGTTGTCAGTTTTTATCTCTCAAGATGAAGAGTGTTCAGCTAATAGAACCAAAGATCAGAACCTAAAGACACTAATAGAAACCCAGACAAGAAAACACCAGACAAAGCGATAACGAGAAAATGATGGCCGAGGAGAAGCTCTGGAAATTCTGCTTGGTATTTGTTTTACTATATTCTAACTTGTAAAAGGATAAATAAAACTCTTCAAAGACATTCCCATCTTTGCATCTGTAGGCTTCCATTTAAAAATTCTATGTTTAAACTCTATTTGATTTTTAAATGGACTCCTAGCACTTTGATAGGGCTGGCTGGTTTCAGGTTTCTTCCTTCATATTGATGATTAATCCATTGATGGCATACATGGAGCCTTTTTATCTATTTATTTTTTGATTGATTACTAGGAGCTTTTTATTTATTTATTTGCAATGCCTATGCATATGATAATAGGGTAGCCCTTCGCTTTCCCATAAACTCTCCAGTCCTTTATTTAGGCATGATATGATCTCAAGTTCTTGGTACAATTACTGAAGTAGGAGACTTTGTGATTAAGGGCTCGATAGAAGCATAAATTTATTGTTCAAGTAGGCTTTCCGGGTTTTAGTACTCTAATGTCATCAATTCTCATTGGTTACTTTGCATGATTCAACTTTTTTCTAATTTTCTTCAACTGGGAATGGTTCTTGTATTGATCATAATGATCACGGCCACAGTAATGTTGATCCTGTCAATAAAGTTAAATCTCTATTTTCTGGTGAAGAGTGATCTGATTTTTAATGGTTGTCTTTATCTTGTGACTATATCTATATGCATGTCATTAGTAGAGTGATTACTTTTCTTTTCTTTCTGTTCTTCAGACAGTGTATAGATGCTTTTATACTTGTAGAAGATGTATAAAATGGGGCTAATTTTGACTTACTGTTTTGGTTGTCTGAAGCATTTAGGGAGATCAATTTTCGAATGTGCTAAAGGCATGTATTTCTAGATAGGATGTAATGTCACCCACATCTTTATTCCTATTGAACGTATTACAGTGTGACAAAAGAATGGGTTCCCAGTGACCTTTTTCCTTTAATAATTATATACACTGAGTGCAGTCATTCTTCACAGTTCTTAATTGGTCAATGAAAACAGTGAATTACTTAATTGCAAAATTCTTATTGAACTTCTTTTCTTGTTCTGTAAAGAGTCAATGTCCACTGGGAACGTTAACAATTGCTGCAGTCACTGTTCAGAATTTTGTGCTATTGAAAAAATTATTTTGCAAAATTGTTTTGGTCATTAACATGTTTCCACTTTTTTTTCACCCCAGCTTTTGGTTAACGAATTTGAACAAGTACCCTCTACGTTGCTCTTCTTGCAGGTTCCATATTGTGGCCTATTTGCTGCAAATATGGTGGTTTGAAGTTGATGGAGTTGTGAAATTCCCTCTTCCTGCTGATGTCTATACTCTGTCATTCAGGATTCACCTTGGAAGATTTTCCAAAAGGTTGGGAAGACGGTTGTCTAGTTTTGAGCACACCCATGGTTGGGACATAAAGCCTGTAAGATTTGAGTTGTCTACTACTGATGGTCAGCTAGCATCATGTGAGTGCTATTTAGATGATATGGAACAAGATTATGAAAATAGAAACCATAAACGAGGATGCTGGATAGAGTACAAGGTAGGTGAATTTATTGTCAGCAACTCAGAGACAGTCACCGAAGTCAGATTTTCCATGAAACAGATAGATTGCACACATTCTAAAGGAGGACTTTGTTTAGATTCTGTATTTATTATCCCCACTGATTTAATAGACTGTAAAAGGCGAGGGATTTTGAAATAGTCTGAAACACATCAGGGTTGGTTGTTATCATCGATGATCCCTGGAAATTCCTGGTGGGGTTTCTCATGCAGCTTATACTTCTTAAGGCGTGTGTTGTTTAAGTAGGTACATTATTAATTGGTCTTGGAGTAGGTATGGTTATGTAAGTTTCACTATCACAGGTTTGATCCAGTTTTGTTTCCTTTGCACCTTTGCAGATAAAATTAAAAGATTATGCTTGTTTATCATATTGTTTCACGAGGCGCTTTCTGTTAAAATTTCTTTACTTGTGATGCAAATGAGGTACAACTCTAAATTCTTTATTAGGTCTTACCAACACGGTTTTATTCCCTTCATTGCGTCTTTATATATTTAGAAAAGCTCATGGTGCTAGGAGAATCTTTGTTCTCTCTTATGATCTCTCAACATTTTAGCCGTTGCATTAGATACGTTAAATTATTTTTAGTGGTTACACCACCCTAATGAATGCTTGTATTGATTATGAAATTCGTGGCATCTCTACTACAACGTTTTTTGTTTTAATGCTTTCATCAAGTGTGACTGTAACAGTGATAGTTGAAATGTTACATTTCATGTTGCTAGGACTTTTCTTTTTGCTTGAAATACCTGTTTCTACCACTCATGTTTGACACATATTTGGACATGGGGTATGGGGATATACCTGTGGTGGAAACATGCTTGTGCGGAACACATACCTGTCGTTTCTGACAGTCCCACTCTAGTTCGAGCTGCATAGGTGCATGTCATTGTAGGTAGGTGGTTAAGTTTCGATCTTTGAACATGTTAATCACTGGTTGGTTCTAACTTCAAAAGTTGTTAATTTAAGATAAGACTGAAGTTGCATTCCTAGTTGAAACTCTTGACCTACCCTTAGGCTTGTAGTGTTCTTTACCAATGTTTGGTCCATGGAGTCAATTTACAGCTATGGGCAAATGAAAGCGGTCGATGCTAGGTCAGGTGGGACCGCCACCAACAGGTTGAGTCTGCCTAAAACCTGATCGTGGGATGATAAGATAAAATAAAATTTGTAGACGCCAGAGTAGGTGTTTGATGTGTGAACTTATGAAATGATGCGTTTGAGTTGTTTTCCAGTCAAGATGACTACATTTTGAGGTGGAATGAAGACATGTCAGTCTATCTGGACATTAAAACTACATTTTGTGGGTGCAAATAGGTATGTCACTTTTTGAGTTTCATTTAAGCATCCAGCATGTTTTTCAAATTAGATGTTGAAGCAGCAGGTTTTATGTTTAACTTCTGTTTGCACTATGCTGATTCTTTGCAAGTTGGAATCTCTATTATTAGCATAGCATAGCTGATAGCTGTAATAGTTGTGGCTATGTATGTATGTATGCATGCCATTGACAAGGTTAGCCCTTCCAAGTTCTAGGTTCCCAACCAACCGTCTCCTTTTCTTCCCATTTATTACTTTGGGTTTTCAATTTATTATTCATGTAGCTTAACTTATCATTTAGACATTGGTCCACTCACCATAATTCAGATCCAATATATCCATCAATTTTGACGTCTATAACTTCACACCTATAATTCGAATTAGGTCCTCCCTAACTTTATCCCAACAGAGCAGATATATGCTTTTTCTAGGTAATGTTTTTCAACTGTTTCAACTAATCAACCCTACTATAATTTAGACCATTTTCTTTTCTTTTCTGTTCTTTTTTCCTTTTTTTGGAACTAATGGATTTTTCATTTCGAGTTATGGTGTATGAAAATTAACCTTTCAAGATTCATGGTTGCTTTTTTTAACGTCATCTTTAGGATGCAAATTTTATTTCTTTCCTTGAGAGTGCTTTATCATTATGCCCAATCATTATTGATTAGAATACTTATATAAATGAGTTGATTGGGATAATTTTTCTATCTTGATTTTAAATAGTTATTTTAATAAATATAATACTAAAATTGAAGAAATGCAAATTTTAAAAATTTTAAATATATTTTCCTTAATATTTCCAATTCGTTTTCTTGGGTTTCACCTTTGGTATTAAACATTCAAGACGAGTCTCTTACTAAATTTCGAAGCAAATTTTGCATGGTTTTCACCTCTCCATACTTGAAACTCTCTACAAACGCAATATGTTTTCCCCTAATGCAGTGGTTTTTTTTTTTTAATTTCTTTAAGTTTTTTAATATATAAAAGATCAACTAAAACGATTCAAGGTATTAAAATTTTAATTATGTAACTTATTTATTAATTAATTTTATTAATATTACTAAATATTATTTCCCTCTTCACTTTGTATCTATGAGTTTTCTAATTTTGATGATTTTTCTTTGAAACATCTATAGGATGTTTTAATTCTTAGGGTGGACTTGGACAACGCAATAATTGGATGGAACTATAATTATTAGGATAGTAATTATAATTCTTTATATGTAATGTAATTTTTTATGTTATGTTTAATAGTATAAATTTTAATTACACAATTTATATGTTTTAAAAAATATATTAATTACTATAAAGAATTATTAGTATGATAAAAATTTTCTAAGCGAGTAATAAAATTTAAAACCAAATTATCATATGCATATGCTAGTCTAAAAAAATAATTGATTATATTATTACAAATAAAAATAACAAGAAAAATAAACATTATATGCAATTTTATCTAATTGCTCTAACATTCCATATTTGTTATGTTATTCATTTTTAACATTTAACATATTTCCATTATCATCATTCTTTGGTCCTTAACTGAGTTCTTTATCATCTAAATTTGAACGTGTATTATTAAAATTATCAAGATCTTCTATCATGTACTCTTCAATGTATAGATCATTTCAATTCCACCTATGAATGAAGTTATGAAGTATAAACATGCTAGTATGATTTAACCTTGTTTTCTCTTTCATAATATATTGAACTGATGTTCTTAATGTGGGAAATCATTTTTTTAGAATAACAAATGTCCTCTTAACCACATTACGAAGTTTTGAATGTATCAAATTAAAGTGTTCCCGAGTTGTCTTTATTACTTGTGTCTGACTTTATTCTTTCAAATAATATCGTACCTTATAATATGGTACTAGAAAAATCTTATTATATTTACATAACTAGCAACTACAACATAATATTTGAGTTCATGATGCAAACAATTTGTAGTTTTGATTATAAAAGCTTATACAAGCTTAATTTGGTAAAAAATTATGTTAAGTTATAACTTTTTTTTTAATAATATGTAAATTAGGTTTAAATAATATAAAATTATAATACATAACTTTTATAAAAAAAAAAAGTTTTATAAAGCTTCCAATAACTTTTACAACATTTAATATAATTTTTTACCATAGTTGTAGAAAGTTATTCTTTATAAATATTTTATTTTTAATAATATATAACATGGACACATAAATAAATTATATTCATTTTTTTCATAACCTTTTATAAATAAGTATATTATAATATTTTTATAACATGTAAATTATTTTTTATAATATACATTTTGTTCATAATTTTAGAAATTTTTTAGGATCTAAATAATATAATATTTTTTTATGACTTTATATTTTATAATATAATTTTTTTGGATTTATAATATAATTTTTGTTTTGTTGTAAACATCCCAAACACTCATAGGTGTTAATGCTTATAATATAATCATTATAACTTAAACTTGTATAAGAATAATTTTTTGAAGTTAAACCATGAGTGTTTAGAAAGCCATAGGGTAATAGGATTTGGGTGTAATTATCCACGTAATTATTCTAGTTCTCACCTTTCCTCAAGAATTGAAAACTGTAATCGGGTGCTCCAATTATACTCAATTCAATGGAACTCACGAATTATAACATTACACAAGTAATTACACTCAAATTCAATTACTAGGTGCTTTTCAAACATTAACTTAATGTTTGCCCTTAAAATTTCAATAGATGGCTATCTAAGGTCTACTATATGAGAAGTTGGGTTAAATTATGTATATATGCTGGAAAAAATTATTTAAAAACTAGATTGATTTTCTTAAAATTTATCAATCTACGCTATTTTTGGAGAGAGAAAAGAAAACACGGCCTATAGGACATGTTTTTAGGAGAGAGAACAAAAACGCATCGTACAATGTGTGTTTTTACTGCCACATCAGTGAAAATGCGCCTTGTAGGACGCGGTTTCCTTTCAATGGTAACTACTTCAATTGTAACTTTTCCAACGACTAATAGGGGTCCAGCAGCCGTAAAAATTCCTATACAGACCCCTTAAACCTTCATTCTTTTCAACCAAATACTCCATACTCATTCTTTCTTCCTAAATTTTCAATCTTCAATTTTTAATACCCATTTTCCAATTTTATATTTTCAATTTTTAATCTTCAATCTTCAATTTTAAATTATCAATTTCAAATTTTTAATCCTCAATCCTCAACTATTATTTTTAATTATTTTTTTGAATTTTATTCTATTTGGGTTTATTATTTTCTTATAAATTTTAAATGACAAATCAACTTATTTATTTGGATGACAAGCATATCTTCGACGTTCAATTACAAATGGTAAGGAAAATTATTAAATTATTTAAATTTAAGTAGTTAATTGATATGTTTAGATTATTAATTTTTTATGTTTATATACTCAGCTCAAAGATCGGATTTTGGAGACATACATAAACAACTTAAGCGAAGGTGCATTAGAGGTCATTCATGGATACTTGCGAGATGCATGTTTTTTATATGCAGCTCTCATGTTCGGGGGACTAAATTGGACCCCTATTCATTAGTGCTTTGATCGAGAGATGGAGACCAGAGACGAACATGTTCCATCTTCCTTGTGGCAAGTGTACAATTACACTCGAGGACATCAGTTTACAACTCGGTCTATCGATCGATCGGAATGTCGTTATGGGGCCAGTTGTTAGTGCCGATTGGAGTGCAGCATGCGAGCAACTACTAGGGAAGGTGCCGAACAAGATTAGGGGTAGTCGGATCGAAATGAGATGGTTGAAGGACAACTTCCAAACTATTGAGGCTTTAGTGAGCGACATTGAAAAGGAATAATTAGCGCGCACATTCATCTTGAGGTTGATTAGGGGTCTATTAATGCTAGATAAATCTTGCAATCTGGTGCATTTGAGGTGGCTACTATTGCTAGCCGAATTGAAGGAATCAGGACGAATTAGTTGGAGATCAACGGTGCTAGTGACATTGTACCGAGAAATGTGCGAGCGACGATATCGGATAAAGCCAAAATCGGAGATTGCATGCTCCTATTCCAATCATGGGCATGGTATCGACTACCATTTTTACACCCTTGAGTGGAACTCCCTTACGAATTCCCACTCGTCATATGGTAAAATTCATTCCACAATATCATTATCATTTTTATTTTTGATTGTTTTAATTTTGAAATAACTTATTATTTGAATAGGTGGAACAACCCTACGAGACACAACAGTATACTAACCGAACTCAAGGATATCCGGCTAGCTTTAGATCAAGAAATTGAAGAAGAGATTGGCTTATGAATTTCAAAGTTATATAATATGTGTTCTAGCACTTGAAATTAAATATTACGCACGTTCTAAAAATTATAAATTTGTAATGCAGTTTGTATGAATGCCACATGCGGATTCGAGGATTCAAGAATGTGTCCTAACCAAATTTTTGGCCAATCATAACATTTGGCACGTCAAAGTGCCATTTGTCTTTTTTGCAATGGTTGAGATGCACAAATCTGATCGAGTCATGCGGTAGTTCGGGTGTACGCAACATATTCCACCACCAACGTAGGAGCTCGATGTCCTCCACAAGATCGACTTGCGGGGGAGACTCGAGGAAGACTGGCCAACATTCCACAAAAAGTATATCGAGATGTGGGAGTGTAGGTACGATTTTTTTCCAACGCGTGAACCATTTCTCACACTGGAGTTGGGGACGTCTTTAGATTACATGGATTGGTTCAGGCATAATGACAAGCCGTATCTACTGCCGGATTCAGAGAGGAGTAGACAACATCGTCGTAGGAGGCCAAAACGAGGGCCCATCAATCCTAAGTCAGGTGATGGAGACGCGGCGGGATTGACATCTTCTCCATCTGCATCGGAGGATCCAATTGTTGTGCAACTTCCCAGTCAATATGGTTCATTTATTTTTCTTCTAACCCAGTCTTTTTGTCACAACCATCACAGCACACACACTCATTCCCTGCATTATCACCTTCAATGTCAGTTTTTTTTACACAACCACCACAACACACATAATCATTCCATGCATCAATCCAACACCAATTTATTTTACAGAAACACCACAGCACACCCTATCATTTCTTGCACCAACACCTTCTCTAGGGATATATTATGCACGACCGTCACCCACCTGCCATATTAAATGCCAATTCTGACAACAACACCGACGCATCCGGTATCGCCTTCAGTTCCCACCTTCTATTCGCAATCGAGCTAGACAACACCATGTAGTGACCCATTAATAGTGTCGCAAACACCCTCAGCATCATTGTTTTACCGAGGTGGGTCATCCTCGCGACTATCGACTCAACTCGGGAGGATCCACGATGAGCGGCTAGAACACAATCGGGTTTAACCACGAAGAAAGGAGACGAAGTTAGCAATCAACCCCAATGTGCACCTCAAGGTGAATACGAAGTCGATGAGCAACCTCCAAACGCAATAGTACGACGAAACACTAGGTGTGCTCAATGCCCACCAGGTTGTGGCAGACATTCGAGACACCCATGACTAAGTTATTTTTTAATTTTGTAATTTTTATATACTTTGTTTTAAATCTGAAATGTACACTTATTTACAATTTACGAAACAAATTTATTAAATTGGTTTGGTTTGTATGCAATCAAGTTGTGAGTTTAAAATTTACAATTCAAATAACTCGAATAATTCGAATAACATCTTTTATATGTAAAATTATAAAAAATTCAAAAAGAATATAAAATTTGAGGGAGTGTTTTCTCTCTGGCCATTTCAACCACCCCAGCTTGATTGCTTTTGAGCCCTACAACTCGGGATTCCCAGGATAAAGATATTTTTTCCCTTTATACCCCGCTCCATTCCCTATATAAAAACTCCTTCTTCATCCCATACTTACCACATCTCAATCTCCTCTAAATTGTTTTTATTATTTTTTCCTGCGTGTTGAAATTTTTAGGTTTTCAGATTTATTTTTCTCTCGCTTTGAGAGAGACATAGTCATAGTTTTAATTTGTGTTTGTGTTCACAATGATGTCATGGAGATTGGAAACCTACAAATTTCACCTTTTGTGTGAGTATGACGCCAACACTTGAGAAGCCGAGATCGCTTTGCAACTCGAGGTCCAAGTTGATGGTGATTATACCATCTTAGGTTGAAGTGTAACTAAGGCTTCAAGTTAACAAAGGTTATGCTGTCAAAGGATGGAGTATGAATGGGGCCATAGTTGACGGTGCTGTGAAAAATATAACGTCGATAATGACAAATATATCACAAAAAAAAAGAGAAATAAAAATAAAGAACACACAGATTTTACGTGGAAAACCCTTTCGGGAAAAAAACCACGGGCAAAGGAGAAGAAAAATTCACTATGTCGAATTCGAACCAATTACAAGAGGAATAGACCATGTATATTTATTATTCTAATAAGAATGTAGTAAGATTAAAAGCTCCTTATTCTAATCAATATCAAATAGATGGAGTTTAATAAGGTTTAAAAACCTTATTTAAAATAAAATAAAAGAAGTGTAATTCTTTTATTTTATTTTACCATGTATTTTATTTAAATAAGGATTCGGGTCACTTAATTCTAACAATCTCCACCTTGACACGAATTCTCAATAAACAAGTTCTTTATCGCGAACTCTCAACGAACAAGTTCTCCACCTCTTCCATAAAACCCCTTAAGGGTTTAACTTCAACAATGAACACCAACCAAGTCTAAGCAATGTTCAAACCTGGTTATAGGAAGTGACTTAATCATCATATCTGCAGGATTTTCATGAGTACTAATTTTGCTCACAACTATATCACCACGAGCAATAATATCACGAACAAAATGATACCGAACATCAATGTGTTTTGTTCTCTTATGAAACATTTGATTTTTTGTAAGGAAGATGGCACTTTGACTGTCACAAAATACTGTACTGATTTGAAGGTCTTCATTGAGCTCACTAAAGAGTCCCTTCAACCAAATAGCTTCTTTATAAGCCTCAATAATTGCCATATACTCAGCTTCAGTGGTAGACAAAGCGACTGTAGTTTGCAAAGTAGCTTTCCAACTGATTGCATAACCTTCTATTGTAAAGACATAACCAGTGAGAGATCTTCTTCTATCAAGGTCTCCAGCAAAATCAGCATCAACATACCCAATGACTCCATCTCTAGTTCTTCCAAACTGTAAGCAAACATTAGTAGTACCTCATAAGTATCTTAAAATCCACTGAATTGCTTTCCAATGTTCTTTACCGGGATTCGCCATGCATCTACTAACTGCACTGACTACATATGATAAATCTAGACGTGAACAAACAATAGCATACATGAGAGATCCCACTGCACTAGAGTATGGAACATGTGACATGTACTCAATCTCATCATTTGATTGTGGAGACAAAGCCAATGAAAGTCTGAAATGGGCTGCTAAACGAGTACTAACAGCCTTAGCACTCTGCATATTGAACCTACAAAGAACTTTCTCAATGTACCCCTTCTGATTTAGGTACAATTTACTTATTTTTATATCTCTGAGAATCTCTATACCAAGTATCTTCTTTATTGGTCCCAAATCTTTCATCTCAAATTCTTCACTTAGTTGGGCTTTGACCTTTCTTATCTCTCTTTTATCTTTTGCTACTATCAACATGTCATCAACATAAAGAAGTAGATACACAAAAGAACCATCACTGTTTTTTTCTTAAAGTAAACACAGCTGTCAAAACTACTTCTTTTAAAATAATGAGAAGTTATGAAGGAATCAAACCTCTTGTACCACTGTCTTGGTGACTGTTTCAAACCGTAAAGAGACTTTTTCAGCAAGCAAACATAGTCCTCTTTTTCTGAGACTGTAAAACCCTCTGGTTGTTGCATGTAAATATCCTCCTCAAGTTCTCCATGCAAAATGCAGTTTTTACATCTAACTACTCAAGCTCCAAATCATGCATTGCCACAATACCAAGCAAAGCTCGAATCAAACTATGCTTCACAACTGGGGAGAACACATCTGTGAAGTCCACTCCTGGAATTTGACTATAACCCTTTGCAACAAGCCTTGCTTTGTATCTGGGTTCTTCAACTCCTGGAGTCCATTCTTTCTTTTTAAACACTCATTTATAGCGAACAGCCTTTTTACCTTTAGGAAGTTTCACAAGATCCCATGTTCTGTTTTTGTGGAGTGATTTCATCTCCTCTTACATTGCAAACATCCACTTTTCTGAGTATTCACTGCTAACCGCCTCAGAATAATTAGACGGCTCTTGGTTTGCATCTATATCTTCAGCCACATTTAAAGCATAAGCAACTAGATCAGCCTCGGCATACTTCTTTGGAGGTTTAATTTCTCTTCTAGTTCTATTTTTGGCGATAGAGTATTGTGGTGAAGAAGCAACTTTATTCTTAATTTTTGTACTAGCTTGAAGAGTCGACTCTGTATTAATCTGATGCTCCACCTACTTTTGATTTTCTTTATTGGAAGAGTCTTTAAGAGATAAGTTAGGTAGCATAGCAGTTTCATCAAAAACATCTCTGCTAATCACAACTTTTCTATTTTCAGGACACCATAACTTATACCCTTTTACACCAGCTTTATAACCAAGAAAAACACATTTAATGGATCTCGGTTCCAATTTTCTATTATCAACATAAGCATAAGCAGGACACCCAAAGATCTTTAAATTAGAATAATTAGCAGGATTACCTGACCATACCTCTTATGGAGTCTTTTTCTCAATGGCAATGGATGGAGATCGGTTGATCAAAAAACATACAGTAGAGGCTGCTTTGGCCCAAAACGACTTTGGTAAGTTGGCATTTGACAACATACATCGAACCTTCTCCATGATCGTTCTGTTCATTCGTTCTGCAACACCGTTTTGCTGTGGAGTATGACGAACTGTCAAGTGTCTCACTATCCCTTCTGGCTTGCACAGTTTATTAAACTCATCAGAACAAAACTCTAAGCCATTGTCTGTGCGGAGGTATTTTATTTGTTTTCTCGTATGTTTTTCAATCATAGTTTTCCAAGACTTAAATGCGAAAAACACATTGCTTTTCTGCTTCAGGAAGAATGCCCAAACTTTTCTGGAAAAATCATCAATAAAAGTTAGCATATAATTAGCTCCACCTCTCGAAGGCACTCTTGATGGCCCCCACAGATCAGAATGAATATACTCCAATGTTCCCTTCGTGTTATGGATTCCTCTGGTGAATTGAACTCTCTTTTGCTTCCCAGAAACTCAATGCTCACAGAACTTCAGTTTGCAAATTCCTTGCCCATCAATAAGTCCTCTTTTGCTCAATTCTGCCATGCCATTCTCACTCATATGCCCTAGGCGCATATGCCAAAGTTTAGTAATATCATCATCATCGACAAGGAAGAGGAAGTGATAGTTGCATCACCAATAATATGATAGAATCCTCGCAAAAATATAACTTGGCGGTCTTTCTCTCCCTTTCATCATCACAAACAGAGGAACCTTTGGAAATATTCAAAATCCCACTTTCAATTTGTGTATTTGTACCCTTTTGAATCAAGAGTACTTAACGAAATTAAATTTCTCTTCAATTCTGGAACATGACGTACGTCACTAAGTGTTCTGACAACTCCATCAAACATCTTAACTTTAATTATTCCAACACCTATGATTTTACATGCAGCATTATTTCCCATCAAAACAACACCTTCAGACACTGTTTCGTAATTTGTAAACCAATCCCGATTGGGACACATGTGGAAGGTGCAATCCAAATCAAGTATCCACTCCTCGCTCACTTTAGAATTGTTGACAGAAGCGACTAGAAGTTCACCATCGTTGTAGTCTTCTACAACATCAGCTTCACCGGAATTTTCTGGTTGCTTTCCCTTTTGATTCGCAGCCTCCCTTTTAATCTTATTCTGTAGCTTATAGTACTCAGATTTAATGTGCCCTTTCTTCTTGCAGAAGTTACAAGTTTTACCTCTGTTTGAAGACTTCGATCTACCCTTAGATTTACCGCGAGGATTCCGTTCCTATGTCCTTCCACGATCATCATCAGCATTCTGATCTTGTCTCCCACAAACAATGAGACCCTTTCCCTGAGAGTCAGTTTTAACCACAAGATGCTTCATCTTATCATACGAGGTCAAAAAATCATAAACCTCATCAACTGTGAGAGACTCGCTGATATATAAAATCGTGTCTTTAATGGTTGAATAAGACGGGGGCAACGAACAAAGTAGAATCAACCCTAGATCTTCCTTATCATACTAAACCTCCATGGCCTCCAAGTTTGATAGAATTTTTTTAAACACTGTTAAGTGTTAGTACACAGACGCACTTTCCTCCAAACGATGAGCATAAAGACGTTGCTTCATATGCAACTCGCTAGTTAGAGTTTTCGACATACATATTTGTTCTAGCCTCTTCCATAATGCAGCGGCGGTCTTCTCCTTCATCATATCCTGCAAAATTTTGTTAGACAAATACAGATGTAATTGTGTTAACGCTTTTCAATCCTTGCACTTCTTCTCTTCCTCCATCAATGTCGAAGGCATCTTATCTACCCCTAGTAGGGCTTCCTCTAAATCCATCTGTGCAAGAACTGCCTGCATCTTTATCTACCACAACGCGAATCTGGTGTTGCGATCCAATAGCGGATTTTCATACTTCAAATATGCCATTACCGTGATCGAGATGAAAAACCCGGAAGCTCGGATACCAATTTGTGAAAAATATAATGTCAGTAATGACAAATATGTCGCAAAGAAAAGATAAATAAAAATAAAGAACACACAGATTTTACGTGGAAAACCCTTTCGGAAAAAAAACCACGGACAGAGGAGAAGAAAAATTCCCTATGTCGAATTCGAACCAATTACAAGAGGAATAGACCATGTCTATTTATAGGCTTGTAAAGCCATATTCTAATAGGAGTGTAGTAATATTAAAAACTCCTTATTCTAATCAATATCAAATAGATGGAGTTTAATAAGGTTTAAAAGCCTTATTTAAAATAAAATAAAAGAAGTGTAATTCTATAGGGATTCTTCTTTTATTTTATTTTACCATGTATTTTATTTAAATAAGGATTTGGGTCACTTAATTCTAACAGGTGCTAATGCGGCCATGACAATGAGTCTTCTCATCAGAAAAGCATGTTTCATAAGACTCAAACATAAGTAGGAGGAAGGAAAACGCAAGGGGTCTTCCAATACAATCAAGTTATTCGTGTTGTCTATCTCCACCGAAGGTGGTGACCTTGTTAGTATAACCTGTTACACTCTAATGCTGTCACAGGTTATAATTCTTCATCGTATTTATGTTTGAGTTTTATAAACCATCCTCTTCTGATGAGAAACTCGTTGTTGTGCCTGCATAACCATCGTCACCTACGACCCAATTTATGCTTCATCCCTTGATAGCATAACCTTTGTAAACTTGAAACCCTAGTCACACTTCAACCCTAGACCGTATAATCACCGTCAACTTGGACCTTGAGATGAGACACAATCTGACTTCCCAGGAGATGACTCTATACTCACATGGCAGATGAAATTTGTAGGTCACCTAGCTCTATGGCACTATCGTAAATTCAAACATTCCTTAAAACTATAGCCATGTCTATATCAAACATGGATAAAAATAAATCTACAAACTTCTAATTTTCAACCGCAAGAAAAAAAAAATTTTTTTTACCTAAGTGAAAATCTGCCTTGTAAGACGCGTACAGGGTGTGTTTTTACGAGAGAGAACAAAAACGTGTTCTACATGGTGCATTTTCATTGATGTGGCAGTGAAAATACGCCCTGTAGGACGCATTTTCACTTCTCTCTCCAAATAAATTATTTTTCAATATATATACATAAATTAACCGAGAAGTTGGTCTAAGCTAATTAATGGAGACATTTGAATAGAATAATAATATGAGAGGTGTTTTCAAAAAATAAGGGAATTACGAAAAATTAAAAAGAAAATTAAATTTATTTTTTAAAAATAAGTTGTGGTTTTGGTGTAACATTTAATATCATTAAAATTATTGGTCAGCATTTGATATATTATCAGTACAATTTTTTAACTGTATAAATAGATTTATAAATTTACCATGTATCTCTTTATATATATATTTATATATATCTTTTTTTACTTTTTTATTAGGAATAACATTCAATACATTGCTAATGGAGTTTTTGGACTCCGCAAGTAAGATAGGGGTTGACAAGCGTCTTATAAAGATATAATACAATATTAAAAAAAAGACACATGACAATTTTTTAAGATCACTTGTGGAATAAAAATAAAGTATACTACTAATGTATCAAATACTAATCCTTTTTATTATATTTTATATACATTTGTCATTAACCCAATCCTACTTAGTTTACTAAATCTTATATGTTTTGCGTAAAGTAATGTTATATATACTTTTGCATTGTGGTGACTATTTATTTGATCATGGACTTTTAAAGTAGTAATTGATGATTAACTTTTTGGATAATTAAATTAATATTTAGTTTTGTTTAGGGTTTTATTATGCTTCTAACATAAAATTTTCCTTTCTTTATTTTGAGGTTTCTATTTATTTTAGGAAGCATTTACCTTTCAATTTTTGTTACATTTGGAAGTTGTTCATAACTTGATTTATATAAAAACCTGCCTAAAGATTGCATGGAAAGTGAAATACAAAAGATTTTTTTTTTTTGGTAATAAATAAAAAAGTTAATCGTATATTATTTCATTGACCTAAATAAGTTTAAAATGTATTCGAATTAGCAATTGATACTTAATCATTATGAATTGTGTTTTTAGTATTCTTTTAAAAACTTATATTGCAACAATAAATTTTTATTATTTAGTAGTTAAACTATATTTATACTATTAAGATAAACTATCAAAACAATCACTTTTTGTTTACTTTAGGTTATATTTTAGTCACTTATATTTGAAATGTTACGTTTTAGTCACTTACATTATTGTGTTGTAATATTTTAGTCACTGAGTCATTAATTGTCGTTAACGGTGTAACGATAAGCTGACGTGACATATTTAATCATCATTTCAAACAAAAATTTTAGGTTAATTTATACCATCGGTCCCCATATTTTTTCATTTTATGCAATTTAAATTTTTTTTCTTTTATGTTCGTTTAACTTTCTCTTATTTTTTTCCCATTCTCTTATGCTTCTTCCTCTGTTTTCCTTCCTTCTCTATTTCTTTTAATGTAGTTTTTCTATATTTTCCATTTATTAAAACTAGTCCTTATACTTTTATTTCTTTGAACAATTTAATTTTTTCGAGTGAGGCGAGCTTATGGACTAGTTTTAACAAATGGAAAACATAGAAAAACTACGTTAAAAGAAAAGAAGAAGGGAGGAAAACAGAAGGAGAAGTAGAAGAGAATGGAAAATAAGGAAGAAAAAGAAAGTTAAAAGAACATAAAAGAAAAAAAAATTAAATTACTGAAAATGAAAAAAATGTAGGAACCGATTATAGAATTTAAATTTAAATTTTCATTTGAAATAATGATTTAACGTGCTGGGTCAGCTTATCGTTACATTGTTAATGGCAATTAACGGCTCAGTGACTAAAATATTACAACACGATAACGTAAGTGACTAAAACATAACATTTCAAACATAAGTGACTAAAATGTAACCCGAGGCAAACAAAAGTGACTATTTTGGTAGTTTATCCTACTATATATAAAGTATTTTATTGAGTTGGTGTCACACGTTAACCGAACATAAACTTGGTTAGGGAAACTATGGAAATATTATTCCATAATTAAAATAAGTTATATTATTTGAGGGCACTTTATTCTTTTTATTTAAAAAGCTAATAAAAATATGCATATGGTAAGATTTGAAGTCTTAAATTATCACTCAATCAAAGCTTCATTTCAATATTTTTTATACATTTTTATTTTAATGTGCACAATTTATTACATCCATCAGTTGTATATATTTATACTATTAATAAAATCTCTAATTGAATTGGTGTTATGAGTCAACCTGACACCAACTCTGTAACACCCTTCACCAGGTCTGGCCGCCGGATCTGAGTTACATAATGCTACAACAACTATTGGAACGTATACACATGTATACATAATGTCAAATAAGAACAATGGCTACCATTATAAACCTTTAGAGATGAAACCATGACTAATTTAACATTTTATTAAATATTAGAAATATAATTATTCGAGAAAAAAGGACCATTTTGAAAATTTTTGAAATACAGTGTGAGTATTAATAGTAAACAAGCAAGCATTGATATTTACGTGTTAGGTATCGATAGTAAAGTAAATATAGATACAATTTTAGCTCTCTGTAAATTTTGATTCAAGACGTTTTATCGATACCCTTACAGAGGTATCGAAATTTTATCACGAGTATCGATGCTCATGATTGGGTATCGATACCAAATTTGATTAGTTTTGATTTTTGAAAATGTTCCATTCTCATGGTATCGATATTTTGGTCCCGAGTATCGATACTTTTACCCAAAATGCTAACATTCACAAGTTAAAACATTCTTCATGCTTGAAACAATATTCCAACTCATTATACCAGTAATGTCCAACTCAACCAAGCCTACTATAATCTTTTAACCATTTTACATGTCATTTAACTACATATTCAACGAGAAAACATAGCATGCTTTATCAAACTCATTCTCAAGCATCAAAATATCCACAATCAAAGTCAAAAAACAATATCAACAATCCATAAGTCCAATTCCAAAATAATAATAATAACTATAACTATACTATAACCCACATTTGCTTATTCAAGTGTCCAAAAATCATAAAACCACCTATTCAAAAGTTATACTTGGATGGACCAATGCCTACCCACTCTACACTCCTTGAATGTACTACTAGCCTACAAGTTTTAGGGAAAGAGTGTGAGCTTTTTCAAGCTCAGTAAATGTTCGAAATTACCATAAAGTATACACAACAACATAAGTTAAGTAAAAGCATACTAAGGCACATTCACAACCATATATTCATCAAGGCAAAATAACATAATCATGCTTCATTATCTCACAAGGCTAGTATATACTTTCACATACATTTACACACAACATAACTCATAATTCAAATAATTATAATTTTGACAGCTTGAGATTATGAAACGTAAAAGTGGACTCTATCACTACACATTGGATAAATGGATATCCATCACACTAATGACTCAAAGAGTCTAACATGTCCCATAAGTGTAGCATAAAGCTAAACACTCTCCAACACACTAACATGTCCTGATGAATGGAGCTTAGTTCGACATTCCCTTATCTCTCCAACCTGTCCCGGGGCATCAATGCCAAAATCACAAAACACAAAGGTGAGTACTCACAATCCTATGGCATGCCAACTATATCCAATGATTTCAAGAGATCACAAGGCCAAAATATCCACAATTGCACATATTAAATTATTGTTTTAATGCACATAACCTCTGTTCATATTCATTAATTCACATCATAATCTCGTACACAATACATGCTTATCGGATTCACATTTAATTGCACTTAAGTGCCACAATCATATATCAAATCTCGTATGTGCACTTTAAAAATAATATATCACATATCATATTCGTATATTTTCACGTATTACTTGTTGTCATAGCATCACACAACACAATCCAACTTACTCAGGCATGAATTTTTGACACAAGCAACAAGTATAGGGAAGACTTACTTTCGAAACTTAGGATAGGACTTTAGGCTAAACCTAAGCTCCTGATGAACACTACGAATCACGTATACCATCAATAACTCCGAGCACTCATTAATCATGCTTCTGCTTATTAGCCGAAAGCTCCAACAAGCTTTTCCTTTTCTTTAGACTTAATCGTAGTGACCTTCAATTGATCTGACACTTTGCATACACAGCAAACATTTTCCAAACTCATTAAAAGCAACCTTGAACACAAACAAACAACAAGGAAAACAAAAATCAAGCTTTTAACACCCCGGTTTAACGGGTACAAGGTTTGACGTATAGTCCTAAGATAATATGATTGGTGGAGTAGGCTTCACCCAAGTGCCTCTTTCGGCGAATAGAGTGGGTGTATACAGTTATGTTGTTAATTTAGTAAAGGTTCCTTGTCAAGTGACTGTATTAGTTGGAATAAGACCAGCGATCACGTAAAACAGTATCGCGAGTTTGAGTTTGCACTAGGGTTATGGTGTTACCGATTAATTGTGGTATTGTACAAGCTAAGTTGCAAGGTACACCGGTCAGAACCCAACTGAATGTGAACCGGAATAGTTAAAGGATAAGGGAATACTCAATTAGGTTTCTTGAAAGTTGTAGACTTTTGATAAGACAAATTAGTAATGATGTAACATTTTTCAAGTTCCAATAAGGACTTAGATTATAATAATAGATATTTAAGATTATAATAATAGATATTTAAGTTTGGGAAAGGGAGTTCTCTTCTTCTTTCTCCTAAGATAATGTTATCTTAGGCTTGAAGAACCGAAGGCATTTCTCTAAGCTGAAGTTGAGATCCTGGATTTTATCAGTGATTGCTCCATGTCAAGGTAAGTTTTATTACTCTACATATTGTGCTATGTAAGAGTAGGTCTGAATGAATGTATGAACAGTATGATGAATGAGTAAGGCTTTATATAAGGTTTATTTGGGTTTGAAATGGTATTATGGTTACTCAAATGAGCTTAAATGTTGTTTCTCTATTTTTTAAGAAGTGGTTGTTGTAGTATCTTGATGAAGGTTGGATCTAGAGTTCAAACTGCTATTCGTGGTTGTCAGGTGTAACAGTCCGGTTTTGACCCTAGTTGGAACAGTGGTTTCGAGACCACAAATCTGAGTCAGTAAAATATTTTAATATTATTTTCTATGCCTTTAATATGTGATTAAGCATGTGTTAAAGTTCCGTAAGTTAATTTTTCTGACTGTGTGCTTAATTTGATAAAAGGATTAAATTGCATTGAATGTAAAATTTGCATGCTTCATGAAAAGACACCTAATTGAGATGACTTTTAAATGGGGAGGCCTTATGTGGCAATTAAACCATTTTAAAAGTGAGTGGATGGTATTGGACATTAATAGCCTTGAATCTTATATGTTTTATATGTTTAATTCATAAGGTTATTTTGGTAAAAGAATTAATAAATGTTTTGATAAAACAAAACATTAAAAAGAAAGCTATTATCTTTGTGTTCATCTTGATATTGTGCCGAAAATAAAAAAGAAAAGAAAGAAATAAGCCAAGCTAGGTTTCGGCCATATACAAACAAAATTAAGGTATGTTTTGAGTTTAGTTTTTGATGATTTTTATGTTTTTGAGATTGTTGCTTAGTCTACTAACAAGCCTACGTTGTAATTTGAAGAATTGATGATGTTTATGAGATGTGCCATTGATGAAATGGTGAGCCTTGTGATGAGTGTTGGTGTTAAATGAAAGATATGTGTTTAATGAACATGTTTTGTTCTTTAATTTTTTGTGAATATAGCTAATTAGGGCTTAATTGAGAAAATAACATTTTGAGGGACTAAATTGTAAAACAAATGAAATGTATGGATTGATATGAGCATAGTGTGTATTCGGCCAAACATGGGTATAAACAAATTTGGTGTAACTTATGATTTTATGAAATAGGGACTAAATTGTCCAAATAAGAAAATGTGAGTGCTAATTTGTAAATTTCCCTAAATATATGTTTTTGAATTGAATTGAATGAATTAGTGAATAAAAGGGTTAAATTTGATTATGTATAGATCAAGAACCGAAGAAAACGGACTTAGATCGCGGGAAAGCGAAAGTTGTTGAATAACTGAATCCGATCGAATATCCAAATCTGAGGTAAGTCGATATACAAATAAATGTATTCGCATTGAATAATTTGAGTACATATGATATCTGAATTGCTATAATTATCCATTGAGATGGAATGTATGTGGAATCCAAGTTTACTAATAAGTCGACAAGCTGTTAAAGTCCAATAAGTCCCGTATGAACCTAGGAATAGATAGGAATTATGTATGTCATGACATAGGTGTTCGTTATGTAATATCATGTAAGACCACGTCTGGGACGTTGGCATTGAGATGAGATTTACGTGTAAGACCATGTCTGAGACATTGGCATTGTATTGATTAGTGTAAGACCCTGTCTAGGATAGTGGCATCGATATCTGATTACATGTAAGACCACGTCTAGGACGTTGGCATTGTACAACTATTCCGAGCACTCTGCATATCCTACTAGATTCCGAACGGTTCAACGAGCAAATCCGAGAAATGAACGACTATGTGAGTTGTATATTTTTTTCAGATACGTTTGAAAAGTACACAATGTGTGTATGAAAGGTAAGTGTCTATATGAACTTACTATGATGACTATGTGTATAGAAATGATGAGATAATATGTGAAGATATGCTTGAATGAGCCATGTGTATATGTGATATTGAGTTGAAGAATATGGTAAGATATGGCTAAACAAATGAGCCAAAGAATATATGTGATGAATTTGCTATGAGAACCAATAATGTCATTGTATCAATATGGTTATGTGCATTTTATGCTAAATTTATTTGTATATGGCTTACTAAGCTTTTGAAAGCTTACTCTGTGTGTGTGTGTTTGCTCTGTTTTATAGATCGTCAAAGCTACTGAAGGCTCGGGGACTGTCGAGGATCGTCATCACACTACTCAAATTTGTTTTGGTACTTTGAAAATGTGTATATAGTTAAATATGGCATGTATAGGCTAGTCATTTTGGATTATGTTTGAAATGTGTATAAATAGCCATGAGATGTGGCTAGATAAATGTTGGTAATATGCATGAGTGAATATGATATATGATGCATGATTTGGTATGGCTTGATAGCTAATGAAATGGCCAAGGCTATGGTAAGCATATGAATGCATTATGAGTATATATAATTAACAAAGGAATGATTATATGAAAGGTAAATGTAGATGAATCATGCTTGAATGTATAGGTCTATTAGTTGTACAAATTGGAATGATAGGAAATGAGATTGGATGTAAATATTTGTTGATTAATTTGACATGTTTTTGGATGTCTATTGTGCATGAAATTAATTGGTATATTGCTTGTAGGGTTGACCCAAGAGTGGGTGGCATTTTGGCCTTGCAAATGGTCTGTTTTGCATACACGACTGTGGCACACGGGCGTGCCTGGTGGCCGTGTGAAAAAATCAGTAGCTAGCTTAATTTTACACGACCATGGCACACGAGCGTGTCTGGTGGCCATGTGGATAAGTCAGTATACATGCTCTGTTTTGGCACGGCCAGGACACATGGGTGTGTCTAGTAACCATGGAAGGCACACGGCCTGCCCATATGGGTGTGACCTGTGTAACTTAGAAAAGTTTTAAATTTATGAGAAATTCCATATGTATTCGGTTTAGTCCCGACCCTATTTTAAGACATGATTAAGGTCTCGTTGACCTATAAAAGGGACATTTTAATTGCGATTGATAAATTGTGTTATGAAATGTCTGTAAAATTTTTCGATCTGTCCGGTAATGCCTTTAAACCTAGTTCGATGACGGATACGGGCTAGGGGTGTTACATCAAGTGAGTATCTAAGATGACTGTTGCATTAAATATTTCAGTAGAAATTGAATGAATAATGAAACCAAAGCTAGAAAAGTATAGTACAATGGTAATGCAACTATATGAGTATTTGTTGAAATAGAATGTGTGTTATGATATGAAATCTGAGAAGTTTAGGTTCGGTCTCATATGTGTCTCAGATGTGTGTTATGGGGTATGATCCATTAAAAGATGAGTGTGATTTGTGTTAGTGCATGAATGGTTTGTGAAGTGAGTCTGTGTTTGTCTCTGTGGTATTGTGTAAACAGGGTTTGTCGAAACTTTAAACACGACCTTTGAAAGGAAAAGTCGATGGCCATGACACCATATTGTGTAAGACAATAGTCGGGCTATGGCATCATATGAAACGAACTAAAGGAAGGTTATTACCCAATGGGGTTCTCTTTGTATCCCAAGACGATTATGGGCAAACCTCATATAATGTGAGTTTAGGCAAATCCATATATAAACACATTAGGAAAGAAATGCCTATATGGCACGATATGAAAGGAACACCTTTGTGGCGAATAATGAAGGGATAGCGTCTGTGGCGAGCCATGCAATGATAGCCTTTGTGGTTTAATATAAAAGAAAGCCCTTGTGGCGGAAAATTAAAAGAATGCACTCATGGAAAACTTCGTAAGGAAATGCCTTTGTGGCGCACTCTTAGGAACCGCCATTGTGCTGAACAAAGAATCAATAGCTTGTGTAGCAAATTCTGATGTGATAGACTTTGTAGTGAAAACCTAAAAGAACGGTGTACATGGCAAAATCTGAAAGCAATGTCTTTGTGGCGTAACCTAATAAGGCTACAATAGCATAACCGAAAGAAATGATTTTGAGCATGTATTGTATTAAATTGTTGTGGCATGTTTAACATGGTTTGTAAGTGTGATTAGAAAGATTAGTAAGGCACAAAGTCTCTATGGGCTACAATAAAGTGATATACATGACTGTGAATAAAGAAGTGATGGGTTATAGAAGAAGTGATGGGTAACAAAAAAGAAGCATATTCTGTATAAGGATTTTTCTGACTATATATTAGAAGGAATGTACCGGCTATGTATAAGTGATGAAACATGGATTGTGGAACGATGATCTAAAGTCATGTATACAAGGGTAAAGGTGATTTGGTCGTATGGACCTCTATAAAAGAAATGGGTAGAGACTAATGCGAGATCATATTGAAAGAGGCAAGTGGAGTACCAAAGATATTGATGGGTAAGAAATAAGTTCTGAGCAAGGCATGGTATCTGACGTGTAGATAAGAATATAAATTGAGAGAGTATTCGCAAGTGATTAAGTTGAAGGTTTAGAACAATATGATTATCTAAATAAGTTATCAGTTGAGATGCACAAAGATTACACATGTAAATGATGTTTTCCTTACTAAGTTCTTACGAACTTATATGGGTGTGTGTTTTGTAACAAGTGAACTAATATGAGTCTGCGCCAAGAGGAAAGATGCTAGGGCTATGCCTAAGGAGTGGCATATTAGGTTGTTATGCATGCAGAGCAAGTTTGATGGCGTGCTCAAGAATTAAAATTCTCCTTAGAAACTCACTCGGGGTATTTGTTATAAATTAGGACTTCAATTTGAATATTATTGTAGTTTAATTACCACATGTTGTATCTATATTTACTTAATGTACTTATGTATTTTAGTTTGAAATTTGTAAGTTGTATAAGTAGATTAAGCTAGTATATGTATTCGTGTGGTAATACCCAAGATTCGAATCCATTTAATCAGATCGAGTTGAGAGTGTTACAAGTTTGGTATCAGAGCCCGGTTTAGTCGATTCTTGGACTAGAAAGATAAAGAAGCCTTGTATGCATAATACGCTAAACTTGGTAGAGTTTCTCAAGTATGTTGACAGTTATCTTATCATGAGATTGATGTATTAAAAATGGCTTAATGCATAGAAATAATGATGAGGCAAAAAGATAAAAGAAAGAAAAAGAATTGATTCTTTAATATGAACAAAAAGGTTGTTACATGAGATAGAGGACAATAAAAAAAAGACAGAGCAAAAGGAAATCTAGTCCTCTCCTTTGATATAATGCTCAGTAGATGTGACAAGAGCCTTCTCTACTAAGAGGACCTCTTTTGTTTTCTCCACTTCTTTTAGAGTTTGCTCTGAGTCATTGAGCTTTTTGGAACTCGCTTCATCCTCTATTTTGGGCAAGTTAAGATGAAGAAACTATCAATTTGTTTCCATTTTGACTGGAAGTCTTCCCATAATTTGCCGTTGGGATTGTAAACATTGAAACCTAATAAATCTATAGAGATGTCCTTTAGGAAGTCAAAGTTTACTTGGCTCAAGTCCATGAGATCAACAGCCACTTAGGCATGGAGGACCAAGTTAGCCTTTAGATTTGGCACTGCCTCGATCAAGTTCTTGGTTGTGTCCTCTTGCTACTTTTGGAAGGCTTCATCATTGGATTGGCGAAGGCTATCCGATTTGTCCTTATATTGTAGCTTCTTGGCTAGGATTTTTTCCCTTAAAGAGGACTCGCCTTTCTCCAATGACTCAAGCTTACTCTCCAACATTTTGTACGTATTCTCTAAGTCCTTATCTTTAAGATTCCAAGCCATAATGCATGAGTTGAGACGTTCAACTTTGCTTTTAAGGACCTACTTATTGTAATGTAACTCCTTTATCGTCTTGCTTTTTGATTTACTCGACTCCTCCAAGCTGGAAACCTTGGCTTTATGGTAGTTATCAAACTCCTAAACAGTTCCACTCAAAATTCCATGTTCCACCAATAGAGCTTGGGCGGATTTAGTCATCCGTGAAAAAGGAGATAAGTCTCACTTGAATGCAATGTAAGATTGGAAAGCCTCTTTAATTTGCTGAGGATCATGTTGTATTGGCTCTAGAAGATGGAACTTAAGGAAATAGAGGATGACCTTGAAGCTTAAAGGTTAAGCCAAGGGAAGAATTCATCACTTCCAGTAGAGGGAGAAGTTATGGTTCAAGATGTATGGGGATCGCAGGTGGATCGAATGGTAAATCTTCTGTTGGGGTGTTAGCAGGTGAAGGACCCATGATTTGAGCAGGTGAGTCTCCATGGGATTGATGGCATAATAGACAATAATGGAATAGTAGAATAAGGAACCTTTAGGTTAGGAAGTCCCTTCTTGAGTCTACACCACTTTGGCTGAGGCGGCTTACTCTCTTTAGTAGCGGGAGCATATTCACTTGCTCTAGGCCTCTTTTGGTACTTCCTGGTAATTGGTTTCTTAAAAGGAGCAACTGAAGCACTCTCTTTAACGCGAGATTTCTCTAAGACAGCTCTGATATCCATATTCTGTGCTGGGATGGTTGAAGTGTGAGATTTTGAATTGAGTCCTGCGCCATCAACGTGAGTGCTAGCTTCGCTTGAAGAGGAAAAAGTAAGAGGATGAATACCATGAGTGATAAGCCAATTGCGAGAACAAATCCCACATAATTCATAAAAATAGAATGGAGGATCTCCTACATGCCTAGTTAAAATATATGCCAAGATAGTATTGCCATTAAATGGCCAAGCTTCTGAAGCTGAATGCACATTGTAGCTATCCAACTAGATGGGATCAATGTTTTGTCTACCATTGAGACTTCACTTTCGTAAGCAGTACTGAAAAATTTTTCTGACTGTAACCAATTCTACCAACTTAAGAATTCATCCATTGTTTGGACGCTTGAACTACTTGTTGGCAATCTTCGAGTCCATAGGCTAACTTTAAGAACAGATGGATTCCTTGGGAAGTGACCAGCAAGTAGGAAAACCGAATCCATCCTCGAGCTTGGAAATGACCCTTATAATTTTTTCCTTTTTCCAATGTAAATTGGAGAAACTATTTCGAATGATCGGGTTATAACTTTGGCGAACACTGAAGTGGGCAAAACCAACACCATCCCATTGTCTAGTAATTTTTGATTGATAAATTTTTTTGAAAACTCCTACGAGGGATGGTTCATTTTGCTGGCAAAACTTGATGAAATAAGCTATTAGAGTCCACCAAGATAAGGTTGACAGTTGTCCTAGTACAGTACCATACTCAGTCAAAACTGAGTAAAAGAAAGGGTGTAAGGGAAAGTGGGACCTAGCTTCTAATTGAATAAGGGGAAGGATAAAACATTGGATGTTTCCACTTAGGCAACACCTTGATGGTATTTCAATGTCATAAGAAAAGTTTGTACGATGGAAGCCTTGGGTTGCTAATAATTTATTCGGTTCTTCTTCGATGGTTTTACACTCATAAATGGGAGTGGAAACTCGTGGAAGAGTCTTATTAAGTTCAAGGGGTCCAAAAATGGTGATATTTTGATGGGTTAAAACTCGGCTACTCTGGGTATGACCTTTACCATGAACATCCATTCTTGACATTCTTGTATGGAAATAATTAAAGTATGGAAAAGAAGAGGAGATGGGATTAGCTATACGGAAATTTGGAATCAAAGAAGATGATGGCGGATTGAGGAATCAAAAAAGCTGTTAAGAAATCTGAAGTGTGGCAAAAGTGTTTAAAGAGGGGCTGGTGCAACATCACACACCTAGCCTAGAAGTTTTGAATCAAATTTGGTGACCTACATTAGCCACCAAAGTGACTCTTCGTTAACTCCCAAGTTAACTCCCAACCTAACCTCTAACACACCACTTATACATAGCACATGAACATAGTGTTTGTAACACCCCTTACCCATATTCGACACCAGAATAGGGTACGAGGCATTACCAGACTTGTATGTAAGCAATCATACAAAATCGAGATATGATTTTTCCATTCAAATTTAAAATTTTTCACAAACATTCATATCACCCATTAAACGAGCCTATGATGCCCAAAACACACGTTGAGAACGATTCAGAACCAAACCAAATTCTTTAAAAGACTTTGGAAAAAGTAACTAAAAATAGGGGCACATGCCCGTGTGGAAGGGCAACACGCCCGTGTGGATTTATTTTCTCAATCAGAACCTACAGTGTAACACCCCTTACCCGTATCCGACGTCGGGATAGGATACGAGGCATTACGAGATTAACTTACTTGAACATACATCATCGAGCTATAAAATTTCAATTCAAACTTAAAACTTTTCATTCATACTCACAACATCCTTATTATGGGCCTACGAGGCCCTAAACATACTTACGAAAGGTTTCAGAATTAAACCGGAAACTTTTGCGCACTTAGAAAAATTTTGCCTAAACAGGGGCCACACGCCCGTGTGGGCAGCCCGTTTGGTCACACATGCCCATTTTCCTAGTCTGTATGGAATTTATTTTCAATTTCAAACTTACAGGGGTTTTCACACAGCCGGACACACGCTCGTGTCAGTAGCCCGTGTCCCTCACACGACCTAGACACACCCGTGTCCTCGCCCATGTGTGAAAAACCTGGGTATTTTGTTTATGACATCAACAACCTCTTAAAGGCACACGGCCTAGGCATACGCCCGTGTGCTGGCCCGTGTGATGAATCGAATTCTCTCAAATTTAATGCAAGGGACACACGACCTATCAACACACCCATGGGGCTGACCATGTGTTGCACACGGCCTAGAAACACGCCCGTGTGTCTACCCGTATGGACAATTAGAAGGCTATTTTCCTAGCCAATTGCCACCCTGAAACATAAACACACATTTACTAACACAAGCAACCCATAACATGGCAATAATACACTATGAAGAGCCACTACGCATCAGTCATACACTTCACAATTTGCTCCAACAATTACATGAACTTTCACTTCATAAAACTCATCATCATTAAAATATGAAATTTGACAAATATTGGCCAATTCCCAATGGCCATTTACAAAATGAGTGTATAACATTAGTAGCCAACACTTTGGCTTTCAAATATGACATAACACAAGATGAACAAGTTCCTATACATGACATACTCAAAATAAATCAACTTTACTATTCCAAAAGAATGATTGATAGTGTGATCCAAGCTCCGACGTTCTACGATCCTCGAGCTAGCTTGGCGATACTTCAAGGAAAAGGGAAAAGAAAGGGGCAAGCATATAGCTTAGTAAGTTTACATGAATCAAAATAGCAACATAAGGGCTCATAATAAAATCCATTCATATCATTGA
The DNA here is from genome assembly GCA_025503065.1 of Gossypium bickii. NCBI lineage: Eukaryota > Viridiplantae > Streptophyta > Magnoliopsida > Malvales > Malvaceae > Gossypium > Gossypium bickii. The sequence continues at coordinate 34,395,481 of CP106717.1, forward strand.
GCAATAACAACACAATTTCTCAAGTGCTTTGTCATACATACTCATACTTACTCTTACCCATTACATATCATCTTACGGTTTCATAACTTGTGTAACAGCCCGATTTACGGGCTAGTCGGAACAATGATCTTGGGATCACTAATCCGAGGTTAGAGAAAATTATTTTCATGTTATTTTATGAGTTAGAGTATGATGGCATAAGTGTATGAAAATTTTGGTGCTTTAATTTTAGTGATTTCATGCTTAGTCGCGAAAAAGGATTAAATCGCATAAAATGCAAAGCTAAAAGTACCCAATAGCCATAGAATGTTAATTTGAGGTCTTTAAAGGGCAATTATCCCCTTTGTTAATGGCTGGTCGGCCATAGGGGACAAGGGAGTCTAAATTGGTCAAAGTTGGTAAGGTTTGGTGACTAAATTGATTGTTTTATATTAAAATAAAGAAGAGAAAATTATCATGTTTTTCTCTCTTCTTCTCCACCAAAAATTGGCAGCAAAATAGGGGTTTTGAAATTTCAAAATTTCAGAAAACTCTTCTCCCTACAAGTAAGTGATTTTAAAGGCTTTTCTTGATGATAGTTGTACTTTTGGGACTCCTAAAGCTTAAGCTTTCTAAAGAGGTGACTATCTTGCAATATGCTGAAACATTTAGGTATTTTCCATGTGAGTTTTTAAATTGTTTGCTGCATTTTTATGGAAGAAAATGAGTCTTAGTTGTTAGATAAACAACTTTTGTGAAAGGTGTTACTATGAAAACACCTAAATGGACCTTGTTGTAAAGGTTATAAAGTTTGTAGTAAATATGTGAAATGTTGGGTCTTGATGATGGTCATAAGAGAAATAAATGTTCACCTAGGCTTATTGAAGGTAGAGATTTTATTAGAATTGATTCCCAAGCCTAGGGGTAAAATGGTCATTTTGCCAAAGTCTAAGTGAAAAATAGTAATTTTACCAAAGCATGATTATTGAAATGATTTTATTAATATGATGATTAAAATGATCTAATTTGCTATTATAGAGTAAGAAGAGCCAAGAATCAACCTCGAACGGGGAAAGAACAAAATATCGGACTAGACTGACAATCTAGCCTATTTTGAAAATGAGGTAAGTTTGTATGTGATAAATTCAACATTTATGCTAGCATGTTGGGAATGGTTGATATTGTAATGATAATGAGAAAGGTGATAAAAGTTGAGATGTTGAAGTCCCAGTTGGACTATAATAAATGTGAGAATACTATCATCAAGACATGAGATGGATAAGGTCCCGTGTAAGACCATGTTCGGGACATGGCCTCGGTACCAAATTAAGATCCCGTATAAGACCATATCCGGGATATGGCTTCGGTATTGAGTATGAGAATTGTATAAGACCATATCTGGGATATGGCATTGATACTTGATGTGAGATTCCATATAAGACCATAACCAAGACATGGCATCGACACTCAGAGGTGACCCAATGTAATACCACATCCGGGATGTGGCATTGGTTTCGTGTCTATGCTAATGATTATGAATATGCATTCTTGAGCATCCCTAGTGATTTATCGAGATGAATCGATCAGCTTAGAAATAGAAATGAGAATTTTATTAAAGTTGTGTGATTGAGTTTACACAGGTACCCGTGAGTAATACATGAAGAAACATTTACGATATGTGGCATGGTACATGCTAAATAAGGGCAAGTATGAGTAAGTATGGCAAGACGTCTGTAACTTTGTGAATGGTTAATTAATGCCATGGATGGATTTTATCATGAGCTTATTGTTGCTATTTATTCCCATGCAAACTTACTAAGCTTTATGCTTACCCTTTTCATTTCCCTTTTCCTTGTAGTATTACAAAGTTAGCTCGAGAATTCGCGGATGTCAAATTTGGAGATCACACTATCGACCACTTTTTGGTATAGCCAAATTAGACTTATTTTGAGTATGGCATGTATAGGACTTGAATGTTTTGGTTATGTCATAATTGCAAGCCAAATGTGTTGGCTACTAAGGTTGTTCCAATCCATTTTTAAATGGTCATTAAAGTTGGGCCAATACTTGACTAGTTTATATATATATTCATTGATGATGAATCATGAAGTGTATGCTCGTGTGGATGTTTGATTTGAGTTCGTATAAGTGTAGTTGCTGTGTAGGGTGGCATTTGGCTTGGAATATAGCCTTTTTAATGCCCACACAGGTAGACACATGGGCGTGTGTCTAGGCCGTGTGAGACATACGGTTAGCCCTATGGGCGTATTGATCGGCCGTGTGTTCCCTTGTGAGCTAGGCTTACAAGTCAGTATGCTTAGTAGTAAACACACGGGTAGAGACACGGCCGTGTGTCTTAGCTGTGTGGGAGGCACGGTCTTGGACATGGGTGTGCCCAGGCTGTGTGAAGTCTGCACTTAAAATGTGGAATTTAATTTGACACACGGTCTAAGGACACGGGCGTGTGCCTTGGCCATGTGACCTTAGTGAGGTGATGACGTCGTAAACAGAATGCCAAGGTTTTTGGCACACGGGCTAAGACACGGGCGTGTCGAGACCGTGTGAGGGGCACGGGCCAAGGACATGGGCATGTGTCTGGCTGTGGGGAATAAGTCAGTGTCGACCATGAGTGAAGAACACGGGCATGTCTCAGGGGCACACGGGCATGTCCCTAGAACAACACGGGCGTGTGGCCCTGTTTTGATGAAAAATTTTCTAAGTCTTCTTGAAGTCTCCTAAGTTCTCAAATTAGTCCTGAACATTCCCCCATGTATGTTTTGGGCCTCGTGGGCCCATATAAGGGGCGAATTTGAATGTGAATGAGAAATTTTAGATTGAATAAAATTTTATAGCCCGATTTGTTATGTTTAAGCAAGTTAAGCTAGGTAATGCCTCATATCCGGATCTGGCTTCGAACACGGGTAAGAGGTGTTACGACTCGTATTTTACTCATGGGTACCTGTATCACTTCATCACATGGTTTAGCACTTACGCTATCTTGAGCATAAACTCAACTCATTATCATCCTTAACTTAAATGTAACTCTTGGCCCGTTGAACTATTTAGAATACTAGAGGATACTCAATCTCATCATACATGTATCATGATGCCAATGCCATATCCTAGTTATGGTCTTACATGTGATCACCTCTTGATGCCGAATTCATAACCCAGATATGGTCTTACAAGGGGTCTCTTAGCTCGATGTCGATGCCATGTACCAAACATGGTCTTATAGAGAACGTATATAGATGTCGGCGCCATGTCCCAGACATGGTCTTACACGTGATCTTCCTGTGGTGCTGAGGCCATGTCCTAGACATGGTCTTATACAGGACCTTTCTTATTCGGTGCCGATGCCATGTCCCAGACATGCTCTTATACAGGGCCAACGTTCGGTGCCGATTCCATGTCCCAGACATGGTCTTATACGGGACCTTCCTTATCTCATGTGGTGACATAGGTATCCTCGTTATTTCGAATCTTCAACCGGGACTTCAGCTTGACATATTCTCATCATTTCTCATCGAGGCATCATTAGTCGATTTTCATAGATATGATATTCTTTGTCATAATATCGAGAAATTTAAAATATAAAAATACTATGAAGCTTTAATTTCACACAAACTTACCTGAGAACTCAAAATAGATGTAGATGTTCGATTTAGTCCACAACTTTGTTCTTGCCTCGGTTTCGGTCCGGGCTTTGTGTTTCTTGATCTATAATAACAATTTCACTTGTTTAATACTCACATTGACTAGATTGACTCATGAATCATACTTTGGCAAAATTACAATTTACCCTTAAACTTTTTCATAATTACATTTTTGCCCCTAGGCTCGTAAAATGATTTTTATTTAACTTTCTTGTATTTTAAGCCTAGCCGAATTATTTTCTTAACTACAACAGCCCTCAATTTCCACTATTTCACTCATGTATGACCATTTTTATAACTTTTACAATTTGGCCCTTTTATGCATTTTTTTTTTATGAAAATAACTTAGAAAAATATGTTTATCATACATCAAACTTTCATATTCTTCCATAAAACATCAAAATACATGCATGTCATACTTGGGTAAATTTTTGAATATAAACCTTAGCTCAAAATATAGCTAGAAATAGTTAAATCAAGCTACGAAGATCTCAGAAATACGAAGAACATTAAAAACGGGGCTAGGAGGTACTTACAATCAAGCTTGAAAGATGAACAAACCCTAGCTATGGAGAGCTTGGAATTTTCGGCCCTAGCTTGAAGAAGATGAGAAAATTTTGCTTCATTTTTCCCCTTTTTAATCTTTTATTAACCAAATGACTAAAATGCCCTTAAGTCCCTTTCCTGAGATTTTTCCTTCCCATGTCTATTTTTGTTCATCTTAACATATAATGGTCTAATTGCTAAATAAGAACCTCTAATAATTTTTATGATGCTATTTCATACTTAAATCTTCTAGAATCTTATATTTTCTAATCTTTGCAATTTAGTCCTAATAGACAAATTGTTCACTAATAATAAAATTTCTTCATGAAATTTTCACACAATCATGCAAACACCTCATAAGCCTCAAAAAAAAATCATAAAATACATATTTCCACTTCAGATATGTGGTCTCGCAACCACTATTCTGACTAGGCCATAAATCGGGCTGTTACAATTCTCCCCCTAAGGGATTTTCGTCCCTAAAAATCTTACCGATGAAAAAGTTTGAATATTGATTTCTCATAACCTCCTCGGGCTCCCATGTAGCGTCTTCTACCCCATGTCTTTGCCACAAGACTTTCATAAGAGCTATACTTTTATTTCTCAACTATTTGACTTCTCGTGATAAAATCTTAACTGGTTCTTCGCCATAAGTCATGTCGGGTTGAATTTCAACCTCTTCTGGTGTAATTACATGCAAAGGATCTGATCTATAACGACGTAACATCAACACGTGGAACACATCATGAATCTTTTCCAATTCAGACGGCAAGGCCAATCGATAAGCTATCGACCCTATCCTCTCAGTGATCTCATACGGTTCGATTAAACGAGGACTTAATTTGCCTTTCCGGCCAAATCGGAGAACTTTCTTTCATGGTGATACTTTTAAGAACACCTTGTCAATGACTTGAAATTCGATCTCTTTTTATTTCAAGTCCGAGTAAGATTTTTGCCTATCAAAAGCTGCTTTTAAACAATCACGAATTATCTTTACCTTCTCTTTGGTTTCTCTAACCAAATTAACCCCGTGAATCTAATATTCCTTAAGTTCGGTCCAATATAAAGGCGTTCGACACTTACGCCAATACAAAGCCTTATAAGGTGCCATTTTCAAGCTCGACTGAAAACTGTTATTGTAGGCAAACTCTACCAGCGGTAAATACTTTTCTCAGCTACTCTGAAACTCAAGAACACAACACCAGAGCATATTCTCAAGTATTTGTATTAATCTTTCCGACTGTCCATTAGTTTGTGGGTGGAAAGCTGTACTGAAACTCAACTTGGTGCCTAAAGCTTCTTGCAACTTTTTCTAGAATCGGGATGTGAATCTCGGATCTCTATCCGATATAATCGACAAAGGCACTCTATGTAGCCTAACAATCTCTGAAATATACAAGTCTGCCAACTTATCAAGTGAATAATCAATGCGTACAGGTATGAAATGGGCCAACTTCGTAAGTCTATCTACCACAACCCATACGACATCTTTCTTGCTCGGTGTCAACGTCAAACCCGTTACAAAATCCATAGTGACACTGTCCCATTTCCACTCGGGAACCATAATAGGTTAAAGCAAACCTGAAGGTACTTGGTGTTCAACTTTCACTTGTTGAAAAATCAAGCATCTTGATACAAACTCAAAAATATCTTTTTTCATGCTCGGCCACCAATACCATTTCTTCAAATCATTATACATTTTTGTACTGTCCAGATGTACAGATAGACATCCGCTATGTGCCTCTTGTAAAATCTTTCGAATAAGCTCATAATTCCTCGTTACACAGACTCTGTCTCTGAACATCAAAAATCCATCAAAATTAATCTGAAAGTCAGACTGAACACCCGACTCGCACTGAACTCTTTTGGCTTGCAAGTCACTGTCATCTTTTTGAGCCTCATAAATCTCTTTAAGGAACATCGGTCTAGCCCTCAACTCAGCTAGAATGGAACCATCATCTGACAAAGTTGCTCGTGTATTCATAGCCCTCAATGCAAATAGGGATTTTCTATTCAAAGCATAGACAACTACATTCGCCTTTCCCGGGTGGTAGTCAATCACTAACTCATAATCCTTTATCAACTCTAGCCATCTTCGTTGCCTTAAGTTCAATTATCCGACATCTTTCACCATACAAATGGTGTCTCCATATCTTCAATGCAAACACAATGGCAGCTAACTCTAAATCATGTGTCAGGTAATTCTTCTCGTGTGGCTTTAATTGTCTAGAAGCATACGCTATCACATTGCCCTCTTGCATAAGCAAACAACCCAATCCATTCAAAGATACATCACTATAAATCACAAATTCTTTTCCCGGTTCAGGTTGCACTAGAACTGGAGCCTCAGTCAATAATGCCTTTAATTTCTCGAAACTCTGTTGGCACTTTTCTGTCCATTCAAACTTCACATCTTTTTGTAACAACCTTGTCTTTGGAGTCGCTATCATGGAAAATCCCTTGACAAACTGTCGGTAGCTAGACCCAGAAAACTTCTAACCTCTGATACATTTCTCGGCAGTTTCCAATCAACAATAGCTGAAATCTTGCTCTGGTCAACTCGGATTCCATCTCTCGAGACAATGTGCCCTAAAAACCCAACTTTCTTAAGCTAAAATTCACTTTTGCTAAACTTGGCATACAACTGATTATCTCGTAAAATCTGTAAAACTGTCCTCAAGTGCTCGGCATGCTCATTCTCGTCACGAGAATAAATCAGTATATCATCAATAAAAACCAGAACAAACTTATCCAAATATGGCCGAAAGATGCGATTCATTAAATCCATAAACATAGCAGGGGCATTTGTTAAACCGAAAGGCATGACTAAAAATTTATAGTGCCCATACCTTGTCTGAAATGCGGTTTCGGCACATCTGAGTCTTTGACCCTCAACTGGTAATAACCAGATCTTAAGTCTATCTTGGAAAACATAGTGGCTCCCTTCAATTGATCAAAAAAATCGTCGATTCTTGGCAATGGGTACTTGTTCTTCACTGTTACCTTATTAAGCTGTCAATAATCTATGCATAATCTCATGGAACCATATTTCTTTTTCATAAATAATACTGGAGCACCCCACGTAGAATAACTCGGTCATGCAAAGCCTTTTTCTGTCAACTCTTGTAATTGTGCCTTTATTGTTCCAACTCGATTTGAGCCATCCTATATGGGGCAATCGATATTGGTGCAGTACCAGGGGCTAATCAATGCCAAATTCAACCTCTCTAATTGGAGGCAACCCTGGAAATTCTTCTAGAAATACATCTGGATACTAACATACTATTGGTACTGATTCAATTCTTAACTCAGTTTCTTTGGCATTCATCACAAAGGCAAGATATGCTTCGTATCCCTTTCTTACATATTTCTGGGCAGACATATGAGAGATCACTACAGGCGACCTATCCTGTTCATCTGATTCAACACGAAAAGTGTCCCTGTTTTCACATCTTAATTCAATGTATTTCTTTCCACAATTCACTGTCACATCATGAGCGGTTAACCAGTCCATACCAAGAATTATATCGAATTCATCAAATGGCAATAGCATGAGATTTGCCTTAAAATAATGACCTCTAATCATCAATGGGCAATCTTTGCATACCTTATCAACTAGTACACATTTGCCTAATGGATTGGACACTTTTATCACAAACTCTGTAGACTCTACAGGCATGCTCATACTAGATACTAATTTCATGCAAATATATGAGTGGGTAGATCCCGAATCAATTAAAGTAACAACATTAGTATCATAAAGAGAAAATGTACTCGTAATTACATCAGGGGATGACGCCTCTTCGCGAACGCGAATGGCATAAGTCCTTCCAGGCACTTTACCCTCAGATCTTGCAGCCTACTCTCTGGGTGTACTCTTACTACTCGTTCCACTTCCCAGGTTTCTCTGTTGTCTCCCTCTAATAGTGCTTCCTGACATTACACTCTGAATTTTCTCTTTTTCAACCATTTCAGGGCATTCTCTGATAAAATGATCTTGGGAACTGGAACGATGGAAATGTACAAGTGTACACAATCGCAACAAGTAATAAAGTGAACAAGTAAATGTCGAGTTATCGTACCCACAGGGACTGTAAAAAAATTATTTATGAAAGTAATTTTAAACACTTTGGTGAAGGAAAAATATTTGATTTTAAAAAGAGATAAAAAAATAAGAGTTAAAAACTAAGTGAAATAATTAAAATAAAACAAAGAAATTCTAGTGCATGATTCCAAATATGATTTAATCAAGAAGATATAGTTGTGTTGGATTAATTATATTTCCTTACCTTAGAATTATTAAACTTATGCTTATACTTATTACGAATAAATCACGGCAACTCGGTAATTTGCTAACTTATGAACACATTTACAAATAAAAAATCTATTCATCTCTTGTACATATTTCTATGCTGATTCGATCGATTAAATAGATTTATAAAGGTAAACATGTTATTGCACATACATACTTATTAAATTAAACAATCTCTCGCATATTCCTATGTCGATTCAAACGATTAATTCAACCTAATAAGCATATAAAAGACTATGTGAGGTAACAAAGTATCCTTACCTTGAAACATTTAATCACAATAATCTTGCAAGTTATGCAAGGCATATATATCGCCAAATACAATGCTGATATAATCTTCAGCTACCTTAGAAGAATTAAACATGCACTGATTAAGTACTGTGTCCATTAATTACAATTTCAATGCATTTAAATAATTAATTCTTTAGTTATCTAAACAATTATAATGCCAGAATAACTTAGGCATGACTTTACTTAATCAAGTATTTTACAGAGGCCTATAACAGCATAAACATAAATTTAACAAATCAAGAGGATGAAATGCAATCAACCCAACATGACTTAATTCAAGCTAGATTGATTAAAAAAGATATGACTATTCACAGATATGTTCATCATAAAAATAATAGAAATTAAAAAGATAGCGAACAAGAAGCAAATCCGATGTTTCTTCGTGGCTTGACTGATTACTCCTTCTTTCGTCTCTGTTGTCCTTTTCGATCAAGGCTTCTACAAACGCTCGCTTGCTGCCCCCAAATGGCTGAGAAAACACCTCTTTTCCAAGAGGGGAAATCAGCACAAGAAGGCTTGGTTTTTTTTTTTTTGAGAAAAAGAGAGAATTGAGAGAAGAGAAGTGATGAGAGAATGAGAGTGTTGAGGGATGCTTTGAATGGCAGCAAAGGGGGATTTATATAGCTGAGGATGGCTGCTAAAAATAGAAAATTTCAGCAACCAAAGAGCCCCTTCATGGCTGGCCATCTTACATGGCAAGGTTGAGACTTTCAACTTTGCTAAAATTAGCCTGGGGCAAATCCGTAAAGCCTTAATTTAAGGTGGGGTTTGAATGCAATTTGGAAGTCTTCCAAGGGCCTTTTTGCAAGCTCATTTAATCAGCTAAAATGCTGATTTGGGTTAGCATTTGAACGGTTCTGGGCTGCCCAATTGGTGGCTGGTTTGGTTCGCTCAATTTGGTTCAACTGGTGCAGTTTAACTGGGCCCTTTTTCCATAAAATTAAAATTAATTAATTTAGCCCAAATTAAATTGGGGATAAATTAAAATTAATTATATTATGAATTAATACACATATTTGGATCGTCTTAGGCTGGAAATCATTTCATCTTGTTACTTCGAATTGCTTCTAGGTTTTGTTCTTCTAACGGTGTTTGCCGGGTCAATTTTCGCCCTTTGTACGAATCCGTCAAAAATAATCAAAATTCACTAAAAATAATTGTAAAATTGACTAAAAATTAACATGTTCAAATTTTTAATACAATTTAATTATTTTATAAAATTAATTATTTTATGACAAAAATTCTATCGACAATGCATGATTTTAAGTAAAATTAGGTATGAAAAAGTATATAAATCTTTGTGTTTCCAGGAACCACACTTAAAACATGCACTCCCATGCGCTCGATACTCACCGGGGTGACGTCTGCCACATTTTGGACATTCCGGTCTATTAGGACGAGTGTTGCCACCACTAGCAACTGAAGTGGTCTGTGCTTTAGACCCTAAGTACTGTTTACCCTTACTTCTATTCGAAAATCCAGCTGAAGTAGCTGATCGAGTAGGGAAATCTCTTGACTTCTTAGAGGAGGATTGAAACGACTTGTTCAGTTGTCTTTTTCTTGAGTCACGAGCTTCCATGTAACAGCCCGATTTTGGGCTTAGTCGGAACAGTGGTTTCGGGACCACAAACCCGACATGGAGAAATTTATTTTATTTATATTTTTATGGTCTACAATTTCACGGAATTATATCGTGAAAATCTCATTCGAAAATTTTGACGTTTGGTCACTCAATTTAATCAAAAGGACTAAATTGTAAAAAGTGCAAAAGTTGAGTTCTACATGTTAGACGTGTCCAATTGTTATGAAATTTTGAATTGGAGGTCCTTAAATGATAATTAGTCCATTGGTTAAGTTGGTGGACAAAATTGGACATGGATGGGTATGTTTCAAAAGATTTATTTTAAGGGGCATTTTGGTAATTTAGTGAATTAAATGAATTAAAAACAAAATTTAAATGCCAAATTTGTCCATCTTCAAGTTAGGCCGAATTTAACATGTGCAAAGCCATGGATAGGGTTTTCAAGCTTTCCAAGCTTCATGGTAAGTCCATTCTAGCCCCGTTTTTCATGTTCTTTACGTTTTTGGAGTCCCGGTAACTTGATTTAGCTTATTCTAGCAATAATTTAACCTAGGGTTCATATTTGGAAAAATACCCATGGGTGAAATATGTTTATTTTGATGTTTTATGGCAGAATATGAACCTTATAGATATGTTAAACAACTTTTACTAATCGATTTTAAGTGAAAACGAGTAAAATGACATAATCGGCAAAAATACCTAATGTACATAAGTACATGTTAGAGCAAGAATTTGATGTTGCCATACAAGGGAAAAATGATCAGTATGTTATAAAACATAAGAATAAGAGATGAAGTTTAATTTTCGAGCCTAGGAGCAAAATCATAATTATGCAAAAGTTTAGGGGCAAAATTGTAATTTTTCCAAAGTTTGAGTTAAGGATTGTTTTGAGTAGTACATTAAATAAATAAGTGAAATGTGATGTCTTAGACCCCGAAAAATGAGATTTGGACCTAGAACGGGAGAAAAATTAGAAATCGAGAAAGTTGGTAAAATGACCGTTTTGGTATCGAGGTAAGTTCATATGTTTAATAAGCATTTAATTATGCATATTCGAATGATAAATTGATATTTTGGCCATAAATACTATAGTATTGAGTTTCAGATATAATGATTAATGTTCGATAATAATTCGATATTGGAAAGAGAACTTGTATAACTTATATGTTAGACCATATTTTGTATTATGGCTTTGTATGATAACAAGAAAGTATTGACTAGCATAGTTTGATGAGAATAAGTTAAGTTGATGATATGATGAGATTTAGAATGTAAGTATGTAAGTTGAGTAGCATATTATTATTATGCAATTATTGTTATTAGTAATGTTATTATTGAGTTATGCGACTAACCTTGAGAATTTGAGCAAGTATGTTTCAGCTATGACTTGACAAGGCATTGATATCTTAAAGTCCACGGCTATACCATGGCAATTAAGGAAGAATTGATGGAAAACTCCATGTTCATAACATGGAATTTAAGGAGGAATTGACGGTTAAGGATACCATGTAAGACCATGTCAAGACATGGCATTGGTAAGGCAAGGATCCCGTGTAAGACCATGTCAAGACATGGCATCGGCATTGATTTAGGACTCCATGTAAGACCACATCAAGATGTGGCATTGGCACTAAGACAAGGATACCATGTAAGACCATGTTTGGAACATGGCATTTGGTAAGATAAGGATATCATGTAAGACCATGCCAAGGCATGGCATTGATAAGTTCTATAAGGCAAGGAAATTATGTAAGATCATGTCAAGACATGGCATTGGTGAATTTATAAGGCAAAGGTCCCATGTAAGACCATGCCAAGGCATGGCATTGGTGAGTTCATAAGGCAAGGATACCATGTAAGACCATGTCAAGACATGGCAATGGTAAGTTCAAAAAGGAAAAGGTTCCCGAGTAGTCCAAAGAGTAAGTCAAAGAAATGACAAGGTTAGAACATGAAGAAAGAGTACAGGTATGCATTTAAGGCTTATTTAATATTGAGATCGTAAGTAATTGAGATTATCAAGTATGAAGTAAGTGATGAGTTTTCAGTTATGCTTCTGACACTTTATGACATGATTGGCAATATGCCTATATTATAAAAGAGTACTCATGTGTTAAATGAGAATGTTGCAGGTATGTAACCAAGCTATTAAGTAAGGTGCCCTTTGTATTCTGAGCCTTTGGTAAGGTTACCGATGAGTTCACCGAGAAAATCGATTAAGTGAAATTATGTGTGGCTTGTAGTGATAAGTGTAGGTATATGCATGTGTAATGTATGAGCAATATGCTCGATATGTAATCGGAAATTGGAAAGATTGTTATAGGTAAGTAATGAATACAACTAAAGTGAGTGAGAGCAAAATTTACAATAAAAGCTTTTGGACAAGAAAGATGGTGTGAATTTGAAAAATCACCAAAAATAGTAAAAATTTAATTGTAAGTTGGATGAGATATTTATTTAAAGCTTATTGAGTCTATTTTCATATAAAAGAAACAGAGAAAACAAAGGATATTTATATTTTGAGATATTTAAATTCTTGTGGGATTGGTTCAGAATGATTATGTGATCCCCTATTCTGCCTTGGAAAAATCATTAAAAATTGTACAAAACTAGTTAAGGGATATAATTTATATTCTTGAAATTATTAATCAGTCTAGTTTCAAATGAAATAAATTATAACATCATTTGAATTCTATACAAGGAGAAAATTAATTCGTAGTGAAAAGTGATCAGAATAGTCTAATAGTGAAACAGGGGAAATTTTAATGAATAAACTGTACTAATTGGCTAAGCCAAAAATTCTGGAAATTTTATGGTATGAAGATATTGAGTCTAGTTTCAGGGAAAATTAGCAGTTTGCAGAGCTCTGTAGCTCAAGAAATAAATAATTTAGTGACAGTGATTCAAGTAGACAGATTAATGTGAACATGAGTAATAAGGTATAAGCATGTGATTTAATGATTATATCAATTTGAGAACTTGTTGTGAGGATTTGTCATGTTGAGGCTTTGATAAGGCTACAAATGAGTAAGTTGGGAAAGTAAGAACTTAGCATTATTTATGCAAGTTATGACAGCTTAGTAGTAAGCTAAATTCATTGCTAATGCTTAAAATTTTTACATGTGAACTTGCTAAGCTTTATAAGCTTACCCCCTTTTATTTCTCATGTTACAGAGTCCTACTAAACAAGCTCGGGTTGGAGGTCGTCGAAGATCTCTTTACACTATCAAGCTATCTATGGGTATCTTTATTTATAAATGATTTAAGTTATGGCATGTATAGGGGCTTGACTAAGTCATTTTGTATATATGTTAATTAATTTGATTAAATGTATTGCTTCATAACGGTAATAAGGATTATTCTGTATTTAGCCACGAGTTGTGGCTCATATTGGTCATGGAGTTATAATGCTTGTGTATGCATGTGTTTGTTAAAGTTTAAATTATAAGTGAAACTTTGTGGCTCGGGATTTGGTAGAATGTACTGTTAAGTCTGGTAATGCCTCATACCCGGTTCTGGCGTAGTAAACGGGTAAGGGGTGTTACACTCCATTTCAGCTTTTCTTTTCTCTTTAACCAACTAATCGGCCTTACAAGCCCGGTCCACTAGTACAACAAATTCCTTCAATTCGAGGACACCAACAAATAATCGGATATCTTCATTTAACCCGACCTCAAAATCGTTTACACATAATAGCTTCAATGGACACACACTCTCGAGCATATTTGCTGAGCCTTACAAACTCACTCTCATACTCAGTTACTGTTATCCTACCTTGTTTCAGTTTAAGGAATTCCTTTCGTTTCTGGTCGATAAACCTTTGGCTAATATACTTTTTCCTAAACACTTCTTAGAAAAACTCCTATGTGATCTTTTCCCTTGGTACAACCGACACAAGGGTGTTCCACCACTGATAAGCGGAATCTCTCAAAAGAGACAGCACACACTTCATGCACCCTTCAGGTGTGCAAGATAATTCGTCAAATACTCTGATGGTATTTTCAAGCCAGAATTTTGCTCTTTTTGGGTCATCATCTTTACTAGCTCGAAATTCCTCAGCTCATTGTTTTCGGATTCTATCAACCAGAGGCTTTTCTCTTCTTACCACTTCTACCACTTGGGGAGCTACAGGGGTAGGTTGAGGAATAGGCGAGGGTGGAGGGGGTTGTGCATTCGGGTTCGCACGAATGAACTCCGTATACCATGCATTCATCATGTGGAGAAAGGCTTCCCTAGCCTCTTCTCCTCCTCTCTGACTCACTGTCGTTGGTCTATTCTCATTTTCATTCGACGCAGACCGCCCCTTGGGAGGGGAGCCGTGTTTTTCTACATCATCCGCCACAGCTTTATCGGGATCCATTTACCATATGAAAACACAATTTAAATCGTCAGGAGTCGTCACACTATCATCATGTAAGTACTCATGTGTATGGCATGTATAGCTAGACTCATGCTTACGCTATGTTAGTCTGAGAATCAACTAAACCATAGCTCTGATACCACTAAATGTAACACTCCTTACCCATGTCTGACGCCGGGACAGGATACTAGGCATTACCGGATTTAACTTGCTTGAACATACATTATCGGGCTATAAAATTTCAATTCAAACTTAAAACGTTTCATTCATACTCACAAAATCTTATTATGGGCCTATGAGGCCCTAAACATACTTACGGAGGGTCTCGAAATTAAACCGGAAACTTTTGCGCACTTAGAAAATTTTTGCCTAAACAAGGGCCACACGCCCATGTGAAATGGAACACGCCCGTGTGGGCAAGCCGTGTGGTCACACACGCCCATGTTCCTAATCTGTGTGGAATTTGTTTTCCATTTCAAACCTATAGGGGTTTTCACATGCCCGTGTTAGTAGCCCGTGTCCCTCACACGACCTAGACACGCTTGTGCCCTCACCCGTGTGTGAAAAACCTGGGTATTCTATTTATGACGTCAGCAACCTCTTAAGGGCACACGGCCTAGGCACACTCCTGTGTGCTGGCCCGTGTGACAAATCGAATTCTCGCAAATTTAATGCAGGGGACACATGGCCTATCAACACACCCATAGGGCTGACCATGTGTCACACACGGCCTAGACACACGCCCGTGTGTATACACGTGTGGACAATTAGAAGGCTATTTTCTAAGCCAATTGCCACCCTGAAACATAAACACACATTTACTAACACAAGCAACACATAACATGGCAATAATACACTATGAATAACCACTAATCATCATTCATACACTTCACAAATTACTCCAACAATCACATGAACTTTCACTTCATAAAACTCATCATCATTAAAATATGAAATTTGACAAATATTGGCCAATTCCCAAAGGCCATTTACAAAATGAGTGTATAACATTAGTAGCCAACACTTTGGCTTTCAAATATGACATAACACAAGATGACCAAGTTCCTATACATGTCATACTCAAAATAAATCAACTTTACTATACTAAAAGAATGATTGATAGTGTGATCCGAGCTCCGACGTTCTACAATCCCTGAGCTAGCTTGACGATCCTACAAGGAAAAAGGGAAAAGAAAGGGGTAAGTATATAGCTTAGTAAGTTTGCGTGAATTGAAATAGCAACATAAGGGCTCATAATAAAATCCATTCATATCATTGAACAATAACAACACAATTTCTCAAATGCTTTGTCATACTTACTCTTACCCATTTTATACCACCTTACGGATTCATAACTCGTATTTTATTCATGGGTACCTGTATCATTTCATCACATGGTTTAGCACTTACGCTATCTTGAACATAAACTCAACTCATTATCATCCTTAACTTAAATGTAACTCTTGGCCCGTTGAACTATTCAGAATATTGGAGGATACTCAATCTTATCATACATGTATCACGATGCCAATGCCATATCCCAGATATGGTCTTACATGGGATCACCTCTTGATGCCGATGCCATACCCCAGATATGGTCTTACATGGGGTCTCTTAGCTCGATGTCAGTGCCATGTCCTAGATATGGTCTTATACGAGATCATACATAGATGTTGATGCCATGTCCCAGACATGGTCTTACACGAGATCTTTCTATGGTGCTGAGGTCATGTCTTAGACATGGTCTTATACGGGACCTTCCTTATTCGGTGCCGATGCCATGTCCCAGATATGGTCTTATACGAGACCTTCTTTATCTCATGTGGTGACATAGGTTTCCTTGTTATTCCAAATCTTCAACCAGGACTTCAACTTGACATATTCTCATTATTTCTCGTCAAGGCATCTGTAGTCAATTTTCATAGATATGATATTCTTTGTCATAATTTCAAGCAATTTAAAATATAAAAATACTATGAAGCTTTAATTTCACACAAACTTACCTAGGTACTCAAAATAGGTGTAGATGTTCGATTTAGTCCACAACTTTATTCTTGCCTCGATTTCGGTCCAAGCTTCGTGTTTCTTGATCTATAATAACAATTTCACTTGTTTAATACTCACATGGACTAGATTGACTCATGAATCATATTGGCAAAATTACAATTTTTCCCCTAAACTTTCTCATAATTACACTTTTGCCTCTAGGCTCGTAAAATGATTTTTATTTAACTTTCTTGTATTTTAAGCCTAGCCGAATTATTTTCTTAACTACAACAGCCCTCAATTTCCACTATTTCACTCATGTATGACCATTTTTATAACTTTTACAATTTGGTCTATTTCTGCATTTTTTTTATGAAAATCACTTAGAAAAAGATGTTTATCATACATCAAACTTTCATATTCTTCCATAAAATATCAAAATACATGCATGTCATACATGGGTAAATTTTTGAACATAAACCTTAGCTCAAAATATAGCTAGAAATAGCTAAATCGAGCTACGAGGATCTCATAAATACAAAGAACATTAAAAATGGGGCTAGGAGGTACTTACAATCAAGCTTGAAAGATGAACAAACTCTAGCTATGGAGAGCTTGGAATTTTCGGCCCTAGCTTGAAGAAGATGAGAAAATTTTGCTTCATTTTTTTCCTCTTTTTTAATCTTTTATTAACCAAATGACTAAAATGCCCTTAAGTCCCTTTCTTGAGATTTTTCCTTCCCATGTCTATTTTTGTTCATCTTAACATATAATGGTCTAATTTCTAAATAAGGACCTCTAATAATTTTTATGAGTTATTTTCATACTTAAATCTTCTAGAATCTCATATTTTCTAATCTTTGCAATTTAGTTCTAATGGGCAAATTGTTCACTAATTAATAAAATTTCTTCATGAA
The DNA here is from genome assembly GCA_025503065.1 of Gossypium bickii. Lineage (NCBI taxonomy): Eukaryota > Viridiplantae > Streptophyta > Magnoliopsida > Malvales > Malvaceae > Gossypium > Gossypium bickii. Next base: position 34,413,110 of record CP106717.1, read on the forward strand.
ATTTTCACACAATCGTGAAAACACCTATAAGCCTCATAAAAATCATAAAACACGTATTTCCACTTCAGATTTGTGATCTCGCAACCACTATTCTGACTACGCCCTAAATCAGGCTGTTACATATAGTGGTTTTCACACGGCCCGACGCACGCCCGTGTCCATGGCCCGTGTCCTTCACACGGCCATGACACGCCCGTGTGCAAAAACCTTGACATTCTATTTCTGACGTCATCAACCTAATAAGGTCATACGGCCAAGGCACACGCTCGTGTCCTTAGACCGTGTGGTGAATTAAATTCCTAAATTCAAGTGTAGACTTCACATGGCCTGGGCATATGCCCATATCCTATGACCGTGTTTTCCACACGGTTGAGACACACGACCGTGCCTCAGCCCGTGTGGTTATTACTGGGTATTTTATTTAGCCAACTTAGGGTGCAGGGGGACACACGGCTAAGCTACACGCCCATGGGCCAGACCTTGTATGACACACGGCCTATACACACGCCCGTGTGTCTTTCCGTGTGGACAAAATCAAGGCTATTTACCGAGCCCTTTTTGCCACCCTTACTTACACCAACATATGCCACATCAAGCAACCTACTCATTCATGCAATTTGCACATCCATGAAAAAACACCACCATTTTCATATGTCAATAACAAATAATAGCCTACATCCATTGCCTTATACAAAATGAATTCATTTTCAAGACAAGCCAACACATTTGGCTAAAACCATATGATACTTAACAAAGACTAAGTCCCTATACATGCCATACTCAAAAAGGATAAATCTAACTATACCAAATGTTCAGTTTGATAGTGTGATCGAGCCTCTGAAATTCTTTATCCCCGAGCTAGCTTGGCGGCACTATAAGAAGATGGAAAGGAAAGAGAGTAAGCATAAAGCTTAGTAAGTCACATGTAAATAATTAACAACAAATGCCATGCATTATCATACTCATAACATATTATAAACTCGCACATAATTCTAGAATGAATAAAAACATAACTTACTCATTTTCACTCTTACTAGTCATACAACAAAATTCAAGCTTATATCTCATGAATTTCATATAAGTACCTGTATCACTTACAACATGAGTGTAATTTTTCTTACTTTTGGCATAAACTCTAAATTAGCCGTTGAACCAATTGGAATACTAAAGGATACCCGACAAGCCCCACACAAGAGGGTAAAATGCCGATGCCATGTCCTAGACATGGTCTTACACTAGCTTACATATCGAGGCCGTTGCCATGTCTCAGACATGGTCTTACACTAGCTCTCATCTCAATGCCGACGCCATGTCTCAGACATGGTCTTACACTGGCTTTCATAACATGGCCGATGCTATGTTCCGAACATGGTCTTACACTAGCACACATATCATCTCAAATGTCATGGCTTGGGTATCCAATTTATTCCTAAAGTTCAACCGAGAGTATATCACATCAACTTTCATCATACATATTCATAGAAATAATCAAACATTTTATACAATATCAATTGTTTAATGCATAAACACAATATCGTTGTATTATTTACCTACAACTTCCTCGATATACAAAATATGGCGACTAATTTGATTTTAGTCCACTAGCTTGGTTTTCCCCCAGTCTAGGTCCAGACTTCGTTTTTCTTGATCTATAATGATAAAATTTACTCATTTAATCACCACATTAATCAAGACATTTTAAAATTTCTACTTTGACAAAATTATCGTTTTGCCCTTAGACTTTCACAAAGTTATGATTTCCCCCCCAATTTCGTAAATCGATTTTCATCAAATTTCCTTATTAACCAAGCCTAGCCGAATATATTTTAAGCTTATAGCAGCTCACAATTCCAATAATTTCACACATTTACCACCTATTTTACAACCTTTATAAAAAGGTCCTTTTTAGGTGTTTTCATGGAAACTCCTTTCATAAAAGTTGTTTATTTAACAACCAAGTTTCATTTTCTTCCATAAAAATTCAGCAAACAACACTAATGTTCTCATGGCAAAACCCTAGACTCTCAACCATTTTTCAAAATAGTCCCCTCATTAGCTAGGTCATGCTACAAGGGTCCCAAAAGTACAAAAATTATCAAGAATAACTATTAAAATCACTTTCTAGCAAAGGTTTAAGTTGCTGAAAATTTTTCAAGCTTCCAAAGCACTATTTGCTGAAATTTTCGATGGTTGTAGGAAGAAGATGAAAAGATGATATCATTTTCTCTTTATTTTATTTTATTTTATTTATCAATTAAGTCACCAAATGCTTCACCTAACCTTGACTATGTCACTTCTTTGTCCCTATGGCCGGCCATCACCCTAAATAAGGCCTAATTATACATTAAGGACCTCCAATTTAATGTTCTATAGCTATTTGACACCTTAGCTAAAAGAATAAAACTTTCACACTTTATGCGATTTAGTCATTTTTCAAAATTAAGCATGTAATCACTACAATTAATGCACCAAAATTTTCATGCACTCATATAATCATGCTATAACCCATAAAATAATATTAAAATAATTTTTCTCTGACCTCAGATTAGTGGTTCAGAAACCACTTTTTCGACTAGCCCCAAAATTGGGTTGTTACAGTGTTAATCTTTGAGTAACCAGCAGAAATTACACGAACTCAAATACAAGGGTTCATGTCCACAAAACATTTGAAGAGTGTAAACATATGAAACATTACTTTTGAGCATGTAGTAATTTCAATAGGTTGACACTAAATCACCATATAAAGGATTCAGTCATGGCTCGCATAATAACTTAGGTTTTCACGAAATCGTAAGTTCACAAGATCCAACGGTTCGTATAATGAGAAATCAACTTTCAAGGTATTATGGCTCGCTAAACATTTTAAAGGCTCATACATCCTAGTTTTACCAAGTAACAAGCTTCACAAAGTAAGTAAACATGCATGCAGAAGTTTATCACACTTAAGCAGGGTTCGCATAAAAATAGTGGTATGCATGTAATTAAGGGTCGCAATACTTACACAAGATAGCATGCCTCATTAGGTCCATTGAGTTAGAGGCTTGCTTGTAAATATAGCAATTATTACAAGATTTCACATGTAATTATAGCACACAACATTTAGTGTATGCAATAAAATTAAATTATAAATCTAACTTAGACGTATACAAACATAGTACTCTCATGCATGAATAACCTTGGCTTTATTTATGAAAGATTAAGTACTTCAAACATGGTTCACAATAAACTAGAAAACTAAACAGAATAAAACAACCAATCTTTAGATAACATTTTCAGAGTCACAAAATCTTAAACATATCTAAAACCTATAACAAAATCCAATCGTCGTTAACCTAGGTTCAACAATATCTACTCAGAAACGCCCTTACCCAATCATCGACCTCGCCTATGCCATTTATGACGACTTACCTGAGAAGGAGTAAGAGAGAAGTGGGTGACTTCATTCATAACTCAGTGAATAATCAAAATTATTATAATATGTCTTAAAACAATATTTAAAAATAGTTGTAGACTTTTAGCTTGAAAACATTTTGTGTGTTGGGTTCGTTGGTGAGGTTGCAAAAACTAGTTTGCCTTTTTTTCAAAAAGCATAAATTTTGGAAATCAATTTGAAAATTCATTAATTTTTCTTAAAACGTCCTTGACAGGGTTTGCACTAAAACCGCGAGCCTATTTTGTTTAACAAAGCTTTTAAAAACCGGAGTCTGGGTTCGCTTTTAAATTGTGAAACCAGCTTGTACTTTTTTCATAAAAAACATTTTCTCAGAACAAAGTCTGCCTTAGCTTGCAAGACCAGTTCTCACTTATGAACAGAATCTGCCTTAGGTTCAAGATTGGTTCGTCACATTGTCTTCGGTGGACATAATCCAACCTAGCTTGCATAGAGCTAGGCTCACTGATGAGCACTATCACTTAAGCTCACATGGGGAGCTTTGCTGATACACAGCTTCATCACTTAAGCTTACGTGGGGAGCTTCGCTGATACACAACTTGTCTTAGCTCATAGGGGAGCTTTGCTGATACACAACTTATCCATAAGCTCACAGGGGAACACAGGGGAACTTTGTTGATACACTAGTTATCCATAAGCTTATAAGGGAGCTTTACTTATACACGTCTTATCCATAAACTCATAGGGGAGCTTTGCTGATATACAGCTTGAAAAAATTGTTCTTAAAACATTCTTTGAAAACCTTAGCTCACATAGAAGCTCGCAAAAACTGTGCTAAAATCATGTTCTCAAATTGTAATTGGAAATAGAGTATCATAGCTAAAATAAAGCTTTTCAGAAATCCTACTTTTGGTTTTTGAAAATAAGGTTTCCCTTAGAAAACCATAGCCATTAGCAATCATAATAAGAATACCTTTAAGAACCCATAAATTGAGTTACCAATCACTCACAAGAAAACGGAAAACTTAAAACAAGTTTAGCTTTGCCCTTATCCTTGCCAGTAGACAGTCCGACTGGTTCACAACAATACAAACAGATATTACTTAGACAAAACAAAACATACATAATTCATGCAATGTGAACCTGGACAATCATACCCTACAAGACAGAGACTTACCCTGATAGTTACATTTTGAACTAGGAAAAAAAACTTTGACAATAGAGTATTCAGTGAAGAATTCATAAAATTTAAGGGTGTTATTTATAGACCTAGGAGTCCTGGAAATCTTAGGGTACCCTAATTGACTTAGGAAAGTTGTTACTTACACGTAAAGAATTCCTAGATACACTAAATCCCTTTTTCCTAACGAGTCTGACTGTATCTTTGACCAGCTAACACAAGTTCGCAATTTAGCTTCCAATTCGTAACTTTTTAACTAGCGAACACCAATTCAAAACAAAGACTAGTGAACCTACCTCGCAAAGAAACTGGCGAACCCCTAACCATTTCTTTTGGCGCACTACTATCAGTGAACACCCTTGATGATACTCTTCTAGCGAACACCCTGCTCACACAACTCTTGGTGAACACCAATTCGCCGATACACTGGCGATCCCTTCACTTGAGATGCCATAACTTCAAGGCATGTCTACGAGGTATTACAAATAGAGTCCCTATTTTATAAATATAAACATGCTTAGGAAGTCACTCTGTGAAAAAACTGTTTGAATTCTCCAATGCAGGTTTGACATCTATCAAAAAGATAGGAGCGACGTCCGCGCTTAAGTGTTTAACTGCCAAAATTTTGATTTCGTTCAAAGTAGTCTAATGACATATTCTTAACAAGACTTTTGAGGAGTATGTCAAATGAGAAAGAAATTTTAAAATGTGTAAAAAGGAATTCGTATCATTGCCGATATGTGTGATCCAAGTAATTGATTTCTAGGAGAGATGAAAATTTTCAGGATGAAATTTTGTTAAGGGAAGGAGATTTGTAACACCCCGGTTTTGGCGGGTACAAGGTTTGGCATATAGTCTCGGCTAAGTGCTTCTTTTGGCGAATAGGGCAAGCGTATACTGTTATGTGATTAATTTAATAAAGTTTCATTGCCAAGTAGTTATATTAGTTGGAATAAGACCATCGTTCATGTAAAATAGTATCGAGAAATTGAGTTCGTACCAGGGTTATGGTGCGCCTGATTAATTGTGGTACTATGCAAACTAAGTTGTAAGGTAAGCCGGTCAGAAACCAACTGAATGTGAACCAGAATAGTTAAAGGATAAGGGAATACTCAATTAGGTTTCTTGGAAGTTGTAGACTCTTTATAAGACAATTCAAGAATGATGTGACATTTGTCAAGTTCCAATAAGGACTTAGATTATAATAATAGAAATTAGAGTTTGGGAATGGGAGTTCTTTTCTTCCTTCTCCTAAGATAATGTTATCTTAGGCTTGAGGAACCGAAGGCAATTATCTAAGCTGAAGTTGAGATCCCAGATTTTATCAATGATTGGTCCATATCGAGGTAAGTTTTATGACTCTGTCTATTGTGCTATGTAAAAGTAGGTCTGAATGAGTGCATGAACAGTAAGGTTTTATACGGGGTTCTTCTGGGTTTGAAATGATATTATGGTTACTCAAATGACCTTAAATGATGTTCCTCTATTTATTAATAATTGGTTGTTGTAGTGTCTTGATGAAGGTTGGATCTGGAGTTCAAACTGCTATCTGTGGTTGTCAGGTGAGTTTCTAAGCTAACTCTTGCATGAAATATTTTTGTAGAAATTGTTTGAATAATGAAACCGAAGCTAAAAAAGTATAGTACAATGGTAATGTAACTGTATGAGTGATTTTTGAAATAGAATGTGTGTTATAATATGGAATCTGAGAAGTTTAAGTTTAGACACATATGTGTCTCAGATGTGTGTTATAGGGTATGGTCGTTAAAAGATGAGTGTGATTTATGTTAGTGTACGAATGATTTGTGAAGTGATCCTGTGTCTGTTTCTGCGGTATTGTTTAAAGAGGGTCTGTCGGGACTTTAAACATTGCCTCTGAAAGGAAAAGTCCATGGCTATGGCACCATATTGTGCAAGACCATAACTGGGCTATGGAATCATATGAAAAGGACTAAATGAGGTGATTACACAATGGGGTTCTCTGTGTGTCCTAGGACTATGATGGGAAAACATCACATAACATGAGTTTAGACAAATCCTTATAGTAAACACGTTAGGAAATAAATGCCTATATGGCGCAATATGAAAGAAACACCTTTGTGGCGAATCATGAAGGGATAACCTTTGTGGCGAACCTTGCAATGATAGCCTTTGTGGTGTAATATGAAAGAAAGGTGGAACATGAAAGGAATGCTTTTGTGGCAAACTCCGTAAGGAAATGCCTTCATGGTGCGCTTTGAAGAACCGCCCTTGTGGCGAACAAAGAATCAATAGCTTATGTGGCAAATTCTGACATGATATCCTTTGTGGTGAAAACTTGAAAGAATAGCGTACATGGAAAAATCTAAAAGCAATGTCTTTGTGGCGCAACCTATTAAGGCTCGCAAGGGCATAACCTAAAGGAATGATTTTTGGCATGTATTGTATTAAATTGTTGTGGCATGTTCAGCATGGCTTGTAAGTGTGGTTAGAAAGATCAATAAGGCATAGCGTCTTTATGGGTTACGAAAAAGTGATATACAAGATTATGAGTCGATTGTGAATATATAAGTGATGAGTTATAGAAGAAGTTATGGGTAACGAAAAAGAAGTGTATTTTGAATAATGATTTTTCTGACTATATATTAGAAGGAATGTACCTGTTATATATAAGTGATCAAACATGGATTATGGAGTTATGGTTTAAAGTTATCTATGCAAAGGTAAGGGTGATTTGGTTGGATGGACCTCTGTAAAGGAAATGGGTAAAGACTTATGAGAGATCAAATTGAAAGAGGAAAGTGGCTTACCGAAGATGTTGATGGGTAAGAAATGAGTTTTGAGCAAAGCATGGTATCTAACGTATAAATGAGAATATAAATTGAGGGAGTATTAACAAGTGATTAAGTTGAAGGTTCAAAATGATATTATCATCTAAATAAGTTGCCAGTTGAGATGCGCAGAGGTGACATAGATAAATGATGTTTTTCTCACTAAGTTCTTACGAACTTATATGGGTGTGTGTTTTGTTACAGGTGAATTGATATGAGTCTGCGCTAGGAAACAATGTCAAGGCAATGCCTAAAGAGTGGTCTATCAGGCTGTTATGTATACAGAGCAAGTTTGGCGGCATGCTCAAGAACTAAGATACTCCTTAGAAATTCACTTGGGGTGTTATAAATTAGGGCTTCAATTTGGATATCATTATAGTTTAATTATCTCGTGTTATATTTGTATTTACTTAATGTACTTATGTATTTTAGTTTGAAATTTGTAAGTTATATTATTTATAAATTGTATAAGTAGATTAAGCTAGTGTCTTTATCTGCATGGTAATACCCAAGATCCGGATCTAGTTAATCAGATCGTGTTAAAGGCGTTACAAAACCTCCCTTTCTCACTATCGAAAATTAGTTATTTTTGTCGAAATTGAAGTTTTGACATTCTAAACTAATTTCTAATCCTTCATTTCAATTTCAAACATCCCAAATATCATTTAGTTCCAGTTATAAGACATTAATTTTACCTATTCCATTGTTCTTAAATTTCTTGAAAATTGGAGCTCTCAAGAACATGTAAAAGGGGAAAATGTTTTATTCTTAAAAATTTGGTTATGATCTATCAAATTGAAGTGAAATTCCTTCTAATTAGGTTGGATGAATCAAAAGTCACTTTGAAAACAAGATTTTACTCAAGATTTAGAGATTTTCCATTTTTGAATCCAAGTTTGCTTTAAAAACATTAAATCTAAATAAATCTTCATACAATTGTTAAAAACTCAATTTGAATTAACAACACTCTTTATTTAATCCTAAAATGGCATATATTACCTTAAGTCATTGAAAATAACGATCTACTACTCTAATTTAGTATTTGAAGTCAAGAAGAACAATGACGAAATTGGGAAAGAAAACGTAATTTTCCTTTGAAATTGGGGGTTATTTTAGTGTTTGGGAGGTTAATAAATCTGAAAGAATGAATTAATTTTAAAGAAAATTCTCTAATTTGAATTTAGGGAAATTTTTTAATAGCTTTAGGTTTTGGAAAGGGGGAAGATGGTAGGTGTCTCCTTATAGGAGACTAATTTAAAAAATTGAGCAATTTGCCCTTTTGGTCACTCTCTGTTTCTTCCCTTTTCCAATTAAGTCCTAACTCAATTAATTTTTCTTTTCAAATTAGACCTTAAAAATAAATTTCGTTTTAAGCTAGTTAATAAAATGAAAAACCAATTATGTTATTTTAATACTTTAATTACTTATTGACGACCCTAATTTTCGGTATCTGACTCAAACCCTCGATTTAATAACTTGATTCTACTAACTCGATTTTCAGGATGTGACAAACTCAAGGAAATTACAAAAATAAGATTTTGAAACACCCCGAACCCGGCCCACGAGCCTCGACCGGATCTGGTATGTTCCTCGATGTAAACCGGTTAAAATCCTTTTGTTACTTTGGAAAACTGTGTGTTTTGAAGATGGTTTGTTTGTGGGTTAGGCTCGAGTTGAAAACAAGTTTATTTTATATTAAATTTACTTAATCTTTAATTAAGAAAAATACGTAACATAATAAATAATAAAACCGTCAACTATGGCCTTATTACATCAACATAAAACCCAAAATAAAATTTAAAGTACTTAAAAATAAGGAGTCCACATAATAATAAATTTCTTCTTTGGGCATGGCCACCACTAAGCTCCTCGCCGACCCGGTCCATCACTGCTCATCACCTGAAAAAAATGTTCCCACAACGGGGTGAGTCAATAGACTCAATGTGTACACGACACTAAGTCATAATAGAATCAGGCATACAAATGATACACATTCAAATCATTAAATACAATTAATGATGCACTCCCAAACCCAAACCTAATAAGCCATCCGCTACACTCCCCCGTACCAACCTGTACACCGTGGGGACTTCTAAGTCGACCCTCCTTCCGCTACACTCCATCGAAGGCAGTCGCTGCAGTCGACGTGCTCATCGCCCTTATAATTACTGTGGTCTTAGGTCACCACATTCAAATATCACGGTCTTAGGTCACCGTATTCAGATATTGCGGTCTTAGGTCACCGCGTTCGTGGTCTTAGGTCACCACATTCACTTCCCCTTTCAAAAACCCATATGCCCCATAACATATTATGCAATTACATGCCAAAGTTCACATTCTTGTTTTTATTCACATGTTACAATTAATATATTTCATATTCCTAGTAGGAGTAGGAAACGTACCTGAGTACTTTGTACCACATTATGGTACCTTAGCCATATTCACATTCTTAATATCACATATATTAATTAAACATAGTCATAAAACATATTATGAAATAGTGTGGGGTACACACCTGATTATCTTAGCGAATTCACTCCAAATTCTGAAGATCTCAATCTAGCGTCCTAGATCCTTGTTCCTATATTCGACCAACATATAGTAATTTCTCAAATTGGCCTATATAACAATTTATCAAATTGGCTCATATAACAATTTATCAAATTGGCCCATTAAGGGCATTTTTGTAATTCAGCCCGTAAGAGCGTTTTTATAAATTGATAATCGTACCCACTAAGGGTAATTCGGTAATTTATCCTCTAAGGGTATGATGGAAGTTTTCGCAACCTAGGCTTAATTACTAATTAGGGGCATAAAAATAAAACTGTCCATCTGCGTCGTACTGACTAAACTGACTATAACTCGAGTTAGGAAACTCCAAATTTAAATCCGTAAAATTTCCTTGAAACTAGACTCATATATCTTTTTACTGTAATATTTCCAGAATTTTTGGCTTAGTCAATTAGTACAGTTTATTCTTCAAATTATCCCTTGTTTCACTGTTTGACAGTTCTGCCCTCTCTTCACAAAATATCAGATATCTTATTGTAAAGAACTCAAATACTGGTTTTGTTTGATCCAAATAAAAATAGACTCACTAAGGATTCTAATAATATAAACCATGTCCCGTAATTATTTTTCTACAATTTATAGTGATTTTTCCAAGTCAGAACATGGGATCTCGAAATCACTCTGAACCAGTCTCACAAAAATCTAAAAATCTCAAAATATACTAATCCTTTGCTTTCTCTGTTTCTTTTATAAGAAAATAGACTCAATTATCTTTCAATCCATATCTCTTTCACTTTCTAATTCAATTTCCACTATTTTTGGTGATTTTTCAAAATCACGTTACTGCTGCTAACCAAAACTGTTTTGTTACAAAATATGGTTACCACTTCGAACATACGTACGCCCGAGTGGCCATAGATGCCGGTTTCTGGCTTTTTGGTCTTTTGAAAGAATCACAGAACATTTTATGCAAACATTCAAAGAGATGTGAGATTACACACACCATTTTAAACATATATTCGGAAAGATACGGGATTACAAACCTGATTTCGATTTCCTAACGAACCACTCGTCGTTGACCTAGAACAATACCAACCAAAAATTAGCCTCGAATTTCCAAAAGATTTCGTATCACTTACACTTGAATCACTTACCACTATGTCTGAAGGTAGAATATATCGAGTGTTAATACGAATGAGAAGAAGAAATAGAGAAGGGATGAAAGTTCGGTTATGGAGGAATAATGAGCACAATATTCGGCTATGGTGAAAGGATTAGAATAGAAGATAAACTTGAAGGGTTTTTTGTGAAAAAGAAATGAAGGAAGAAGAAAGATGTTTGATTAGATTAATTTTCAAGAAAGATGAAAGAACAAACTTTGGTTTCAATAGTTGGTTTACATTCGGCAACAAGAAGAAAGAAATAAGAGAATATGCACACTTGATGCTAATGGAATTAGCACTAAAACTTTACCAAAACACTAACAAAATTCAGCTATGCCCCTTAAGCCCCCAAAACCATCCACATACATAGCTAAAATGGCCAACAATTTGCCACCCATACTTTCCATAACATCTTCCATTAAAATTCCACTTGTTCCCTTTACTTTCTCCCTTCATCCATTTTTGGTTGTCCCCCATCATGCTAATAAAAAAATTGTTCAACAACCAACTCCTTCATTAGCAACGTGAGTGGTTGCCATCTAAAGGAGTCTCATGTTAATTTTTTTTTTTATTTCCTAATGCTTGATGAAGTATTGACATAATAAGGTAATGGTGGCACTTAAAATGAACAAAAGATGGTGGGATGGCATGGATAATCATGGAGTATTAATATAATGGGTAAGGTGGCCATTATTGAATTTGAATGGCAAGCATTGGAGGAAAGTGACTAAAAAGAAAAATTCTAGGATATTACAAATTTTATATTTAAAATAAGTTATATTATTTGAGGGCACTTTAGTCTTTTCAATTTAAAAAAAACAATAATGTGCATAAGGTGGGATTTGAACCTATACCAATTAAATTGGAAAAATTTTAAATTTAGTACTAAACCAAAGCTTTATTTTTATTTACTTGTACATTTTAATTTTATTATGCACACTTTATTACCTCACCAATTGCATATCTCTACTATTACAAGTGAACTCCACACTAACTAAAGATTGATTTCAACACCATGGTAAACAATTGTAGTGTATTTAGTATTTTTAAAATGATTTATTTATGTGTTTGAATCTCATATTACTCACAATTTAATCTATTTTTCATTTTAATATCTTACATATTTAATGTGTTGCTATTAATTAGTTTCAAACCATACTTTTTATTATTTATTGTATGTTATTTTTAAATATGCTTCCGTATTTTAAGTATATAGTTTCCACACACATGCATATGTGATAGAATTTTTAATAATTTAATTATGTAAATGTACCAAAATTATTATAGTTTATTGTCTTTTCAAAAAAAAATATTATAGTTTATTGTATTTTAAAATTTTATTTTATATTCATATTTAAGTAAATTATGTTGTGGCCCAGCAAAATCTTTGGTGAGGGTTTCGAGTTTCCAAGTTTTCGTTCACTACTTATCAAATTATTAGTATAGTTTTCAACCCATATTTTGTATTGGGTTAATTTTTGTTTGGGTCAAATTATAGGATAAAAATTTAAAATAGAAATATGTTCAAAATTTCTATATACTTTGTAGACTTAGAATTTAGTCCTATTTTTATTTTTAAAAATTTAATTATTTTATTTTTGGAATTTAAAAATCCGGGTCTAGTTGTTATTATCATTAAAATTCTTATATTAAATCCATTTGGTGTGACATTTTAAAAATTAAAAAAAAAAAAAACCCACACGGTAGCCATAAAACAAAAAAAAGAACATTGAAAATGTTGATATGGATTTTTTCATAAATTCAAACTCATCATGAAAAATAATTTTTTGTTTGAATAGTATTCTTAAAAAAAATTGACATTAATATTTTAATAAAAATAATTTATAAAAATAGATGAATCAAATTATTTCAACTTTAAAGTATATGGATCAAATCTCATATTTGGATATAGTATAGGGCCGAAAATGAATTTGATTGTTATCAAAATATTAACAACTAAAAATAGAGGAAACCCAAAAGATGAAAATTAAGTGCCAGCCTCTAAGGTCAATAGGACATTAGATTATATATATAGTAGTATATAGATATTATTTAGATTTAAAATAAATGATAATTATTTGGTACATTGGCGGTGGAATTTTTTAACTCTACAAGCAGTGTTGAAATTTTTTCACATGTTCTATTTATTTTTTATCAGTTTTTTAAATACAGCTTATGGAGACATGGCAAAATCTCAATATGCTTGTGGAGTTAAAAATTTCCACCATTTGTATACCAAATAACTATCCTTCTTAAAATATTTGGTGATAACATTTTTAAAAAAATATATTATAAAAATATTTAAGGATGTAACACCCCAAAACCCGGCTTAGAAGTTTTGACTGAATTTTGGAGGTCACACTAACTACCGAAATGGTTCAAAACCAAAAAACACTAATTTAAACATACAAACTCTTTTCAAAAATCTTTTTCTCTTGCAACTCCCTGAAATCCTAAATAAGATTTAATTACATTCAACCATTTTGTCCTTTCAAATCAATTCAAAATCAAGTTACTAATTTTATAATCAAAACAGGTAGTAGTTTTGAGAAAAACTGAAATTTCAAAATGGAATTGCAGCGAAAAGTTTTGATGTCTTCTTTTAGTCAGAAAACCCACAGATTATTACCTTTAAAATAGTATGTTTATAAAATGAGTAATAACATTTGGTGAAATTAATTCCATGCGTGGCATTTAATATTTTAAAACCAAATCAAGTAGCCATAATCCATACCACAGTTTATATAATCTTCTTATAAATTAATTAAAAGTCACCATACTAAACTTATGGAAATTTTATTTAAATCGAATAACACGAGAGAAAACTCTCTGAGACCTCCCACATGTTGAGACCACAATCTAAACTCGCGAATTACCTGAAAGGGAAAAAACTAAGAGAGTAAGCTTTACGAGCTCAGTGTGAGTCCGAAACAAAAACAAAAGGCAATTGACAAAGTATCGAAACAAATATTTCTGATATGTGCATGCAGACAATGTACAAACAACTTATACCAGTAATCAGTCTTACGAGTAATTTCCATTAACAAACATAACATAGTGATATTATTTCAAACGCACCAGTTACTTTAAACACGTCGGACTATTCAAATTATTTTGCAATTAACCCAACAATCATCTAGACAAACTTATACTCGGATGTGAAATGAATGCAACAAATTAAAAATCTCACCCAACCAACCAAAACACTACTCCGACCCCCCTGCACACTACAATCAGGGCTATAGTAGGCCCGTCCATCCTACACACCACAATAATGGATCTAAGCCACCCAAATAAAAATATGCAGCTAAGCTGACATAAATATATATATATATTATGGACGTACCGCTATCAGATTATTATGCAGTTTAACTGCCCAGAACAATCTTCCTTCTCTTCACAATCAAATCCCCAAATTTTAATGCAAATGCAAAAGAATGCACAATCATCATGCATATGGACATACTCATATTTAGAGCAACGAAACCAGAGTTCAACATACCTGTATCCAATCAAACGTAGCAGAACAGTCTTAAAAATCACACCCAAACTTGTATGAATAACAGAGCTAAAACCCCCTAATAGATATGCACTTACAATTCAATATTACATCTAATAATTGCACATTTATAATCAAATTCAACTGAATTAAGATTTCATATACTCCTACCAAACTTAAACCAGCACAGAATCATTTAGGGTAAAAAATGCATCGATTTGCAAAAAGGGTGCAAAAATTGTAAAATGGGGCCACACCAAATCAAGCTGGAAACGTAAAATTCACCATCAAATTGACCCCCAGCTACTTTAATTTAGAAACTCACCTTAAATGGGGACCCCAAATACCAAGAATTGATTGATTCGCCTCCACAAAACTGTTCTAAAAACTCAATTACAATTACCCACAAAATATTTTAAAACCTCAGTCAACAATATTAAAGAATCAAGAAAATCAAACTAAATTTCAAAGGGAGTATTTACACGTTTCAGCACTAAAACTAATGAACATGCAAATCTCCTAACAAAGCAACCGAAACCAAGGCCTCAACCAACCACCAAAATGGCGCAAAACTACCAAACCTTGATTATCTAATAGTGTCAAAAGAGAAACTAATGAATTAGAGAATAAAGGTAGCATAAAAACTCAATGGCCAAAAAAAAGAAACAGAGAAAGACAACATGCGAGAGAGAAAGAGACAAAAAAATAGAATAATGTGAGCAGAATTTTTTTTGGGGATTTCTTTCTTTTTTTCTTTTAATAAAATAAAAAAACTAAAATAATTTTAATTAATCATTAAAAACCAATCAGATTTTCTTAATTATTATTGTTATTTTAAAATATATTTCAAAATAAAATAATAATATCAGATTTGTCAAAACCCTTCAAATCTTAATTACAAAAATTTTAAAATTTTAAAGAATTGGAACAAAAAATACAAACAAAAAAAAAAATTTCTCACATTGCACGCACATGAACTCAAACTCGAGAGCAAAGGGTAAAATAACAATCACCTTACCATCAAACCAGGAAATTCATTCTTCTCTTAAAGTGCGAAAATAAACTTAACAGTTCCATCAAACCACTAATCTAACCAATTAACTTGAATAGTTCTAACCCCAACTTTGGGGCGTTACAAAGGAAGTAGTTTTAAATATATATATTTTATAAATTTTAATTAATTAAAATATTTAAAATACTTGAGATCATATTTTATCTCAAAATATCATTAATCATTTTTTTATTGAAAGGTAGTTTTTAATTGTATTTATTATAAAATTTAATTAATTAAAATATTTAAAATAATTGAGGTCAAAGTTTAAAAGTTAATCTCAAAACCATGAAATATACTTCATTTTCATAATTGAGGATCAAACCACCAACCACATCATTAAAAAATGAGGCAAGTAACCACTACACCTCATGATTATTAATTCTAATGTATAAAATCAAGTTCCTTAAACACTCAAGCTCTACTCATTTTGAATTTTTTTTTTTTTTGCCTATAATTCACTTTTTTATTTTTATTAATTTATGAAACTTTTAAAGTAAAATTAATGTCAAAGTTTAATATAAAAAAATCTAGAAATGGCGTTTTAAACTATATATTGATATAAAGGATTAAATCAAAAAAATGTATTTAAACTATACCTATTTTCTTAAGTTAGTATTTAAATTTTTTATTATTACAAGTGACACTTAAATTATACTCTGTTACTCAAAGTAGTACCTAAACTATACTCTATTACCCAAATTACCTCAATTGTTAAAAAAATATTTTAACTAATCAATTTGTGACACTTATAATTTTTAATTAAAAATTAAAAAAAGAGAGCTAAATATGATTTCCTTAAGCTCATTTTTTTAAAAAAAATATTATAAATATATTCATCTATTTTGTTCTTCATCAAAAAAATCTAATGACAAAAAATTCAGGAACCCATTGAAAAACTCATCCAAACCCAGTTTTCGACAAAAAAACCCAGATTTTGACAAACTTTTATTTTCTTTTTTGGATTTTTAATATACCCTAAAACACACATGTAACACCTTCAACTTACCTGTGGAACCTAAAAAACTCCATAGGCGGTGTACAAGATAATTTTTCTTTAATTAAGGGAAATTTATTTGATGCATTGCCTATAGAGTTTTTACATTCCACAAGCGAGTTGAGGGTTTGACAAGTGTATTTTAGGGTGTAATAAAAATAAATAAATATATATAAATTTGACACTTGTCACACTCTCAATCTATTTTGGAGTTTAAAAAATTCTACAAGTGTGTTAGGATCTCGTGCTCTTAAGTGTAGTTTATTTGTCATTTATACTTGGAATTTTTCGAATAGATTGATTTACGTAAAATTTCATTGCTTACATTAATATCACTTGTAATTTTTTCCTCAATAGCTTTTGCAGCAAAGCAAAATGCAAGCAAATATTGGCTTATTGATTACTTGATGTTTAACTAATACTAAGTTGCATTACATGATCGGATTGTAATGCGAGAAGACAAGTTGTATTAGTAGGTAATCTAAAAGGTTCATAGTTTAATGAATCAGAATTCAGCAATTAAAGTAAAGGAATATTATGTCGTCTATCAAGTCCAAATGAGGAGATACATTGCCTTAGGTATCAGAATGATTTACTCCCAAAACATAGAGATATAGATGTGATTTTCTGAATTGAAAATGTAACACCCCATACCTGCCCTGGATGCCAAGCCGAATATCAAGGTGCCACACCACTATCTCACTACTACTTCACCTAAACGACATGTTATTTCTCGTGCATTTTTTTTCGATTAATAATAACATAGTGTTATCATGAATTATAACCATAGATTCACTTTTTGTTGATAAACCATGCCACGAATTGATAAAATAGCATAACATGGGTATTAATCATGCATTAGGACCACTTATCAAATTTCCCCAAAAATGTTACGTAGGTATCGATACTGCCTCTATTGTATCAATATTTCCTTTAAGTGGTATCGATACCATCTGGAAAATCGATACTAAACTAGCATTCTATTTCTCGCCAAATTTCAAAATGTCAAAAAATATCGGTACCTTTCGCAAGGTATCGACAATTACACCCCGAGTTTTAATACTCGAGCCAAGGTATCAATGCTAAATTGGTATTCTAACTCCTTGCACTTTCAAAAATACAGAGGTATTGTTTTAAAAGCCTTAATATCAATACCTCTGCTACAGCTTACAAAAATTCAGCATATAAGAACATTTAAATCATTCAAACTTAGCCTTAAACATCATGATTCATTCACCTAGTCATATAAGCATCAAAATGTCTAAACAATAAACCAAACACCATGTCCAAGTTCACAAGCTTCCAAACATACACAATATGCAAATGATATCAAATGCGTCTTAATAAAACCGATACAATGTCTACCACTTTTGCCTTTTTATTCCCTAGAACTAGACTAATCAAAACACCTACTATAATGAATAAAAATGGCTTGAATCAATCCCTTAACGGCCACACCACTCACATTGAGAATGCAACTACTCTGCAAAGGATAAAATGGAATGGGTGAGCTTAACAAGCTTAGTGAATGCCTAGAACAACCACTACGCAAACAAATCTTCATGCATCAACCTAACAACACACAACATATTCACAAACGTCATTAACTAAGTATCATAATTCACATAATTAGTCATATTCCATGCATGCTTTTACACATTATTTATACAAATGTTTAGGCATATGTATATTCCAACATGCATTAACCACATTTAATCACATATAATCACATTTAGTCACAATGTATGATAATTTGGCTCTTAAGTTTATGAAACATAAAGTGGATTCTATCACCACTTATTGGATACATGGATGTCCAACACACCACACATAGACTCATAGAGTCAAACATATCCCATAAGTGAAGCATATAGCTAACGCTCTCTAACATACCACACATATATATACCAGTGAATAGAGCTTGGCTCACATTCTCTTATCTCTCCAAAACTGTCCCTGGGCCTTAATGCCCTATATATCACAACACGAGTAAGTGAGTACTTACAATCCTATGGCATGCCAACTATATCCAACGGTTTCATTAAGTCACAAGGCTAAAATATCCATAATTTCATCAAGTATTACTTATCGATTATCCGCACGTATTCACCGCATAATCAGATCATTAGCACATTATACACACTGTCACATGGCATGAATAACATACCCTTATATTTACCGTCACAACAGTCATCACAACATGTTCATATTTCATCACATCATAATTTTCTTTATCACAATTCACAAACATATTTATTACATATTTAGCATAGTTAAAAGAATACTTACATTCATAATTTAGAGAAGGGGTTTAGGCTACCTCTAAATTCCCAAATACAAAATGAATTAATTACGAGCAGCTATTCCAAAACACTCACTGAAATATTCGCTTTTCTCGAAAAACCGAAAGCTTAGCACAACAAACTTAAATTTTGAATAACTCAGTCTACACTTAATCTTTTTGCATGAAAAAAATTCCATTCATCTACATATTCATCTATGATTAATTCCCAACCTTTAAACTTCACAAAACTACGCATTTTAAGGTAGCAAAATGTTTCGAGAAGTTTTGGCCATTACAACGAGAATTCATTAAAACCCGAGAAATCCTTGACAAAACTTCAAAGTTACTTTAAAATGCTTCTAATTAGGTTAAAACTAATTGAAAAACACTTTAAAACCAACTTTTTATCCACAAACTCGAAATTCACCATTAAAGACTCGATTTTCAGCTCTTACCTAAAACATGCATTTTAATAGCTAAAAATTCAGTTTACAGAACTAAATAACATTTAAAACTAATAGGAAGATTATTGATTACCTTTGACGGAAGAAAAATGGAGTTTTTGACACAAATTTGAGAAACCCACACTCAAGGAAGATGATGAAATTGATGAGATTTTTGGGTGCTTTCTTGGAATATTTGGAAAATTTGACAGAAATCAAAAGGGAGAAGATTTAGCAACCAAAATCGATGAAGAGGACTTGAAGAGCAAAAATGACACAAGTAAGAAGAGAGCAAAGTTTTTTCATGAAATAAGCTGGGAATGGAGTTTTTGAGGTTGATTTTGAAAAATTGGTTTAATTGCTTCATAAAGACTCACTGCTTTGACCCTTTTACAAATCAGACCCTTCTTTAAAATCAATGACATTTAAAACTCGTTTCCAAAAATTGACTTGACTTTATGAAAACCATTGCCAAAAACATTATTGAGTACTAACCTTATGACATTTTGAGCTCATATAAGCCAAAATTCCTAAAATAACCCTAAAACTCCTAGGCCTTATTTGGGGGTGTTACAGACAATACATCAGATATGACCCAAGTTGAATTAATCCTTGATCCATTTATGGATTAATTCACTTGTAATGTTCATAGTGTGACGTTCTTCAATGTTGAGTAAATGACTAACTATGTCTGGTAAATTGTATACTTTGATGCATTGAAAGCTTGAATTCAAATAATTAAAGAATCAAAAGCTGGTATGTTCGATATAGGGCTTCTACATGACATAACTTCATTTACAATAGTGGAATTCATAGCCCAATAAAAGGTAAATGACACCCTCTCATTGACATTACATGATGGATGAAAAAGTAATATGGTCATGGATCATCCATCTAGGACAAATGATTTATTTTTTATTTGTTAGTAATTGGTTTTTTCATAAAGGAAGATGTAATGGTTAGCATGAGATAAAATAAGATTATATTAGGTGAACAGATATAACCCAAAAAGATTAAAAATATTTTATAAGGGTAAAACACTAATGAAAATGTCATTAGACAAACACTTATTAAGTTGTTTTCATAAAGGTTATAATAGGGGAAAGTTCAATCATGATACTTTAGTGAAATAACTCTATGATTAAATAATGTTGTAATTAATAGATGTAGAGTTGAAACTTAATTACAAATTATTTGAATTCTAATTATATGTCTAATCGATCTATCCTTTAGCTAGATATAACCCAAAACGAATTGCATGTAGAACTAATACTATGGAATAAAAGAAAACAACGATTAAGAGAAATAGATTGCGCGTATCACAATCTGTAGTGAATACGTTTTCTCACTAAGTAAAAAAGATCACTTAGAAATTAAATTAATTTATTTCAATTACTATTTGATTGATTAGAATTAAATAATTGAAGTTCGAAGTGAGAATTAAATTAATTAGTCCTCGTAAGGTTTATTTAATAGAGTAATTAAATATATTTCCTCATAGATTTTAAAAAGATAAAGTTGTCATGACTTTATTGGAACTAGAATTGGATTGAGAAAATAATTTAATTGGGAAAATTAATTAAGTAAATTAATTTAATTTAGTAAATAATAATTTGGGAAATGGAAAACTAGCTATTGGGTTGGATAAATCATAAGTGTTGGTCAAAAGTCCATATAACATATATAATTGTACCCAATACACAATATGAGCCTAATAAGTCCATCCCATGTAAGAGGGGCGGCAAATCTTATTATCCCTTAAGGTTGCCGCCACCCCTAGGGTTTCCTAAATAGGAAAACAATATTTTTTTTATAAAAATATTATTATTTAATTACTCCTTATTCAAGTAAAACTCTTGTACCATTTTCTTACAAATAGAAACTATGGGATGAGCTAGAAAACACACAAGACACAATCAATTGAGCGTCATTATTCTGATAGAAAATAGTGGTAATTTATTTACAAGAATAAATTTTATTTTCTAAAAAGTTTAAAGTTTTCAGTTCCCATAGAGAGAAATTAACTTTTTCACTGAAAGTTAATAAAAGTTTTCATGCTGTGCATTCGATTTGTGTTGTTTGACACCACACTCAAAGTAATTCAAGATTTGAGGATATCAAAGATGATCGTTTGGTAGAAAGTTGGGAAACAACTTAGACCACTTCGTACAAAGTACAGGTAATGATTCAGTTTAGAGTTTATTACAACACATGTAACATCCTGAACTAATGGGTCTATTAGTTTAGTGTAAGGATATGTTTAATATGTTAATTTAAGTGATAGGGGTCCAAATTGGGCTCAAGATTAGGCAAAGGTCTTGGTTAAATTATTTGATGAGGCACTATAGATTTAAAAGGTGGTAATTGTGTTTAAAATACCAACGTGGGCTTGTGGCCCAACAATAGGTGGCACTGCAAGGGAATTTGAAGGTGGCATCATTAACAATTTAAGGGGCCCAAATTTTGGTCGCAAGAAGCCCATGTTTCTGGGCCAGTTTCGGCACTTTAAAGGGAGCAAGGGGTGACGCCATACACAAGGAGTTAGGGGCCCAAAATTTAAGTTTCATAGAGACCAATCCTTTAATTTAAGTTATCTAAATTTGGCATTAGGGTTAGGTGAAGTGGACGGCAACAAGGCTCAAGAATAGGAGGATTTATGTGGATTTTATAATTAATAATATAGATGATAAAAAGGAGAAAAGATAGGAGCTATCTACGGCAAGATGATTGTCGAAAATCCACCACCTAGAGGAGTAAAAAATTCGGCTACTTCATGGATAAGGGGTGCTGAATTTTCCCTTTTTATTAGTTTGACTTTTAGTTATCAGGAAAGGCATTTTTGGTTTTAAACAATAGGTGCCGAAATTCCTATAAATAGGTGGATATCTCATTGATTCTGGCATTTCAACCCTAATTTCCTCTTCATTCTTGTGCAAAAATTCTTAGCCTTTCCCTCTACAATTTCTATTCTTTAATTTCTTCAAAAGCCGAAACCTCTCCTTTTCCCTTGAGCCGATTTCTCTAAAAAGCCGAAATCTCCATAGTTTTTCTCTATTCATCCCATTTGTGAGATAGTTCTATTCTTCCGGCATTTAATCTTTTCCTTTGGCATTGCCGAATCTTCTCTCTAGTGCTGCCGTTCGAGATTGGCCACTTGGTTGTGGACCCGCTTCTGAACAACATCTTAGGCGGATAGTGGTTGTGTCGACTACAAATAGCATCGACAGAGAAAGTATCATTTTATCAGTAATCAGGTGTGTAGATCTCTAACACACTATTAATCCTGTATGTATGTCTATATACTTATGTTATGGGCTAAAAAGCCGAAAAGAGACTGTATAGACAGTTGAATGGAACCCAAAAAGGGGTTATGCTAAGATTTCAGGTACGTAAACATAGAACTCTCTATGTGTATCGAAATATGTATAAATCTGCATGATGTTTCTTTTATGTGTATGCATGGGGTGGGATTATGTTATTGAAGGGGAAGTGCATAATAGGTCACATAGTGATCGGTGGTAGAAATCCCACAAATATGAATGTTAGGTCACACAGTGATCGGTGGCTATGCCATGTTTAATGATTCCTGAATAACAGGAATAGGTAGTACGGCTGTCGTTATGGTGTGTAGCGGATGGAGGGTTGATTGTAGAAATCCCCAAGGTGTGAATGTTGGTACGGGTTGGTGTGTAGAGGATGGAAACCTAGGATGGGTTGGGCTATTCATTGTTTAATATTTGATTTATATTCATGATTGTTGCCTTTATGTATGGGCCAGGGCCCATAATATGTTTGTGGGCTCAGGTCGTTGTGTGTTTTGAGATTTATACACTGAGTCTTGGTGACTCACTGCTTTCTTTTTTCTCTACTCTTTCAGATGAGCAGTAGATCGTGGACATGGGAGTCGAGACGGACTCGAGGGGCCATCCAGTTTTTGATTTATATTTCTTTAGATTATTTCGGTTTTTCTTAAGATTTTAGTTTTGGAAAATTATATGTAATAAGGCCCCAATAGTTTTTATTCATCTAAGTAGTTTTTTTTTAAAAGTTCTGCAACTTGTGAATTTGTGTCAAAAGTTTTATTATATTTAATAATATTCATAAGTTTTTTTTAACTGTCACTCATTTATTGAAATAATGTTTAAATTAACTTACGACTTCCAAAACCGACAAAGTAGAAGTTTTCAATGTACAACTCGTAGCATACCAGATCTGGTCAAAAAGCATGGGCCGGGTTTGGGGGTGTTACATTTTGGTATCAGAGCCCAGTTCAAAACTCGGGTGTGAAATGGGTTTATTAGTGTTTTAAAAATTTGATGTGAATTTGGGAAAGGAAAAAAATGTCTTGGTTGAAGTTATGGCCTTCGAGTGTACCGGCACCAGATCCATGCGGGTAAGAATTCTAAACTCTTGTTGTGATATATATGTGGGCTTAATGGGCTTGAGGGAGGTAGATTAGCATGACAGTATTAATGGACATTAGGCTTAGATAAACAAGTCTTCAATTCTATAAGATTTAATCCAACTAAACAAACCCGTGAACGAGTCAATAGGTTAGGGTGTGGCAACAGGCATACGCATGTCTAGGATTGGATTTAGAAAGAGCTTGGTACTTAAGCAGTCCTAGTGACTCACCTCCTCTTCGCTAGAATACTACCTGGTGCGTAGTGACTGTTCACCCTGCTACGAGGACTTGTTGATGGGCTAAACTTTATAATTAAAACCCGAAAGGGGACCAGCCACCCTATTTTGAAATAAAAATACCCCCTTAGTTCTGTAAAATTTTTGAAAATACCATTGATTTAAGTTTTCCAAAATACCCCTGATTTGTAAAATGACCAAAGTACCCCTGATTTGTAGAAATTATTGAAATGCCTCCGGATTTCAAAATCACAAAATACCCCCAAATTTTAAAATTTCCCAGAATACCCCAGAACTGTAAAACTACCAAAATCCGTGGAAATTACCGAAACACTCTGGTTGGCAAAATTCCTAAAATACCCTTGGTTTGTGAAAATTTCCAAAAAAAACTGTGATTTTATAAAATACCCATGTTTTGCAAATTTACCCGAAAATCCCTAGATTTCCAAAAGCAACCCGGTTTGTAAAATTAAATTTTCCAAAGTACCCCTGCTTTACAAAAAAAAAGTGTACCAAAATACCCTTGATTTGGAAAAAATTAAATTTTTTTCAAAATACCCCTGTAGGGAAAAACTACAGAAAAACCCCTAGGTGGTAAAAGGACGAAGATACCTTTATGTGATGAATGGGAGTTCATGGATGTTATATGTATGTTGATGTGTGATGGATGAATGTACGTGGTTTCTAGAATTAGGAGATAAACTTGAGACTGAAATTGTAGATAGGTTAGAATCCCAAAGAACTACTCTTAAACTACTATTCATAAGATTGTTCGTGGTTAATCAGTGAAAGAAATAATAGTTCATAAAATTTCTAATTCAGATAATACGAGAATCAACGATGAGCGCTAGAAGAGGAAGAAGAGGCCGTGGCCGAGGCCGTAGAAGTGTTAGGATTGATATGCTGACTCAGCTAGTTACGGAGGTACTAAAGGAGGTTAAAGAAATCGGTGAAACACTTCGGGTTGGGTGCGTGGACTGTAAGAAAAAAAGAGATCGTAGCTTTTTTAGGGTTGCAGTCTCGTTCTGTGAAGCATGTTAAGGTACGTCCAAACTTCCGGGTTTGCGAATATTGCAGAAGGCGTCATCCGGGTGAATGTTGGAGGAAGTCAGGAACGTGTTTAAGATGCGGGTCTGAGGAGCACAATGCTCGGGATTGTTCAATCACCATTAGGTCGGGTATGTTTTGTATGGATGCTATATTTTGAGGTATAAAAACTGTATGCGTGCAATGTTTATATATTATTAAATTAGAGTGTGCAGCGAAAGCATAGTGGTGAGACTTAGGTAGTATGATTACTAGTTAGTTGGAAATTTCGAGGACGAAATTTCTTTAAGGGGAGTAGAACTGTAACATCCTGAATTAATGGGTCTATGCGTTTAGTGTAAGGATATGTTTAATATGTAAATTTAAGTGATAGGGGTTCAAATTGGGCTCAGGATTAGGCAAAGGCCTTGGTTAAATTATCTGATGAGGCACTATAGAGTTAAAAGGTGGTAATTGTGTTTAAAATACCAACGTTGGCTTGTGGCCCAACAATAGGTGGCACTGCAAAGGAACTTGAAGGTGGCGTCATTAACAATTAAAGGGGCCCAAGTTTTGGCCGCAAGGACCCCATGTTTCTGGGCCATTTTCGGCACTTTAAAGGGAGCAACGGGTGACGTCATACACAAGGAGTTAGGGGCCCAAAATTTAAGTTTCATAGAGTCCAAATCCTTTAATTTAAGTTAGCTAAATTCGGCATTGGGGTTAGATGAAGTGGACGGCAACAAGGCTCAAAAATAGGAGGATTTATGCGGATTTTATAATTGATAATATAGATGATAAAAAAGAGAAAAATAGGAGCTATCTGCAAGGCAAGGTGATGGCCGAAAATCCACCACCTAGAGGAGTAAAGAATTCGGCTACTTCATGGATAAGGGGTGCCGAATTTTTCCCTTTTTATTAGCTTGACTTTTAGTTATCAGGAAGGGCGTTTTTGGTTTTAAACAATAGGTGCCGAAATTCCTATAAATAGGGGGGATATTTCATTGATTCTGGCATTTCAACCCTAATTTCCTCTTCATTCTTGTGCCGAAATTCTTAGCCTCTCCTTCTACAATTTCTATTCTTTAATTTCTTCAAAAGCCGAAACCTCTCCTTTTCTCTTGAGCCGATTACTCTAAAAAGCCGAAATCTCCATAGTTTTTCTCTATTCATCCCATTTGTGAGATAGTTCTATTCTTCCGGCATTTAATCTTTTTCTTTGGCATTACCGAATCTTCTCTCTAGTGCTAGCCGAATCCCCTATGTTAAGGTAAGCGTCGACTTCTGTTAAGCTCTCACGTTCTATTTCGGTTTTTGAAAGGCAAAAGCCGAAAAGCTAATAGTTTAATGGTTCTATATTGGGCGGCATTCCGGGATTTGAAGGAAACTTGGTCGTCTAGATCTAAAAGCCGAAAAACGTTAGTCTCCAATTTTAGAATTTTAAGGTAAGTAGATTTTCCCTAGATTTTTACTAGATTCGCTTATTATATGCAAGATCTTAACTTTATGATGAGGATTAACGATCATAAATTGTGATAGTAGTTCTGACAAGGACTTGTGATGGAACTAAATATGGATCAGGCAAAGGAGAGAATCCCTAAGTTTAAGAAACGAGCGGTATCTGCCGTTCGAGATTGGCCACTTGGTTGTGGACCTGCTTCTGAACAACATCTTAGGAGATAGCGGTTGTGTCGACTACGGATAGCGTCGACATAGAAAGTATCATTTTATCAGTAATCAGGTGTGTAGATCTCTAACACACTATTAATCCTGTATGTATGTCTATATATATATGTTATGGGCTAAAAAGCCAAAAAGAGGCTGTATAGACAGTCGAATGGAACCCAAAAAGGGGTTATGCTAAGATGCCAGGTACGTAAACATAGAACTCTCTATGTGTATCGAAATATGTATAAATCTGCATGATGTTTCTTTTATGTGTATGCATGAGGTGGGATTATGTTATTGAAGGGGAAGTGCATGATAGGTCACATAGTGATCGGTGGTAGAAATCCCACAAATATGAATGTTAGGTCACACAGTGATCGGTGGCTATGCCATGTTTAATGATTCCTGTATAACAGGAGTAGGCAGTACGGCTGTCGTTATGGTGTGTAGCGGATGAAGGGTTGATTGTAGAAATCTCCAAGGTGTGACGGTTGGTACGGGTTGGTGTGTAGAGGATGGAAACCTAGGATGGGTTGGGCTATTCATTGTTTAATATTTGATTTATATTCATGATTGTTGCCTTTATGTATGGGCCAGGGCCCATAATGTGTTTGTGGGCTCAGGTCGTTGTGTGTTTTAAGATTTATACACTGAGTCTTGGTGACTCACCGCTTTCCTTTTTCTCTACTCTTTCAGATGAGCAGTAGATCGTGGACATGGGAGTCGAGACGGACTCGAGGGGCCATCCAGTTTTTGATTTATATTTCTTTAGATTATTTCAGTTTTTCTTAAGATTTTAGTTTTGGGAAATTATATGTAATAAGGCCCTCATAGTTTTTATTCATCTAAGTAGTGTTTTATAAAAGTTCTGCAACTTGTGAATTTGTGTCAAAGCTTTTATTATATTTAATAATATTCATAAGTTTTTTTTAACTGTCACTCATTTATTTAAATAATGTTTAAATTAACTTACGACTTCCAAAACCGAAAAAGTAGAAGTTTTCAATGTACAACTCGTAGCATACCATATCTGGTCGAAACGCATGGGCCGGGTTTGGGGGTGTTACAATACATACCATAAAATTTGGTTCTAAGAAAAAATTTAAACTTTCACTGTGCCTAAAAACATTGTTTCCTAAATTGATTTTTCTAACACGACTGTGTATAAAAAAATACTCTTAATTAAATTAAAACTTTTTAGTTTTTTATACTCTCTCCTTACCCACAATTTTTCCTTCTCTTTTAGTGCAGATCTTTTTTAACTGTTAGATAATATTTTTTGGAACTCTCTTAGCATTTCTTTTTTGGGTTCGGATTTCATGCTTTATTTGGGTTTTTTTTCACTATACAAGTTTACCCAACATTAACTATTTTATGAGTATATAGAAAAAGAACAGAGAATGTTATTTTTAAGAAAAATAATACATAGATTTTGAATTGAGGTGAGAAAGGAATTAAAATCAAGGTTTAACAAGAAAATAGGCTCACCGGAATCTAGGTTTTGTTGTAAAAAATAGGGTGTAGGTGAGTTTGTTGATAGATTCTTGAATTTTTCATCACCGAAGATCTTGGATGAAAAACAAAAGAGATGAACATGCTTATAAGTTTTTTTTTTTCTAAAAAAACAGGCTTAAGGAAATAATATGCGACATTTTTGGGATTTTTCAGTTAAAAATTGTCACATGTCACAAAATAAGTGGCTAAGAGATTTTTTTAATGGATGGGGTAACTTGGTTAACGAGTAGGGGTGAGCATTTGATCGAATCGAGTGAAAAAATTTGAATTTAATCGAGTTGACAAGTTCTATTTTATCATCCTAACTCGATTTAAATTTTTTTCGACTTGAGTCGATTCAAATGAAATTTAAATCGAGTAAAATTGTTTGAGTTAAAATAAAAAATTACAAATGCCAAATTAAAATATTGTTACAATATAACTAATTCTAAGTTAGAGTACATAAATTTGAAACCATATATATTTGAAAACTTTTTCAAAGCAAAATAAGAAAAAAAAAGGATACTTTAGTATGATAAACTTAAATCATTAATTAACTTATTTATGTTCCAAACTTATTATTTTAGAAAAATTTTAAATTTTTAACTTTATATATTCTTTAGATTTTTTTTTATAATTTTTATAATTTATTAAAAATATAAATTTTGGAATTTTTATAAAAATTTTGAAAATTATTTTGAATTTTTGAAAATTATTTTGATTTTCTTTTTGTATTTTTTGTTGAGAGAGAAACTAATTTGCTCATTTTCAAAATTGACAGGGACCAAAGGGGTATTTACACCAATCTGTTATTCGAATTATTCAAGTTATTCGAATTGTAAAATTTAACTTGATTCAAACTTGAAACTCGAATTACTTATCTAAGTTAACTCAAAAAATTGAATAACTCGAATAATTGGATTCGATTAACTCAAAATTCGAATTTTTCTATTCGAATCGAGTTTTGCTCACCCGTAGTAGCAAGGTATAGTTTAGGTGCCATTTTGAGTAATAGAGTATAGTTTAGGTATCACTTGTGACAAAAAAAAGTTTAGGTACCAACTTGAGAAAATGAGTATAGTTTAGGTATCATTTTGTAGTTTAAGCCAAATATAAACAATAAAAGTGTTGATACAATGTTTCTATTGGATTGCTGGTACACTCCGTGGCACAGTGAAAAATTTATTTCGGCGATCATCAACCACGGATCCATGTATAAGGAATGAGTCGAGTTGAAATAGTGTTGAAGATATACCTTTTCAAATACTAAAGAATGACAAATAACGATGTTGGTTGGATTCCTTTGGGTGATGTCAACCCTAGCCGCAACAAAACTGTCTCGGCCTCTATGTAGTCCACCCAGTCAAGCACAAACAACAAAACTCTTTGAACTTTTTCAGAGAGAATTCCAAAAATCAGCTGCTAGACGTTTTTGAGTTTTTCTTACTTATTCACCCCCACATGATTCGACATTGTATTCCTTTTATTAATATCATATATTAAAAACAGAATAATTCCCTTTTTACCTTTTCGAGAAAATCATGGAAGATATTGAAATTATATTCTTTCCAAAAGAATACTAACTTCCATAAATATTAACTCTAGAAAGAAGATTCGAGTCATATCTTCTAGATGATATTGTCCGTTAGGCGATACTGTTCTCCAAGCGATACAATCCGGCAAGCGATACTATTCATCAGGCGATACAGTTCGCCAGATGACACTATCCACTAGCTGATATTGTCCACCAAGTAGTACAATCCGCCAAAGATGTATACAGGAGGGTAACATTTTAGCGTGAAGTCTATTCGCTTTAACCATAAGGTGTGACTTTGTAGGTTTTTCTAACATTAATAGTAATTCTAGAACATTTCTAATGTTACAAGCAATAAGTGGCATCTAGCAATGCATCATTGCTACCCAAGTTACAAGAAGCCGTGATTCGACATAACCTTTCTTTGATAAACTTTTTATGTATTATATCATTTTATCCTTTATATCTAGATTAGACACAAGTCATGGTATAGTCACACATGTATAGTCCAATCTCATATTTCTTGATATTCCAAGTAGACTACGATAAACAATTAAATGTGGTATCTCATTTAAACTTTTTTGAGCATGGCCATACATTTCTAGTCTCACTCCATCAAGTGGCCCAAGATATTACCCCGATTATGTAAGAGGGATAAACCCTATCTTGTTCAATCATATCCTACTATATGGATTGTGGTATATCAAATATCGGTCTTTATAGTACAACCAGTTACGGTGGACGTTTGATTATATCAAAATATACGGCTCACGAAGTTGGGACAATGATGATATCAAGTCTGAGGATCGTATACATAGTTATTATGAGTAATGTTATGACTATTACATAATAATCAAATAAACATACTCATAACGGGTCAGTCCAATATGTTGTTCTCTAACATATACTCATATATTGATTTTAACATCCCTATGTTAATGGCAACACTTTGTCATCAATCAACTATATATCAGTCTCAATGCATTATTATTGTCCAAGACCACAATAATACTTGATTAAGGACCTTTTAAGAATAAACATATTATTCTCAGGACTTTATTATTAATTATTTTATTCATATACACAGAAAAAGAAACTGAAATAACAATGGCATTGCCTTATATTAGCAAATAAGGTAAAATGAGGATGTAATTATAATCATCTCATGATTGGTCTTTGTAATATCCCGATTTTGGGCCTAGTCAGAATAGTGGTTTTGAGACCACAAATCCGAAGTAGAAAAATTTGTTTTATGATTGTTTTGAAGTCCATGATATGTTTGCATGATTGTGTGAAAGTTTTGTTAAGAAATTTTGTTGATAGAGTGTCCAATTTGACTTTTAGGACTAAATTGCAAAAGTTGCAAAATATGAGATTCTAGAATCTTTAAGTATGAAATAGCTTTGAATTATTAATTAAAGGTCCTTAAATAGCAATTTGACCAATTTCCATATTTTTGGACAAAAATAGGCATGAATAGGAAAAATGTGAAAGAAAGGCATTTTTGTCATTTGGATAATAAAAGAATAAAAAGGGAAAATAAGTCAAAAATTGTGTCCATCTTCCTCCCCCATTGCCGAAATTTCTAAGGAGCCATAGCTAGGGTTTTGTTCATCCTTTCAAGCTCAATAGTAAGTGCATCCTAGCCTCGTCTTTAATGTTTTTCGTATTTTTGAAGTTGCTATCAATCGATCTAGCTATTTCTACCATTTATTTGAGCTAGGGTTCATGTTTAACAATTTACCCATGTGTAACATGCATGTATTTTGATGTCTAATGGTAGATTATACAAGTTTAATGTTAGATAAACAACTTTTGCTAGGTGATTTTTGGTGAAAATTGACAAAAGGACCTATGTAAAAAGATTTCAAAATGTGTGTAAAAGTGTGATTAAATGAAAAATGTGGACTGCTATAAGTATAAAAGAGGTTCGGCTAGGCTTGGAAATCGAAGAAATTGAATAGATTTCATTTTCCGAGCCTAGGGGTAAATTTGTAAATATGTAAAAGTCTAGGGGAAAAATTGTAATTTTGCCAAAATATGGTTTTGGACTGATTTGAACAATGTGATTATTAATTGAGCTAACTTTGCTATTATAGATCAAGAAAAATGAAGTCCGGACCTAGACCGGGGAAAGAACAAGATTTTGGACTAAATCGAATTAGTTGTCCATATTTTGTACCGAGATAAGTTCATGTGTAAATAATGCAACTTTATATTATGCATTTAGTATTTGATATTATATGAACTTTTTAATTATTGTTATGAGTACGTTCGAAGAAGATTCGATGTGGTAAAATTCTCGGTTGAACCTTAGGAATAGATAGGATGCAATTGTCATGACATTAGGGTTATGTGTGATTTCGTGTAAGACCATATTTGGGATATGGCATCGATATGTGATTTCATGTAAGACCATGTTTGGGACAAGGCATCGATATGAGACATCGTGTAAGACTATAGTTGGGCAATTGACATTGATATGTGATCCCATGTAAGACCATATCTGGGATATGGCTTTGGCATCTTACTATGTGTATGAGGTTTCCCGGGTATCCTTTAGTATTCCAAGTGGTTCAATGGGTAATTTAAAGATTTCGTCGATGATATGAAAGGCTATGATTATGTTATGAAGTGGTACAGGTACGTACGCAAAACTCATGAGAAATGAGCTCAGTTAAAGATGCATTATTGGTAAGAATGCAAATGAGTAAGTTATGCCTATGATCATTTCATGATTATGTGCAAATTTATAATATGCTATGTGTATGTTACTACATGTTTAATGCTACTTATTATTTACATGAAAACTTACTAAGCTTTAAGCTTACCCCCTTCCTTTCCATTTCTTATAGTGTTGCCAAGCTAACTCAGGGATCGAAAAACATCGAAGCTCGATTCACGCTATCAAACTAATCTTTTGGGTATAGTGAATTCAAGTATTTTTTTAGTATGGCATGTATAGGGGGACTTGGTCATTTTGTTATGTGTCATATTGGTTAGCAAAAAGTGTTGGCTTATGTTAATATTATAATTTATTTTGTATATGGCCATGAGATATGGCTTATATTGATTATTGGGATGTAAGCCTATATATTCATGCATGCATGTGCCTATGCAATTGTGATGTGGTTGGTGATGGGTGTATGTGATGAGTTATGTTGTGGCTATGAATGCTTGATGATTTAATTGGGATTTGTGTAGTATGATGATAACCATGGCTTAAATGAGAATTGGTAAGTTGGGCTTGACAAAATATGGTGTCTTGTGCATGTATAAGTCGATTGGTGATGCCATGAGCAAGACTTGTTTGATGGAATCTAAGTACTTAATTATGCCATGTTAAGTGCCTTTGAAGTCATGTATGTGTTGGTGCTAATAAAGGTGGCAAATGGGCTTGGAAAATAGCCTCAAAGTTGTCCACACGGATAGACACACGGGCATGTGTCTAGGCCGTGTGTGACACACGGTCTGCCCAATGGGCGTGTGATCTGGCCGTGTGTCCCCTCCACCCTAATTAGGCAAAACAGAATGCTCAGTAGTAAACACATGGGCATGAGACAAGGCCGTGTGTCTCGGCCATGTGAGAGACACGGCCTTAAGACATGGGCATGTGCCCTGGCCGTGTGAAGTCTGCACCTTATTTATGAAAATTTATAAAAATTAAATTTACCATATGGCCTAGCAAACGGGCGTGTGACTTGGCCGTGTGACCCTATTTTGTTGATGATGCCATAAACAGAATGTCCCTTATTTTGGACACGGCCTAAAGCACGGGCTTGTGATATGTCACACGAGCGTGTGGACCCTTTTGCTTGAAAAATTTTCTAAGTTTTCCCAGAATTTTCTAAAGTTCTTGGTTTAGTCCCGAACCACCCCTAATGTATGTTTTGGGCCTCACAGGCTTGTTTAAGGGACAATATGAATGTTTATGAAAAGTTTTAAATTTGAGTAGAAATTCATGTCTCGGTTTTGTATGATTGCTTGCGTATAAGTCCGGTAACGCCTCTACCCTGTTCCGGCGTCGGGTAAGGGGTGTTACAGTCTTTGGGCATATACTCTAACAATTTCGACAAGGAGGAGAAGGTGGTGGGGTTTGGAACGGATCCCTCGTGTTGGGTAGCAAGCAATAAATGATTAAGATGAGGGAGAGAAGTAATGAAGAGCTTCCATGGTGGAATGATGAGCCCAAAGATATGTATTGGAGCTAGATAGACGGGGGAGTGGAAAAAATGAAAAACCTCTTTAACCTTGATACCAAGAAGTGTATATAAAAAGGTTTTTGGTAGCACTCACGCTATGACAAAAATATTTATTAGTAACAAAAAGCAACATAAGCACAAAATTGATTTTAAATAAATGTATGGGTAAATTACTGTAGAGGTCACCCAACTATGGTTTTTTTTATCATCCGATTATGAAAAGTTATAAGATGGTCACCTAACTATTAATAATTTTCTTTTTTGGTCACCCAACTATTCAATTTTGTCTTTTTTGGTCACCAACTGGCTAACGTATAAATGGAAACATCCAAAAATTTGAGATAGTTGGATGATAAAAAAGACAAAATTGAATAGTTGAGTGACCATTTTGTAACTTTTCATAGTTGGGTGACCAAAAAAGAAAATTACTAATAGTTTGGTGACTATTTTGTAACTTTTCATAGTTGAGTGACCAAAAAAGAAGAAAAACCATAGTTGGATGGCTACTAATGTAGTTTACCGTTAATGTATTTATTAAAGCAAGTATAGAACAAAAATGAATAAATTTGATGCTCGGAGGGAGTTGCTAACGTGTTGTAGTGGTGGAAGGGTTTTTTAAAAATGCACATAGATTTTTGTCTTTCTAATGATCTCGGATTTTGATATATGATAATTTTGATTAACAATAATAATGTATTCTTTTTATTGAAGGTAAAAAGGGTGGTTATGACAATATGATGGTGTGGGGAGAGCTGTAATTTGGGAAAAGGTTTAGGAAAGGTTACAGAGGAAGAAGAAAGAACTCCGTTCTTAAGTTAGAAAGTTAGAGTGAGTGATTTTTTTTCAGCTGGAGACGTTGCCACGTGTACGGCACAAGTTCTATGGCTAACGACGGTCAAAGGGAGATAATACGCTTGTTTTGACAAAGTAATTCCGGGAGCTGTAGATATCTTAAGTGAGTGGTTCTTGATTTCCAAGCTCTGGCGAGGCACTTGTAACATTTATATAATTTAATTTCTGCAGATCATTTGATCATATCTAACTTATCACAAAAATTCTTATCTTCAAGGACTGGAGAACATATCAGATAGTGTTGTTGGAGTATATACAGTGAATGCTACTTTATATACAAGTAAAGGACTATATTTCTTAGTTATTGTCACATCTAAATATGTACTCACATGAACCCATTAGTTTATTTTCCTGGTAGCATCTCATTGCTTGCACATCCACTGAACTAACCAAGAGTTGGATGTGATCATGAATATGAGCTGCTCCAAATTAATCAAAACATAATAAATCTTCAAAGCTAATGAAAATAACACTTCTCTATGGCATCAAGTCTCGTGTTTTAATGTTTTCCTTTGCTTTTGTTTGTCTAATTGTAGGACTGATCACTTCGTTTGTTTGTATATCAACACTTGCATACATGCATTAGAGATGAATATTATGGTGCAAAACCAAGCAAAGCTCTCTAATATTAATTAATTAGAGTCTAGACATAATAATTTGTTAAAACTATCATCAGGTTAATTAAATAATTATTCAGTGTTTATAGATATCCATTATTAATTATATTTCATACTTAGATTAATTATTAAAAAAAAAACCTTTTGAACTAATGTTGTTTATTAAATTAATACTCAAATATAATTTTTAAAATAAAAATATTTATGTTGTGTTTGTTTTACTAAATATAATTTTTTAAAAATGATTTTAAAAAATTTATCAAATAAACAAATTTATTTTACATAAATTTATTAAATCACCATAAAATATTGATTTTTCAAAATAATTTTTTTTGGAAGCAATTTTCATGAAACAAATAGATCTTAAGTTGAAAATTTTAAGGGTTTTTCTTTCTTTTTTTTTTTTTTTTTCGCCCAAGTGGGAGAGTTAGAGAAGTGCTTGTTAGAGGATTTATAGCAGAAAAACTCGACTCTTATGCATGTGCAGTTCCATTTATTAAATGAGCTGGTTGGGCCTACAAAAAATAAAGATCTTAATCAGAGTTGACTACCTTGAACTCGATACTCATGAGTGTTGAAGCCTTGAGTATTATATTTCAAACCATTTTCTTCTTGACAATCAAGGCACGAATTCTATAGTGATTTGGCTGTGCAGTAATCTCAATACCCATAATTGTTAATGTCGAAACCATTTTTTAATTTTTATAAAAACAGGGTCGACTTTAAAAATGAAAACGGGAGTTGCCACCAATCCTTTTTTTACTTAGGTGTGATTGGATCATCTTATAAAATGTTTTATTTCAAAACAGTGATTTTGGTCCACGAAATACAAGAAAACGGGTTCGGGAGTCGGTTACGTACGAGGAAGGGTTAGCACCCTCGTAACGCCCAAAATTTGGTACCTAATTGATAATCTCATGTCCTAGTGTCGAAATTTTGAAAAATTTAAAATATGATCCTTTCATTTGAAAGAAAACCAAGACTTTACTTATCTCAAAGAAATAAAATGCTATACCCAATAAGTTAGGGTGCAACATCTCATGACTTTGAAACTAGGCTCGCCTTTATTTGTAGAAAATTCTTACCTTGAGACACAAAACATCATATCCAATAAGTTAGGATACAACGTTTTGAATTCCCGAGAATAAGTTTTGATTTGAAGTTCAAAAGTTTCAATTTCGAAAGAAAAGGGATACTTAACATTTTAAGTTCAACGAGAAAAATCGAAACTCAATGAGTTAGGGCACAATTTTCCTTGAAGCTCCCAAATATTAGGTATCACCATATTTTTTAGAAAAACTTTGAATACGAATGCGACAACTTTGCAAAATATGTTTTTTATTAAAAACGATTTGAGTAAAATATGGCATTAACATATTACAACATACATACCAGATAGCAATTCGTCACCATTACAAGTCTATATTAACAATTGATACTAATGTAGATAATTAAAGAATAATACCACATGAATAAACAAAAAAAAGAACTATGCTAAAGCAACAATAAACAAATAAAAGAACATAAAATAAATAAATATGAAATATAAAATAAGCAGCGATAATTAAAAATCTTCACGAAATATGAACAATTCAAGAAATGAATATTAAATTCCATAAACAAAATCGAAAATAAAAAAATAAATGACATATTTAAACGATGAATGAATATTTTGACAAAAAAAAAGAATATGACAATTTCTAAAATGATTTAATATATATAAGCACTATTTTAAATAAAAAAACTTAAAGTATATAAAAAAATATAAGGGTACTTATAATGAATACATAGTTTAATATTTTAGTATATAAAAAATAATATATGATAAAAATGATTAGTAAATAGTATATAATAATTTTAAATAAAAATATATATAATACAGTAATCATAAAAAATTTACATATATAATATAAACAATATAAATAAAATATGTTATATAATATAAATAAATTTTATACAAAATAAAATTTTAAAAAATATGTATGATATAATATAATACTATATAATATAAAAATTTTAAAATATATAATATAATTTCTAATATATAAATTATAAAATAATAGGTAATATATATAAATAATTAAACTAAATAAATAATAATTTAGTATTTATAAAAATAATATATATTTGAGAAAAATTATATACAAAAATTTTATACTATTAATAGATTAATATACAATCAATAAAAAAATATAGAATTTTTAATGTGATAAAACAATTTAATATAATGTTAAAATAAAAAATAACATAAAATAAAAAAGGTTCTAAAAATAAACAAAGAAATAAAAAAAATGTAAAGGGGTTAAATCAAAACGCACGTCACATCTTAGGGACTTATTAGGCAATTATGCATTGTCTCCTAAAAGATGCCGTTCTGATATTGGCCTTTAAGTAGCCCGAAGGATTAAATTGAAATGAAATACAAATCTCAGGGCTAATTTAAAAATAAAAGAAAATTCAAATTAGGAAGAAATTATAAAGAATAGAATTTTGAAGGGACTAAAATGGCAAATTCCCCTTTTTATAAAAACACGCGGATCCTTCCCGGGTTTTCGGGTCAACGTGCGGATCCTCCCTTAAAACGACGCCGTTTTGGTCATTAATAGACCACACCAAAATGATGTCGTGTGAATGGGCTATAAAAACTAAAAAATCAGCAAAAAAAAATCATTTCAGTTAGGTTTTTTTTTTAAAAAAAAAAGCAGAGGCCAGAAAAATACTCTGCCTTCACAGGTCGCTCGACCTCCAGCAAGCCCTTGCACGCGCTTCACGCGCCGTCGCCCACAGTAGTCTGAAGGTAAGAAAGTTTTTTTTTTTTATGAACTTATTTTCTTTATTTGTAAAAGATGTTTGTATGTAAAAAACATTCGCACGAAAAAAGTATTTAATCAAAAAATAAATAAATAAATAAATCAAAAATCACCTCTGTATTTGGATTTTCTCTATTTTTATTTTTGTATCTATTTTTCTCCTCCTTGTTACATATTATTGTAGGGCTTTTATAGCCCTCAAAAGAAAATAAAAAAGGAATACACAGATTTTGTCCCCTTTTTTGCCATGTTTTGCTGCTGTTCTTTCCTTTTTTGCAGGTTGGGAGTGAGAAGTCCGGTGTCGGAGTGATTCGCGTGCTGATTGCGGCGCCACAGAAGGCTAGCGTGGGCGCAAGGAAGGGTTGCTTGCTGGGGCGCTTGCGGCGTAGTGGAAACCTAGGGTTTCCTGTGTCCGCAAGCTATTTGGGCCACCTGGGCCAACTTAGTTTTGGGTATTTTGGGTCTGGGTCTTTAGGGTGTAATTGGGCTAATCGGGTTTGGGTAGTCTGTTGGCTTGTAACTGGGTCCGTTTTAGTATTTGGGCCATTTGTAAATTAAATTTGGGCTTTGTAAAATGGACTGTATTAAAAATGGACATTGTTTTAATTTTTATTTTTATTTTTATTTTTTTATTTTGATTTTTTCTAAATAGAATGGGTCCCGGCAAAATGGGCTGATTATAGCTGCCCCTATTTGCTCATTGTCGTGTAACGAGAATGGTGCAAAGACCATAAAAGGTCCAATTTTGCCTGATCTTTGCCGAGCCTTGACTTCTTGGTTCTCGTCTTCTTCGAATGGCTTCCAACTCCACTGCAACTTCAACGGTATTGAAAATTCATCTTGATTTCAAATAAGTTTGATGGCTTCAATCTGCTTCACTATAACTTCAGGAAGGTAAGATCTGTTGTTTTCAATCTACTCCACTGCAATTTCAGGGAGACAAGACTGATTTCTTTAATCTGTTTCCTGCAACTTCAGGAATGCCAAATCTGATGTTTTTTAGCTCGCTCTACAGCAAACTCAGAGAGCCAAAGCTAATGTCTTCGATCTTCTTCCTACAACTTCAGGAAAGTAAGATCTGTTGTCTTCGATCTGCCTCACTGCAACTTTAGGAATGCCAAATTTGCTGTCTTCAGCCTGCTCCGCTGCAACTTTAGGGAGATAAGACTATAATATTCAGCCTGCTCCCTTGCTACTTCAGAGAGATAAGGTTGGTGGCTAAAATCTGCTCCCCTGCTACCTTGGGAAGATAAGATTCGTCGTCTTCGATTTGCTCCACTGCTATCTCAGGGAAACAAAATCTACAATCTTTAGTCTGCTTCCTTGCTATCTTAGGAAGATAAGACTACAAATTTTAGCCTGCTCCCTTGCTCCCTCAAGGAGATAAAGCTGGTGGCTAAAATCTGCTCCCCTACTACCTCGGGAAGATAAGATTCACCGTCTTTGATTTGCTCCACTGCTATCTCAGGGAAACAAAATCTACAATCTTTAGTCTGCTTCGTTGCTACCTCAGGAAGATAAGACCACAAACTTCAGCCTGCTCCCTTGCTACCTCAGGGAGATAAGGCTGGTGGCTAAAATCTGCTCCCGTGCTACCTTGGGAAGATAAGATTCACTATCTTCGATTTGCTCCACTGCTATCTCAGAGAAACAAAATCTACAATCTTTAGTCTGCTTCCTTGATACCTCAGGAAGATAAGACTACAAACTTCAGCCTGCTCCCTTGCTACCTCAGGGAGATAAGGCTGGTGGCTAAAATCTGCTCCCCTGCTACCTCGGGAAGATAAGATTCACCGTCTTCGATTTGCTTCACTACTATCTCAGGGAAACAAAATCTACAATTTTTAGTCTGCTTCCTTGATACCTCAGGAAGATAAAACTACAAACTTCAGCCTGCTCCCTTGCTACCTCAGGGAGATAAGGGTGGGCTAAAATCTGCTCCCCTACTACCTCGAGAAGATAAGATTCACCGTCTTCTATTTTCTCCACTGCAACTCCAGGGAGACAAAATCTATAATCTTTAGTTTGCTTCCTTGTTACCTCAAGAAGATAAGACTTATATCTTCAACCTGCTCCACTGCAACTTAAGGGAAATAAGGTTGGTGTAGTGAATCTGCTCTACTGCTACCTCGAGAAGATAAGATTCGCCAAATTTGATTTGCTCTACTACTGCTTAGGGAGATAAGATCTGTAAATTCACCGATATTGTTACACCATCCTTTGAGGGACATGTCCTGTAGACTCGGTTCCATATGTTTATGTCAAATGACCAAGATGTTATGATCAGAATGAATCAAATGCTTCTAACTACATGTTATGTGTGACACGAATGCAACATGTCATGAAAATGATTCCTTTTTAAATGTTCAAGGATTAAGATGCAATGATCGGAATGAATCAAATGGTCCTAATGAGATTTGCTATGATATATGAATGCAAAAATGTTATGAGTATGATTCCTACTCTAGGTATCATCACTCATTTGTTCTTCATCCTTGTTCCTCTCGAAACATCAATCATATTCTGCTCAACAAGCTTGCCCCGCTGTAATTTCAGAGTCAACTCCACTTGAAACTTGAGGACACAAAGCTTGTATCATCCTACCACGATTTAGGAATTGGAACTTTTTCAATCCGTCCCATCTGCAATTTTAGGGTATAGGATTTATTTCAAATTCAACCTATTCCATCACAATTTAAGGGGTTCTGAATTTTTCATCAACATAGTTTGTCACACCATTCCCCAAATGTTATGACCTAATGACATTACTTAATTTCATCACAGCAACTCATTATTTTGTCCAATTATCATTTGGACAAAGAATTCAGAGAAATAGTCTTTATCCAGATTCTTCTTTCTCAAATATTTCCAATCTATGCACATGGAAGTTCTAAACAATTGTCCTGTTTCGGTTCCTTGTTTTATCTAGAAATTTCTAAAGTAATATATAGAACTACTTTTGTGAAATTATTAGTTCGTCAATCATTATTTCAAGGCAACATGTTTATGAATAATGGGTAACAAATAAATTGACTTCCAGGATAGCCAGAGTTTAAATACATTAACAAAAATACAAAGAAAATTAACTGGGAACATATCTTTGAGAAGAAAAGGAATCCAAAGATAGTAAAATGAATAGGACAAAGATCAGATGCCCTAGATATCACTGATTGGGCTTCTATATTCAAACTTCATGAAGACTGCTTTGAGCTTAACATGTGTTTAAAAGATCCAAAGCACTTTGTTGATGCCCCAATATGCAACATACTTCATTTTTTGTTGATTCAAGTATAGCTAGATGACTGCGTGTCTATTCAGAATTTGAGCCGCCCTTTTCAGGTTTTCAACTCAAAACCCCTTTAGTCTCAAGGCGCCCTTTGCGGGTTTTCGCCCTGAGCTCTCCCTTTTTTTTTTTAGAAACTCAAAGCGCCCTTTGCGGGTTTTTACCTTGGCCTCTTCTTCTCTTCAAGCAAAATATTTTTTGATTGAATCTGAGTTTAAAGGATTGGGTAAGCTTTTCCCATCCATTTCGGTCAAAATCAGTGCACCTCCAGAGAAAGCTTTATTCACCACATATGGTCCTTCCCAATTCGGCATCCATTTTCCTCTGAAATCTTTTTGTATGGTAAGGATCTTTTTCAGTACAAGGTCCCCCTCGTGAAACTCTCTTGGGCGGACTTTTTTATCATAGGCCCGCATCATTCATTTTTGGTACATCTGACCGCGACGAATAGCCCTTAGCCTCTTTTCTTCAATTAAGTTCAACTGATCATATCGAGCCTGGATCCATTCAGCTTCATCCAACTTTATTTCTGACAAAACTCAAAAAGAAGGTATTTCCACTTCAATAGGTAGATTTGCCTCCATTCCATAGACTAATGAAAAAGGAGTTACCCCAGTAGAAGTTCTGACGGTTGCCCGATAAGCATAGAGTGCAAATGGTAATTTCTTATGCCAATCCTTATAAGTCTCGGTCATCTTCCCTACTATCTTCTTGATATTTTTATTGGCCGCTTCCACTTCCCCATTCTTTTTTGGACGATACGGAGATGAATTGTGGTGTTTGATATTGAATTGACTACAGACTTCTGCTATCGTGCTGTTGTCCAAGTTTAGTGCGTTGTCTAATATGATCCTCTCGAGCATTCCATATCTACAAATGATTTCCTTTTTCAGGAATCGATTAACTGCTGACTTAGTAACTCTAGTGTATGAAGCTGCCTCCACCCATTTCGTGAAGTAGTCAATAACCACAAAGATGGATCGATGCCCGTTCAAAGCTTTCGGTGAGATCGGCCCGATGACATCCATACCACACATGGAAAAAGGCCATGGAGAAGTCATAACATGTAAAGGTGACGGTGGTACATGAATTTTGTCTCCATAAATCTGGCATTTATGACATCTCTTGGCATAGTTGATACAATCACCTTCCATGGTGGACCAATAATATCCAAATCTCATTATCTGTCTGGTCATTGTGAATCTATTAGTGTATATTCCACAAACGCCCTCATGAACTTCCTCTAGGATTTTCCTAGCTTCAACAGCATCAACTCATCTCAATAATACTTGATCTTTTCTCTTTTTGTGTAAGATATTACCATCTAAAACATAGTTAGAGGCCAATCTTTCTAATGTCCTTTTCTTATTCTCAATTGCATGCTCCGGGTATTCACGTTTTTTTTACATATCACAATACATCATGATACCAAGGGTGATTATCTTTTTCCTCCTCTACCATGTTATAACAATGTGCTGGAACTTCAAAAATACTTATCTGAATAGGTCTCATATCCTCTGGTCTGTTTACTTTGATCATAGAAGCCAAGGTTGCCAAAGCATCCGCCATCTGGTTTTCATCACGTGGGAGATAATTAAAAGTAATTTCATTAGAAATCCTCCATCAATCTTAGAACTACTTTTCGGTAATCACTTAGCTTGGGATTTCTTGTCTCCCATTCTCCTTTAAGTTGGTAGATTACTAAGGCAGAATCTCCATATACTTCTAGCACTCTGATTTTACGCTCTACAGCTGCTCAAATTCCTATTATGTATACTTCATACTCTGCCATGTTGTTTGTGCAATCAAAATCCAATTTGCATGTGAATGGATAATGATCACCACTAGGGGATACCAAGATTGCCCCAATTTCATTTCCAACAGCATCTGACGTTCCATCAAAATTTAGCTTCCACGGACATTCTTCAGTAGTTGCCACATACATTAACTCTTCATTGGGGAAATCAAAGCTTAAAGATTCATATTCCTCCAAAGCCCTACTAGCAAAAAATTCCGCTATTGCGCTCCTTTTTATAGCCTT
The DNA here is from genome assembly GCA_025503065.1 of Gossypium bickii. Lineage (NCBI taxonomy): Eukaryota > Viridiplantae > Streptophyta > Magnoliopsida > Malvales > Malvaceae > Gossypium > Gossypium bickii. The sequence goes on from CP106717.1 coordinate 34,456,607, forward strand.
TTGGTTTACATAGACTATGTCAAATTCAGAAAGCAAAATCTGCCATCTTGCCATCCTTCCATTTAGGGCAGTTGACTCCATCATATACTTTAACGGATCAAGCTTCGAAATTAACCAGGTTGTATGATATAGCATATACTGTCTCAATTTCCGAGTTGTTCAAATTAAGGCGCAACATAATTTTTCAATCGATGAATATCTCATTTCACATTCAGTGAACTTTTTACTGAGATAGTATATTGCCTTTTCTTTCCTTCCTGACTCATCGTGTTGACCAAGCACATATCCCATGGAGTTATTGAAGATCGTCAAGTACAGTATCAATGTTCTATTTGGATTAGGTGGAGATAGTACTAGGGCATTTGACAGATATTGTTTGACTTTGTCAAAAGCTCTCTGGCATTCGTCGTCCCATACACCTTGGTTGTGTTTCTTAAGAAGACAAAATATGGAATCACATTTCTCAGTTAATTGTGAAATAAACCGAGCAATGTAATTTAACCTTCCCAGAAAACCTCGAATTTCCTTTTGAGTGCGCGATGGAGGCAATTCTTGTATAGCTTTGACCTTATTTAAGTTAACTTCAATTCCTCTTTCACTGACTACGAAACCCAGTAATTTTCTTGACTGAGCTCCGAAAGTACACTTTGCCGGGTTGAGCTTCAATTGAAATTTTCTCAACCTTAAAAACAATTTCTTCAAAACCTTAATGTGTTCCTTTTCTGTTCGAGATTTGGCGATCATATCATCAACATATACTTCAATCTCTTTGTACATCATGTCATGGAATAAAGTTACCATGGCCTTTTGATATGTTGCTCCTGCATTCTTTAGCCCAAATGGCATTACTTTATAACAAAAAGTACCCTATAATGTTTTGAAAGTAGTTTTTTCCATATCCTCAGGATACATCTTAATCTGATTGTATCCCGAAAAACCATCTATGAAAGAAAACAATGAATATCCCGCTGTATTATCCACCAATGTGTCAATATGAGGCAAAGGGAAATTGTCCTTTGGGCTAGCCTTATTTAAGTCCCTATAGTCTATACACATCTGGACCTTTCCATCTTTCTTAGGGACAGGAACAATATTGGCAACCCACTCTGAGTATTTTACCACCTGTAGAAAACCAGCATCAAACTGTTTCTTGACTTCCTCTTTTATTTTCAACATCACATCAGGCCTCATCTTTCGTAGCTTTTGCTGAACTGGCTTGCACTCATCTCTTATGGGAAGGCGATGTACTACGATGTCAGTACTTAGACCAGGCATATCTTGGTATGACTTAGACCAGGCATATCTTGGTATGACCAGGCATATCTTGGTATGACAATGCAAAGACGTTCTTGAATTCCCGTAGCAACTCAACAAGGTTTTGTTTCGTCTCCTCGGCTATGCGCGTTCCAATTTTCACAACCTTTCCTTCCTCCAAGGCTATGTTCTCTACCTCCTCTTCATAGGGTAAAATCTGTTTCTCCTCTTGCTTTACCATTCTTAACAAATCTGGAGATAAGTCACAATCTTTGTCACCTTCAAAATCCTGAGATTCCTCTAAACACATGTCTTGCTCAAAATGGACCTCTGGGTCTGTAGTATCATTGCTCATATCATTGATATCTAGGGACCTATGGTGGGCACCAAAGAATGTTCAAAGAATAAATGAATTCGAGGACAACTATTCACATGATATGAATGAAAATAAAATTTGGAATGAAATTAGAAAATCAAAAGAATAAAAAATGAAAGATTATTTGCTCGAGTTAATTATCAAAGATGTATTTTATTGAAACAAAAATATCTGAACATGAGCCTATTTCACAAAAGAAATCATATTGTTCCTAGGCTTAAAAAAACAACAAGTGCGTTCTGAATATTACTCTGTGTAATCTCTAAAAACTACAGAAAGCTCCTCTGCAGTCCAGTTGTTCAAAACGCTTCCAGGTTCATAAAGGCGAATGCCTAACAGGTTTCTTTGCCCAGTTTCTTCCTCGTGTATGGCATTGATGTGAGGATTTTCATTTTCCAATAACCCTCTCTCATGGTGAATTATCCCTCCTGAAACAAAGGTGTGGGATATGTAAGGAAAGGTAATTGATTCCCACTTGACTTCTTCCCCATTCAACCGTGCTCTTCTTTTTTCTTACTTTTTCTCTATTTCCCTCTTTCTTTGTTTAGCATCTGGCTTGAAACTCAAGCCAAAATGATCTCTCATCTCTTTCAGTATTGGAACTTGAGTCTCTCCTTGAAGATGCCTGTCCAGTCCTTTACCCGGTAAGGCTCCTTTCCTCATCATCATTTGCAGGCCCATTCTCATAATCCTGGATATTTTAGGCATTGGAACCTCATTTCCTTCCAATATAAATGTTGCATTTACGAACTCTAAAGACCGAAACGAACATTCAGTGGCCTCCTCATTTGTCTCTAAATATGGCACCTCATTGGTAACAGTCACTATGATGTCTTCCTCTACATTTATAGTTACCATCCGATCCTCTGTTACCAGTTTCAGTTTTTGGTGCAGCGATGAGGGCACTGCCCCCGCAAAATGAATCCAGAGCCTTCCCAATAAGCAGTTGTAGGAGGGCTTGATATCCATCACCAGAAAGTCCACTTCATATGTGTTAGGCCCAATCAATAATGGTATTTCAATTCTTCCCATCACTCTTCTTTTAGTGCCATCAAATGCTCTCACTATGTTCTGGCATGTCTTCATGTGAGAACTGTCTATAGGTAACCTCTTCAGCGTAAACAATGGTAAGACATTCAAAGACGATCCATTATCTATTAACACACTTGGCAGAGTGTATCCCTTGCAACGAGTAGTGATGTGCAAAGCCTTTGTTGATCCCATGCCCCCTGATGGAATTTCATCATCACTGAAGTAAATGAAATTGTCAGCACTTATATTACTAATCAATCAGTCAAGTTTATTGACAGATATATATTTAGTAATGAAAGCCTCGTTCAACACTTTCATCAATGCCTCACGATGTACTTTCGAACTTAAAAGTAGTGTCAGCACTGATATGCGAGCCGGTTGTTTGCGTAGTTGTTCTACTAAACTGTATTACTATGCTTCAAAAATTTCAGAAATCCTTTAGCTTCTTCTTCTTTCACTGGTTCAGTAATAAGGGCCTCAGGTCCTTTCTCTCGTTCAACTGCCACAGTCTTTGACTTTGCTGGTTCTGTTCTGACGTTTCCTGAATCGTAACGCCTTCCACTACGTGTGTAGGACCCTTTATTTTGGACTTCCTCGAAAGTGCCGACTGAGCTTTCCACTCCCGGTATTGTCACATTACAATCGTAATTCCAAGGCACCATTTTGTTATCCTTGTAAAAAAAAGAAATAGGTTTCTGGATTACGACCTTTGGCGCCACTTGTGCTTCGCCTTCCGTACTTCGTGATCGGGAGATAATGATCCTCGGATAATTGGCTTTTTGCTTTGTCAATTCTTCTTCAGTTGCATATATATTTCCTCCCTCTGAGCCTTCTTCATAAAACTCCAATTCCTTATTGTCCATAAGGCTTTGCACCAAAACCTTAACCTCAACACATTCTTGGATCTCATGCCCCTCTGCTTTGTGGAACTCACAGTAGTCCCTTATTCCTCCACATCCTTTCAAAGAATCTGATTCCACCAATCCTCTCCTTATCATTTCTCTCCAAACCATTCTCAACGGGGTTTTCACTTTCGAGATATCCTCCTTTATCCTTCTCACGACATTTTCCCCAATCGTGTTTATCCCCTTATCTCTATGGTTAGGTAAGGGATTCTCTGCACTAGGTGTATCATCAAACTTCACGATCCCCATCTTGATGGATCTCTCGACTAACTTTTTGAAGGCTGTGCAGTGTTCTATTAAATGCCCAGTTATTCCCGTATGGTAGTCGCATTGAGTGTTTGGATCATACCATTTGGGATATGGGGGCTGTAATGGCTTCAAATAAAATGGAGACACCACGTACGCATCAAATAAACTTTGATATAGCTCCTTATACATTATTGGCATTGGCGTAAATTGGAGCTTTTCGAAATTTTACCTTGCGCCTGATTCTTGTCTGGTCGACCCTTGTTGCCCAGCCGTAACTACCTTTGGCTGGCTAACGGTGATTGCCTTCGAGTACCCTTGGTTGTATGTACTCGTATTATTCACCTCATTGTCCTTTTTCCTAGAAGTAGACCTTTTAGTGGTTTCCCCCGCTTCAATCATGCCACTCCTTATGGCATTTTCAATTATTTTTCCTGCCATCACTATATCTGTAAAACTCTTGGTAGTACTTCCTATCATGTGGGTGATGAATGGAGCTTTCAGAGTGTTGATAAAAAGCATGGTGGTTTCTTTTTTTAGGAGAGGTGGTTGAACTTGCATAGCAACTTCCTTCCATCTTTGTGCGTATTGCTTGAAGCTTTCATTTGACTTCTTTTCCATGTTTTGTAAGGAGATTCTGTTAGGCGTCATGTCTGTGACATGATTGTATTGCTTCATGAAGGCTTAGGCTAGGTCTCTCTAGGAGCTAATCCTAGCACGGCTGAGTTGATTGTACCACCTGGATGCTGCCCCCACCAAACTATCTTGGAAACAATGAATCAAAAGTTGATCATTGTTCACGTAGCCAGTCATCCGTCTATAGAACATAGTGATGTGGGCTTTAGGGCAGCTAGTCCCATTGTACTTCTTAAATTCTGGCATCTTAAATTAATGAGGAAGCACCAAATCTGGAACCAAACTCAAGTCTTTTGCGTCAATACCATGGTGACAATCAGTATTTTCCAAAGCCTTGAAGAACTTTTCTTCCAACCATCTACAGCGATCCTCTAACTGCCTCGAAGATTCAGTTCTTGTCTCTTTCCTCTCTGCTATATCCAAATCAGGGATAACGGGATTAGTAGGGTTATCTCCTGGGTTAGATCCTCATGAGATGTCTAGTATCAGCTTGCCCCTGTTGAGGCCTAATCGTGATAGATTGCCTTTGGGGATACTCATCAGGTTGTACATGCGATGGGGTGAAACCCCGAGGAAAGTCCTCATTGTCTTCAGCATTAAATATGGGACCCTTCCCTTTGTCCATTGCCCCACTCAGCACCTGGGCCATTTGAGCCATCATGTTCCTCTGAGCTTCCAACATTTGGTCTCTCATTTCTTGTTGAAGTTTTGCCAATTGCTCCTATATTTGGTCTTGCATGTCTCTCTGGAATTGTTCAAGTCTTTGATCCATTTTCTTTGTTTTGGCACGTGTACCGTAATGGTGTTCAGTTTTTAGATTTTCCTTCTCTCTCTCTCTATCTGTGATAATTTCAACTAATTAGGCTCTCTCTATGGACTTAAATACATATGATATGATGTAATGCAAATACATGAATGCAAGGAGGCATCGATTCAGATTCAACTTCATTTTAGAAAACTTTATTAGAAAACAAAATCCTTTACATAAAACGGAGTACAAATATGCTTTCGTCCTAAGACCCAAAATTCTGATTTTCCTAAATAACAAGGCTAACTCTTGACCACGATCTAACTGTAGCTCACACTTCGTGCTTAATGTATCAGCCTGTACTGCCAAAGTCTGTAGGTGATCAGTTACCTCTCAAATTTGAACTATTGTTTCACCCATGAGATAATCCCGATTTCTAACTTGGTCATGGGAATGGTGGAGCTCATACTTCCAGTGCCCTTCTCTTGCTTCAAGCTGCTCGATCCAAAGTTCATAATTATGCAATGCCGATTCTAACTCTTCGATCTTACCCTTCATTTCCTCAATCTTCTTCAGACTTGACTTTAGCTCGATCGCAGAATTACGGCTTCAATGATGATGAAGAGACCGTCTAAATTCAGCCACTCTAGCTTTTAGTTCTCCCTTTTCATTTCGACTTTCTGCCAAACTCTTCTCTAAGGCTTCGTTTTGCGCTTGCATTTCTTGAAACTTCCTCTCCCTATGATCAACTTTGGCCTTTTCCTCTTGAACCTCATGTTTCCACTGTTCCAAAGTCTTCCCCAATCCGGCATTTTTCATCGATAGACGTAGCTTCTTATATTCTGTCTTTAAACTATCTCAATCGTCCTCAATCTTCTTTTTCTCCTTTTTTAACTTTTTGGTCTCTAGTTTCTGAACATCCACGTCTAAGCTCAAGTACATTTTTTCCTCTTCCAACTTCTCTATTCTCTTTCCGAGCTATGATATCCTTCTTTCGAAATCTTGTTTCATAATCTCCAATTCTGATGGGACCACTCGTAAGTACTCTTCGATCGATCGAGCGCCTTCTAGACTTGGCACAGGGATATTGTCATTGACTCTTTTACTCCAACATCCACTATACTCTGGGGTCGTCATTGGGCTTACACCCACTCTCTTCATGTGACGAGTATGATTCCAAGCATTAGAAATCTCCTTAACCCTTTTCTTGTAGCTATCTCCTTCATACGAAAACTCACTTTGAGCTAATCCATGTGTAGCCGGTACAAACTGCCTTGATCTTTATTATCTTAGTATGAGCAATGGCACATATCTAATGGCTCCCCTAATTCCAAGTAGGGGGACCCAATCAAAACTCTCACACCGGTACAGAACTTTATTAGGAACCATCAGGGAGCTCTCCACTCAACATCTTCTTCTCAGAGATTTCGTAGAAGCGCTATCCAATTTTCTTCAGATATGTCGTCTCTCTTTAGGGTAGCCACTATCTCTTTTAATGGAGAGTAATTTTCTAAAAAGACCCGATAAGAAACCTTATCCACCTTCCAGAAATGACTATGGAACCAAGCCAACAACAACTGCGCACATCCTATAAATCTGTCTTCCCTAGCTTTCCTACATGCACTCAATGATCGAAATGTCTCTGCCAAGATCGCAGGAACAGGTGTGACTTGTTTGGCAAGTCGATTGAAAAGATCTGAGACTGCTTCATCCACATATCCTAATTCCCTAGGGAAGACCACTAATCCATATATACTCAAAGCAAATACATCAACTCTCTTTTTCATATCAGGATGTACTAAAATCAAATCCTTCAAAGCTTTCCATGAGATGCACATATACTCACCTTTTTGCTTGATTCTGGCTGTAACCCATTGTTCACTCATCCTTGTAACATTCATCAATTTCTTCCGAAAGGTTGGAACGCTAGGACCCCTTGAGTAAGCCTTATCAACTTGAACCTTGGGACAACGTAATAGAACCGTATACTCCTCCACCGTAGGCACCATTTCAACCCTTCCAAAAGTAAAGCAACTGTACGCAAAGTTCCAATATTGGGTGATGGCCCGAAACACATGTTCATCTACCTTAATGTCCAGCAAGTACGGTAAATCCCCATAGCTACAGTAAAATAATTGCTTGGTCTCGTCACTCCACCGGTCCCATATTTCTCTTAATTCCTGGAGATTATTTTGCGTCACGCTAATGCGAGTGTAGTCCCATAGTTCTGATTTGTACCCTTCAGCTAGGCTATCTCCTTTTTCTAATTGTGTTTGTTCTGACCACTTACGGATGGCTGCATTGTCTTCCACTTTATCAAGGAATTCGTTCTCCATAACCAGCTTTCTAACTTAGAAACTGACCGTGAATCGATACCTAATAAAATATGAAATGACATGCACAGAAAAACACAGTAAGTTAGTATCACAGAATAGAATATAAAGTAAGTAAAATAAACAAACACCTATCTGGGTATCTACTAAGGTTTGACATAGTTCTACTTAGGTGGGTTCTTATGTTTTCTACGTTTGTTTTAGCCCTAAAGTTGAGGTACCTAAACCAGTAGATTCCTCGATCCTCACCCATTATAGGCTCATATGGACCTAGTTCAGTTTAGGGGAATACACTTCCCTATGGCTGCACAGAGATGAAAATCTCACGAAGACATAGGTACGGATGCATCCCAAAAGCGATTCACTATCCTGCACAGAGGTGAAAAACTCACGAAGAAGTAGCTTTTCACTCCCACTTAAAGGGTGAGACCACAACGGTCATGCAATGCAATGCAGAGGTATTTTATAAAAATAGAACCACATGCAATAAAAAGGATCATAATTTTTTTTAAATCAGATTTTTAAATTCAGATAGAAGGACATGAAATTATCGATTTTACAGCTTGACTCTCTTATTGGTCCCTAGTGGAGTCGCCAAGCTGTCGAAACCATTTTTTAATTTTTATAAAAATATGGTCGACTTTAAAAATGAAAACGGGAGTCGCCACCAATCCTTTTTTTACTTAGGTGTGATTGGATCACCTTATAAAACGTTTTATTTCAAAACATTGATTTTGGTCCACAAAATACAAGAAAAGCAGTTCGGGAGTGGTTACGCACGTGCGAGGAAGGGTTAGCACCCTCATGCGCCCAAAATTTGGTACCTAATTGATAATCTCATGTCCTAGTGTCGAAATTTTGAAAAATTTAAAATATGATCCTTTCATTTGAAAGAAAACCAAGACTTTACTTATCTCAAAGAAATAAAATGCTATACCCAATAAGTTAGGGTGCAACATCTCATGACTTTGAAACTAGGCTCGCCTTTATTTGTAGAAAATTCTTACCTCGAGACACAAAACATCATATCCAATAAGTTAGGATACAACGTTTTGAATTCTTAAGAATAAGTTTTGATTTGAAGTTCATAAGTTTCAATTTCGAACGAAAAGGGATACTTAACATTTTAAGTTCAACGAGAAAAATCAAAACCCAATGAGTTAGGGCACAATTTTCCTTGAAGCTCCCAAATATTAGGTATCACCATATTTTTTAGAAAAACTTTGAATAAGAATGCGACAACTTTGCAAAATATGTTTTTTTTTATTAAAAACTTTTGAGTAAAATATGGCATTAACATATTACAATATACATACCTGATAGCAATTCATCACCATTACAAGTCTATATTAACAATTGATACTAATGTAGATAATTAAAGAATAATATCACATGAATAAACAAATAAAAGAACTATGATAAAGCAACAATAAACAAATAAAAGAACAAAAAATCAATAAATATGAAATATAAAATAAGCAGCGATAATTAAAAATCTTCACGAAATATGAACAATTCAAGAAATGAATATTAAATTCCATAAACAAAATCGAAAATAAAAAAATAAATGACATATTTAAACGATGAATGAATATTATGACAAAAAAAAAGAATATGACAATTTCTAAAATGATTTAATATATATATAAACACTATTTTAAATAAAAAAACTTAAAGTATATAAAAAAATATATAAGGGTACTTATAACGAATGCATAGTTTAATAATTTAGTATATAAAAAATAATATATGAAAAAATGATTAGTAAATTGTATATAATAATTTTAAATAAAATATATATAATACAGTAATCATAAAAAATTTACATATATAATATAAACAATATAAATAAAATATTTTATATAATATAAATAAATTTTATACAAAATAAAATTTTAAAAAACATGTATGATATAATATAATACTATATAATATAAAAATTTTAAAATATATAATATAATATCTAATATATAAATTATAAAATAATAGGTAATATATATAAATAATTAAACTAAATAAAATAATAAATAGCAATAATTTAATATTTATAAAAATAATATATATTTAAGAAAGACTATACCCAAAAATTTTATACTATTAATAGATTAATATACAATTAATAAAAAAATATAGAATTTTTAATGTTCTAAAACAATTTAATATAATGTTAAAATAAAAAATAAAAAATAACATAAAATAAAAAAGGTTTTAAAAATAAACAAAGAAATAAAAAAATGTAAAGGGATTAAATCAAAAAGCGCGTCACATCTTAGGGACTTATTAGGCAATTATGCCTTGTCTCCTAAACGACGCCGTTCTGATATTGGCCTTTAAGTAGCCTGAAGGATTAAATTGAAATGAAATACAAATCTCAGGGCTAATTTAAAAATAAAAGAAAATTCAAAGTAGGAAGAAATTATAAAGAACAGAATTTCGAAGGGACTAAAATGGCAAATTCCCCTTTTTATAACAACACGCGGATCCTCCCCGAGGTTTCGGGTCAATGCACGGATCCTCCCTTAAAACGACGCCGTTTTGGTCATTAACAGACCACACCAAAACAACGTCGTGTGAATGGACTATAAAAACTAAAAAATCAGCAAAAAAAAAATCATTTCAGTTAGGTTTTTAAAAAAAAGCAGAGAAGCTAGAGAAATACTCTGCCTTCACAGGTCGTTCGACCTCCGGCAAGCCCTTGCACGCGCTTCACGCGCCGTGGCCCACGGCGGTCCGAAGGTAAGAAAGTTCGTTTTTTCTTTTATGAACTTATTTTCTTTATTTGTAAAAGATGTTTGTATGTAAAAAACATTCGCACGAAAAAAGTATTTAAGTAAAAAAAAAATCAGAAATCACCTCTGTATTTGGATTTTCTCTGTTTTTATTTTTGTATCTATTTTTCTCCTCCTTGTTACAGATTATTGTAGGGCTTTTATAGCCCTCAAAAGAAAATAAAATAGGAATACACAGATTTTGTCCCTTTTTTTGCCATGTTTTGCTGTTGTTCTTTCCTTTTTTGCAGGTCGGGAGCGAGAAGTCCGGCGTCGGAGTGATTCAGCGCGATGATTGTGCACTGACCGAAAAAGGTGGCGTGGGCGCGATGAAGAAATTTGCTTGGTGGGCGCGCTGCGTAGTATGATGGAAACCTAGGGTTTCCTGTGTCCATAAACTATTTGGGCCACTTGGGCCAGCTTAGTTTTGGGTCTATTGGGTCTGGGTCTTTAAGGTTAATTGGGCTAATCGGGTTTGGTAGTCTGTTGGCTTGTAACTGGGTCCGTTTTAGTATTTGGGCCATTTGTAAATTAAATTTGGGCTTTGTAAAATGGACTGTATTAAAAATGGACATTGTTTTTATTTTTATTTTTATTTTTTATTTTTTATTTATGTTTTTTTTGAATAGAATGGGCCCGAACAAAATGGGCTGATTACAGTTAAGGTACTCGTAAAAAAAAAGAATTAACATGTAACAACCCAAACCCGGCCCAAACGCTATGGCCGAATCCGGTTTGCTACTTGGAAAAATATTTAGAAAACTCGAAAGAAATTTGATGTTTTAAAAAAAATAGCTATTTTTGGTTGAAACCTTTGAGGTGTATAAAACAAAATTTTGGAAATATTAATTAACTCAAACTATTATAAAATTACAAGTGTGCTGATGGCTCGTCAAAAACAATTCCGTTCTAACTTGGAAAACATACGATTTTTAATTAATAGTAATAACAAATTTAAAACAAGTATTCGAGCATATAACAATAATAAAATATTCTAGGAGGCCTTATTACAATCCAAATAAAATATAAACCGAAAATAAAATATTATAACTTAAAATCAAAGTTCATTTAAACTAGACCCACTGCATGGCCACCTCGAGTCCACCCGGCTCCACATCCGCGATCTACGTGTCACCTGAAAAATGTAAAGGAGAAGGTGAGTCACCAAGACTCAGTATGTAACCCTTCCCCCGGTTTAAACATTTTCATACACATCATATAACAAATTAACATGCATATTATCATGTGTCCCAACCTCTTGACCATACGCCCTTTGTCTACCCCGTTGTGGTACCAAACCCTTTGGTGGTGCCAAACCACTAGTGACATATAGTCACAATGTGTTACCAAAACAACGGTGTAAAGTAGACACGAATCGGGTGATGGGGCCAACCCATCGTGTGATACCAAATCTGGCGAGACAATCCCATATCTCAAGTGGGGCCAACCCACGGTGGTATTAACCACGAGGACAAGTCGCTATGAGGTGCCAAACCTCTGGAAGTACCAAACCTCTGGTGACCGTAGTCACAGTGTGTTACCAAAACACTGGTGCCCGTCGGCACAATATCGCTGCCCCCTCCACTCAGTCAATCCCACATCAGTCACATAAATATATATTACGTGCCATTATATGTATAAATCAGTACCTCATGCTTCCAAAAAGCATTAATAATAATTCACATTAACAGGTACTTACCTGAATTGCCATCTATACCGATATGGTATATCATCCAATGCTACATAAATCAATTAAGCATTTCCAATAATCAGCACATTAAATAAGTGATAGTGTGTATGTACACACCTGTCACCCTTGGATGTTCTAATCCCGAAAAAAAAAAAGCGTTGGTCACCACGGATCCACTTGTCTATATACGGCCAAATTCATGGATTAGTCTTATGGCCTATTCGACCAAACCAAATTATTGAAAGGGGTTCCTTATGAACCCGGTATCTTACCTTCCCTCGATTGGATGTTAATCGCACCCCAAACTCCGAATCGCTTCGATTCCATGAATCAAGCACTCAATAAGTTAGTAGCCTTAGCCGGCTAAAAAGCGAATATCAACCGACTAACTAAAGTAGATCTTACCGTTACTTACCAAAAATCGATTACTAGAGATCGGGTTGTGAGTCGACCGCTTTACTCCACGAGTACCTAGCGTAAATCGGTTACTACTCGATTAAAAGACTTAACCATTGCCAAAATCGGCTCCTTTCCTTGTAAAAAGTCGATGAGAAAAAGAAAGAAAAGGGAAATAGAAATTCGGCCATCACTTACCTTATCACCCGATTGATAACAAAGAATCGAAGAGATCTATATTCCTTCCAATATTGGCCAAAGTACACTAGAATAGAAGAAGGAGTTTGCAAACTACTAGGTTGTATTCGGCCAATAGAGAGTTTAATAAGAGGAAAAGAAATCAGCACTTCCAAGGAGTGTATTCGGCCAAGGGGAGAAAAGAAAATAATGGGAAAGAAAGGTGCTAGAAATTTCGGCTTGAAGGGTTTGAGAGAACAAAGAAAATAAAAGAGCACAAAGGAAGAGGGGTTAGGGATTTTTGGCAACTAGCAAGAATGGAAAAAACAAAACAAAACAAGGGGTCAACTAATGCTTTTATAGGCTCTAAGTACCCTTGCCAGTCCACCTTTTAATTAATTCAAATTAATTTTGAATTAATCCAAAAATCCATCAATAATCCAAATAATATCAAATAATCCCTTTAATCTACTATTATCATGATATCTAAATAATAATAATACTAATTAATCCTTTTAATCAAATAATCTTCTTGATTATCTTGTATTATCTTATTATCAAAATGATAATAATAATATCCTTGATTATCTTCTTAATATCCTTATAGTAAAATCCCTTTTTAACCAAATAAAATCCTTAATTATCTCCTATTATCCTATTATCTAAAAGATAATTAAAAGAAATTAAAGAGAGAAAAACTCTCTCTTATTGCCGTCCACCAAAGTGCAAAAAGAGGATTCTTTGTGACTCGAACCAAGGTTCTCCCTTGCTCCTTGGTGGCGTCACATGTAGCTCTTAAGTGGGCTTGCTTTGCCACTTATTCTAGGCTCATCTTCGTGTTAAAATACCCACATTTATTCTTATAACACCCTCCCGCTAATGCTCCTTGCCTTTAAAGTTAAAACTGAATTTTTCTATCAAACCAGGGCACACTCAAAGCCTTAAATTACGCTCTATTATCTCATAAATAATAACACAGCAATTCATACATAAGAAGAATAATTTATAATCCAAATAGCCCCGTTTTTAGGATGTTACAATTCTACCCCCCTTAAAATAAATTTCGTCCTCGAAATTCCTTGATCAGAACAGGTGAGGGTATTGCTGCCGCATCACATCCTCGGGCTCCCACGTAGCTTCCTCTGTACCATGATTCCGCCATAGCACTTTCACTAAGGGTACTGACTTTCTACGTAGAACCTTCACATCTCGATCTAGGATGCGGCGGTTCTTCTTGAAAGATAAGTCCGAGTTCACCTCAATTTACGCTCTCTTGGCACAGCGTGCGAAGGATCGATTCGATCTGATACCGTCTCAGCATCGATACATGAAATACATCATGGATCTGATTCAGTTCTGCCGGCAACTCTAGCTGATAAGCTACCGGTCCTACTCGCTTTACAACCGTATATGGCCCGATGAACCTTGGTCTTAGCTTCCCTTTTCGTCCAAATCTCAACACCTTTTTCCAAGGCGACACCTTCAGAAAAACCTTGTCTCCCACAGCATACTCCATTTCCTTGCGTTTTAGATCGGCATAAGACTTTTGCCTATCTGATGCTTCCTTGAGACGAGACCGAATCACCACGACTTTGTCTTCGGTCCTCGTCACCAACTCGGGACCCAAAATCGCCGCTCACCCAATTCCGTCCAACATGTCGGTCACGACACTTAGTCCATCTGATTGCTTCATATGGAGCCATCGGATACTACTTTGATAAATTTGTTGTTGTGTGGCGAACTACGCCAATGGTAGAAATTCCTCCCAACTACCCCGAAAATCCAAGACACATCCCCTTAACATATCCTCTAAAATCTGTATCACCCTTTCCGATTGTCCGTCAGACTGTGGATGGAAAGCGGTACTGAAATCTAACCGTGTACCCAAAGCTTGATGCAAGGTTTTCCGGAACCTTGGCGTGAATCGGGATCCCTATCCGAGATGATCGATCACGGTACACCATGCAATCGCACTATCTCCGATACATATAGCTTAGCTAGCTTACGAGAGAATAATCCACCTCATTTGGTATGAAGTGGTGACTTAGTCAGACGGTCTACTATTACCCAAGCGGCGTCTTTCTTCTTTGGGCGTGAGGGTAGCCCACTAACGAAATCCATAGTGATCCGTTCCCACTTCCATTGGGGAATCTTCATTTGGTGAAGCAACCACGACGAGAAGCGATGTTCGCCTTGACCTGTGACAAGTTAAACACCTACCAACAAACTCTGTTACTTCACGCTTTAACCGGGCCACAGAAGCGCCAGTAAATCCCCATACATCTTGCTTCCTCCGGATGCATAGCATATGGGTCTGCTATGAGCATCTTGGAGAATTTTCCGCCTCAACTCCACATCTTTTGGCATACATGCTCGCCGCCTTGAAAACATAGCACTCCATCACTAGATGGTGTGCCCTTCCAAACCACCATCACGAACTTGTACCCTTTTAGCATTCAACCCCTCATCCACTAAGCGCTTGTCCTTAATCTCCTCGATCCACGTTGGCTTAACTTGAAGTTCCGCCAAGAGACTTCCATCATCATATAGACTCAACCGAGCAAACATCGCTCTTAAGTCCATCACAACCTTTCGGCTCAACGCGTCAGCTACCACGTTAGCCTTACCCGGATGGTACTCGATTGAACAATCGTAGTCCTTTAAAAGTTCAATCCACCGATTTGTCTCAAGTTGAGATCATACGTGTCAAGAGATACCTCAAACTCTTATGATCCGTGTAGACTATTGACTTCTCCCCATAAAGGTAGCGTCTCCATATCTTCAGTGCGAAAATGACTGCGGCTAACTCCAAGTCGTGCGTTGGGTAGTTCAATTCGTGTGGTCTTAACTGTCGGGATGCATAGGCTACTACCTTCCCTTCTTGCATCAGCACACATCCCAAACCAGTATGGGATGCATCACAATAGACGGTAAATAACTTCCCTGCTTCAAATTTGCACCAAAATCGGAGTTTAAAGTCGAAATTTTCCTTAGCTTATCAAAGCTTCCTTGCGCTTCTCCGTCCATACGAATGGAACACCCTTCCTTAGTAGCTTAGTCAGCGGTAGCTGCGATTAAGGAGAATCCTTCTACAAATCTTCGATAGTACCCGCTAAACCCAGAAACTTGGATCTCGCCAGCGACCTAGGCGGTTTCCAATCAACACCGCTTCAATCTTGCGAGGGTCTACTCTTATTAGTCAGTCGTGACACTATGTGACCTAAGAAACCCACCTCTACAAGCGAATTTGCACTTCATCGAATTTGGCAAATAATTGCTTTTCCTCAACACTTGTAGAACTATCGTAAGTGCTTATCATGCTCCTCCTCCGTCCTTGAGTAAACCAAGATGTCGATCTATAAATACCACGACGAATTGGTCCAAATCTTCTTTGAAATACCCTATTCATTAGATCCATGAACGCCGCGCGGTACATTGGTCAACCCAAATGGCATCACTAAAAACTCGTAGTGTCTATACCGAGTTCTGAACGCCGTCTTGTGAACATCAACTTCCTTCACCTTAAGTTGATGATAGCCCGACCTAAGGTCTATCTTGAAAACACCGAAGCACCCTTTGATTGATTGAACAAGTCGTCAATCCGAGGCAGCGGATACTTGTTTTTGATCGTTAGCTTGTTCGGTTGGCGGTAATCTATACACATCCGCATTGAACGTCGTCCTTCTTCTCGACAAACAACACGAGTGCTCCCCACGGAGATATGCTTGGTCGGATGAACCCTCATCCAAGAGCTCACGAATTTGAGCCTTGGCTCCACCAATTCCTTTGGTGCCATTCGATCTGGTGCTATAGACACGAGTGCCGTTCGGGTAGCAAGTCTATATCGCGGTCGACTTCCGATCTAGAAGCGGACCGGAAGCTCTTACGGGAAAACATCAGCAAATTCCCCAACTGTTCGGACCTTTCCAACTACTGACTCCTTGACTTCCAAAGCACAAATTCGAACCAAAAACGCCTTACAACCCTTCTTGACCATCCTCTCAGCCTTCAAGGCAGACACCACGTTGGATAGGGAATTCCTTCTATCACCTATCATAACCACTTCACCACGCCCGGTAGTCTTAAGAACCATGCGCTTAGCGCGCAATCCAAAGTCGCGCGATACTTAACCGGCCGGTCCATTCCAAGGATCAAATCGAACTCCCCAAATGGTAGTTCCATCAGATCAGCCACAAATACTACCCATTGGAGTTCTAGGGGTACGTCTCTATAAAGTTTGTCTACCAAAACAGAGTGACCTAAAGGGCTAACTACAGTCATCTTCCTAGAAGCAGTTTCAGAGTTTAAGTCCATAGTTCCTACCACACTACTAGCAATGTGCGAGTGCGTTGAACCCACATCAATCAATGCAACATAAGGAAAACCAGAGATTAAAAACATACGGTTATGACATCAGGTGCGTCACCCTCCTCGCGACGTCTCTTACATAGACTAAGCCGGCCGCCTAGCCTCGTGTTGCTGAACCTGCGCTTACGAGTTCCACGACCTCTATTCGGACCATTTCCTCCTCGGCCATTACCGCGACCCCTTTGTGGTCCCGCATTTCTATCTTGAGTGCAGTTACGCCGCCGGGTGATTCTTAGCTAGTTCAGGGGCAATCTCGACACGATGCTCCAACGACCCACATTCAAAACAACCCCTATCACCGGTCCAACAACCTCCCCAATGGGTTTTTCACGCGCGGTTGCAGACTGAGTCGGCCTCGATTAGTAGCCATGGGCCTTCTTTGCTGATTTGGCCCACTTGGCCTAGCCTTTTTACGAACACTACCACTTGTCCCGGATGACCCAAACCCTCTCTTACGATTATTCCTACTATAGTTTTGCCTCACGCCTCCTTGATCCCGCCGGCCACCTTCGCCTTCTCCACTAGGGGCGAGAACTCACGAATCTGCTGCGGGGCAATTAGTAACCTCAAATCATCTCTGAGTCCGTCCTCAAGCGGACTTGTGTGGCTCATGTTCGATGGCTATGATTCCTCCGGCATACCTACTCAACCTTAAAAACTACGCCTCATACTCGGCCCACCGACTTAGTTCCTTGCACCGGGCTTAGGAAGGCTTTCCTTTGAGCATCGGTGTAGCTAGTGCCCACATACTTCTTACGAAAGGTAGTCTTAAAGTAGTCCCATGTGAGATCATCGATCGCGGCTCCATCCGGACGATCGACCATCAGCGATGCGCTTCATCCTTTAGAAGCGACACCGCCCCTTTCAACTTCTCCTCCTCAGTCAGGTCAATATCATCCATGATCTTCTCGGTAGATTCTAGCCAGTACTCCGCTGCACTAGGTGCCACTCCCGACACGCCCCGAAATACCTCAGCTCCGTTAGACCGAATTCGCTCTGGAACAGACTTTCGAGCTCCCAAATTCCCACCAGCCCCAGCCACCATCTCCAAAACCCGCAATACCGCTTGCGATACTGCCTCACCACCGGTCTGATCCTGCTCCTCAGCCCTAAAAGTAAGAGGTGGTGGTGGCGGTGGTACCTCATTTTCAGGACCACGACCCGGGCACGGCGGAGTTACGTCACGGTCATCCTACCCCTACCGCGTCCACGGCATCCACGTCCTCGAGAACTCATTCTATCTACCGCGCTTTAATCTGATTAAGAAAATTTTATGCGTTAGCATTTGTTTCCACTTTCTTATTCGCGAAGAAGTTTTATGGATAGAATTTAATGAGAGATTCTTTCGTGCAAACAATGTTTGATTCTCTATCCTAGTTCACACAAAGGAGTTCATGCATCCATTCCTTAATACTTTCCATACCTATTCGCTCTTTGGACATTTACGCCCATTTCTAACCCGGGGTATTTTAGTCATTTTCCTACTGAGGGTATTTTAGTAATAAAAGAAATTTGAAAACTTTAGTAAAGTAGGTCATTTTGAAATTCCCAAAGCTGGAGGGTATTTATGAAAATTTGTAAAATTTAGAGATATGGCATCATTTGAAACCGAGGGGTATTTTGGTAATTTTGTCATTCGGGGACAATTTTGTAATTTTGATAAATCAAGGGTATTTCTACTTGAGTTGTAAAACTTTGGGGATTCTTTTGAAAGTTTTCTTTTTCAAATAGTGATGTTTGTAAAGATTTTCAAAGATCGAGGTCATTTCGATAATTTTGCAATTTGAGGGCATTTTAGTAATTTTCCAAAACCAAAATATTTTATTGATGATTTCACGACTAAGTTGTTGAATATTGGTAAAATAGTTAAAATTTTTAGGCAAAACCGTTGAACTGATATTTTATGAGTCGGGCGTTTTAGTAATTTTACCCACAAAGGGCATTTTTGTAATTTTCCACAAATCAAGTTTTTCGAGGAAAGCGTTGTAAAAATGATGTTTTCATATTTAAAAGAGTCATTGTAAAAATTTTGAAAGCGTTAGGGTTGTTGTTGTTTTTTTTTTTTTTGAAAATCATGGCTAGTTCCCTTTCGGGTTTTAATCATTGTGTTTAGCCCATGAGAGCCCTCTTGGTCGGGGTGAACCAAAGCTACGCACTGAGCGGGATTTGAGTGAAGAAGAGGAGGTGGGTCACGCGGACCGCTTAAATACCAAGCTCTCACCGAACCTTTCTAGACATGCGCATGAGAGGTTGCCACACCACTTGAGCCTGCGAGTTAGGGTGAACCGAGCTACGCACGGGTAGGATACCTACGAAGAGGAGGTGAGTCACGAGGACTGCTTAAATACCAGGCTCTTCCGGATCCACTCCTAGACATGCGTACAGGGGTTACCACACCCTAGCACACTGACTAAGTCATAGGTGGGTTAAGTTCCTTAAGTCTTATGCGTTGTTGTGTGTTTGAGTAATCTAGTCCTAGGGTCAAATCCTATAAGTCTATTCTACGTTCCATGC
Source organism: Gossypium bickii (assembly GCA_025503065.1). Taxonomy (NCBI): domain Eukaryota; kingdom Viridiplantae; phylum Streptophyta; class Magnoliopsida; order Malvales; family Malvaceae; genus Gossypium; species Gossypium bickii. The sequence continues at coordinate 34,476,050 of CP106717.1, forward strand.
TTCCTACCCTTCTACAGAATATAATTCACAAAGAATGTTCAGAAGTACTTACCTAGGCGGATTGGTGCAGGAGACTCGGGCCATCTTTGTTCAAAATCCAAAAATCATTTCATAAGGCCTACTAAAGCATTTTTGGGCCTTGGGCCCCCACAGCCGAGCTTTGAACTGGGCTCTGATACCAATTTGTAACAACCCAAACCCGGCCCAAACGCTATGGCCGAATCCGGTTTGCTACTTGGAAAAATATTTAGAAAACTCGAAAGAAATTTGATGTTTTAAAAAAATAGCTATTTTTAGTTGAAACCTTTGAGGTGTATAAAACAAAATTTTGGAAATATTAATTAACTCAAACTATTATAAAATTACAAGTGTGCTAGATGGCTCGTCAAAAACAATTCCGTTCTAACTTGGAAAACATACGATTTTTAATTAATAGTAATAACAAATTTAAAACAAGTATTCGAGCATATAACAATAATAAAATATTCTAGGAGGCCTTATTACAATCCAAATAAAATATAAACCGGAAATAAAATATTATAACTTAAAATCAAAGTTCATTTAAACTAGACCCCTTTGCATGGCCACCTCGAGTCCACCCGGCTCCACATCCGCGATCTACGTGTCACCTGAAAAATGTAAAGGAGAAGGTGAGTCACCAAGACTCAGTATGTAACCCTTCCCCCGGTTTAAACATTTTCATACACATCATATAACAAATTAACATGCATATTATCATGTGTCCCAATCTAGCCGACCATACGCCACTTTGTCTACCCGTTGTGGTACCAAACCACCTGGTGGTGCCAAACCACCGGTGACATATAGTCACAATGTGTTACCAAAACAACGGTGTCAAAGTGAGACACGAATCGGGTGATGGGGCCAACCCATCGTGTGATACCAAATCACCGCGAGACAATCCCATATCTCAAGTGGGGCCAACCCACCGGTGGTATTAACCACGGGGACAAGTCGCTATGAGGTGCCAAACCTGCGGAGGTACCAAACCTCCTCGGTGACCGTAGTCACGATGTGTTACCAAAACACTTGGTGCCGTCGGCACAATATCGCTGCCCCCTCCACTCGGTCAATCCCACATCGGGTCACATAAATATATATTACGTGCCATTATATGTATAAATCAGTACCTCATGCTTCCCAAAAGCATTAATAATAATTCACATTAACAGGTACTTACCTGAATTGCCATCTATACCGATATGGTATATCATCCAATGCTACATAAATCAATTAAGCATTTCCAATAATCAGCACATTAAATAAGTTATAGTGTGTATGTACACACCTGTCACCCTTGGATGTTCTAATCCCGAAAAAAAAAAAACGTTGGTCACCACAGATCCACTTGTCCTATATACGGCCAAATTCATGGATTAGTCTTATGGCCTATTCGACCAAACCAAATTATTGAAAGGGGTTCCTTATGAACCCGGTATCTTACCTTCCCTCGATTGGATGTTAATCGCACCCCAAACTCCACGAATCGCTTACGATTCCATGAATCGGCACTCAATAAGTTAGTAGCCTTGGCTAAAAGCGAATATCAACTGACTAACTAAAGTAGATCTTACCGTTACTTACCAAAAATCGATTACTAGAGATCGGGTTGTGAGTCGACCGCTTTACTCCCCTGAGTACCTAGCAGAAATCGGTTACTACTCGATTAAAAGACTTAACCATTGCCAAAATCGGCTCCTTTCCTTGTAAAAAGTAAATGAAAAAAAAAAAAAGAAAAGGGAAATAGAAATTCGGCCATCACTTACCTTATCACCCGATTGATAACAAAGAATCGAAGAGATCTATATTCCTTCCAATATTCGGCCAAAGTACACTAGAATAGAAGAAGGGAGTTTGAAGCAAACTACTAGGTTGTATTCGGCCAATAGAGAGTTTAATAAGAGGAAAAGAAATCAGCACTTCCAAGGGAGTGTATTCGGCCAAGGGGAGAAAGAAAATAATGGGAAAGAAAGGTGCTAGAAATTTCGGCTTGAAGGGGTTTGAGAGAACAAAGAAAATAAAAGAGCACAAAGGAAGAGGGGTTAGGGATTTTTGACTAGCAAGAATGGAAAAAAACAAAACAAGGGGTCAACTAATGCTTTTATAGGCTCTAAGTACCCTTGTCAGTCACACCCTTTTAATTAATTCAAATTAATTTTGAATTAATCCCAAAAATCCATCAATAATCCAAATAATATCAAATAATCCCTTTAATCTACTATTATCATGATATCTAAATAATAATAATACTAATTAATCCTTTTAATCAAATAATCTTCTTGATTATCTTGTATTATCTTATTATCAAAATGATAATAATAATATCCTTGATTATCTTCTTAATATCCTTATAGTAAAATCCCTTTTAACCAAATAAAATCCTTAATTATCTCCTATTATCCTATTATCTAAAAGATAATTAAAAGAAATTAAAAGAGAAAAACTCTCTCTTATTGCAGTCAACCAAAGTGCAAAAAGAGGATTCTTTGTGACTCGAACCAAGGTTCTCCCTTGCTCCTTGGTGGCGTCACATGTAGCTCTTAAGTGGGCTTACTTTGCCACTTATTCTAGGCTCATCTTCGTGTTAAAATACCCACATTTATTCTTATAACACCCTCCTGCTAATGCTCCTTGCCTTTAAAGTTAAAACTGAAATTTTTCTATCAAACTGGGCACACTCAAAGCCTTAAATTACGCTCTATTATCTCATAAATAATAACACAGCAATTCATACATAAGAAGAATAATTTATAATCCAAATAGCCCCGTTTTTAGGATGTTACATAACATTTAAACATATATATATATATATTTAAGATTTTATCGTTTTAGGAGCAAGTTTAGACCTTTGATCATCATTCATTTAAATTTTTCTTTTTGAGTTTCAATTTTTAATTGAAAATACTACATGTAGAGGCAGATTTAAGGGTGCAGACAGGGCCTTGGCACTCCAAATTTCAATTTAGTCCTTGTATAAATAAAAAAAATTATAAATTCATATATGGTAAACTTGCACTTTGGCCCCCTTAAAATGAAAAGTTTTCAATTCAGTCCTCTTATAAGTAAAGAAATTATAAATTAATATATATAGTAAAATTTCACTTTAGACCCCCTAAAAATAAAAAAAAATTGTGTTTAATCCCTTCAAAAATGATGAAATTATAAATTAATACATAATAAATTTATATTTTAATGAAAAATTATAATTAAATCCAACTCCTACTAAAAGAATTTCTAAATTTCCCTCAGCCTACATGATGCGTCTATAATAAACTCATTTTATCAAATGACTAGTTTACGTGGTTGCCCGTCTCAACAATGTGCTTTATCATTGTACTTAACACTTTTTTATATTAATTTTTTAGAAAAATAATAATTACCTAATTTTCTAAATAATCTAAAAAATTATATACTTCTCTAGATAAAAAAGAATAATTAAAAAGAAAAAAAAGGGGGGGAACAAAAGAATTTAAAGCAGAAAATCTCTTTGGGGTTCTACTGTTGCCTGTTTTGAACATGAAGTGCTGTTGTAACTTGTAACCTTATTTCACACATTGTTTCCAATGGTGCCCTTATCTCTCCCTTTTTATGTCCTGTGTTGCCTCAACTCAGATGCTTTTATGCAACCCTATTGGATTTTTTTATTTTTTATTTTTTTTGTGTGTGTGTGTGTCAAAGAGGATAGCAAGGACGTCATTTAGGTGTAGGTTCAGTTCAATGCTTCTAGCCTTCTTCCTTCTTCAATGAAATCCATCTCCATTAAAAAGTTAAAAACACTTTTTCATATCTCTTTGCACCAACTCAGCTGATGATAATATATAGGTAGCTAGGCCTGGCCTCCCCCCTCCCCCCACTAGCAATACTGGAATTCATTCAATTCTATATACGACAATGGGTTTATTAAACTAAATCCAAGTCCCATCCCACGAAGATAAATTACACATATTTCTCTCCTTTCTCTGCAGCTCGTTAAGGTGGCAATGGCATAGGGAGGGTGAAACAATAGGGTGAGCCCCAACTCTCTCACTTTATATGTTACTAGCCACCTCTATTTTTAATTATTTTTCAAACAAATAATGCAAAGAGAACAGACTACTACTTTATGTAAGCTACATAGATCCAGGTTTCTGGGACCAGACGGAGACCTATGATTTCGCATTTGCATTTTTTGTTTATTTCGTCTTCTAATTAACTGACAACACTCTCTCTCCCCTTTAATTTCATCTCTCCTCTCCCTTTAATTTCAGACATCAACACACCAAAGTATAGACAAGAAAGGATAACTTTTGCTTTCAGTCTCATACACATTTATTCCTCCATTGATGTTGGTAGTGGTCCATAGATTCCCAATATATAAAGAGTTCATCTTCAAGAAAACCACTGATGAAAAATGGAGTGGAATGGCACCTTATCCTTTGTTCCTGGACAACCTCCTTCTCTTACTTCCCTTTACAACTATAACTATGATCAATATTCTCCAGGTTTAGCCATTAACCCCCTCGTTTAAATCACCTTTCTGTTTTTCTTTATTTGATTATATGTATATGTATGGATGTATGTATTGCTGTTTTTCTCCTTTCTTTTAGGTATAGAGATGATGAATGTAGGATTAGCAGAGGCAGCAGCTATGGAGAAGAAAAAGAAGAAGAAGATATACATGAATAATGAAGAGAAGAAGAAGCGCTTGACAAATAAGCATTTGGAGTGGTTGGAGATGAGTTTCCAAGAAGACATAAAGTTGGATCCTCGGAGGAAAATGAAGCTTTCCTGGGACTTTGGACTCCAACCAAGACAAATCGCTGTTTGGTTCCAAAACAGGCGTGCTCGTTGGAAAGCTAAGGAGCTTGAGTGCTTATGTCATACGCTTCAACATCACCTCCATCTTGTCTCCAAGGAGACCCAAAAGCTTCAACATGAGGTCTACTCACTGCCACTGGGATCAATCTTCAAACCCTTGCATATTACATGCACATTTTTCATTCATATGCCATATGCATTCCAAATCATTTCAACTCTGTCTTGGGACTTATTTTATGACTACTCATTTATAAAATGACATTTACAACATAAATACTACTATGTTTTTCTCCTACCTGCCAAATATAAGATTTACTTAAATGAGCCCCTAATGCAGGTCTCGAAATCGAAAGCCATGCTAAGGGAACAAGCAACAAGAATCCAAGTCTCCACAGGTTACACGGAAATCTTCGGGGAAGAGACCATCGAAAGCACCTTGATTCATTGCTCTAACAAGCCAATGGTTGTCCCAAACAACCATCATCCGATCGCTGATCAATGCAACTATCTTTTCAATGTGGACAAGCATAACCAAAACCCAGTAGGTTCAACCTACTGGGGTGAGTAGCTACCTATTAATCCCTAATGAACTCCTATCTTCTTAATAGAACTTGTTAATTTAGAAGTTAGCACAAGTTACCTCTTAGAACTAGCTTAATTAAAACAGTTTTAGTAAAATGAAGAAGAGGTTCATCTCAATTTTGAGGACTTTTGTTGGAGAGTTTACTACAACAAAAAGATGTATTTTACTTCATCGAGTCGCAATAGTGCAATTCCAAGCTCTCTCAAAACACTGAATTTGTAACCGCCTGATTTTGAGCCTAGTCAGAATAGTGGTTTCGAGACCATAAATCTGAGGTCGGAAAAATTATTTTAATATTATTTCAAGTGTCATGGCATGATTATATTAGTGTTTGAAAATTTTGGTAAATTAATTTTAGCAATTTCATGCTTAATTTTGAAAAAGGACTAAGCATAAAGTGCGAAAGTTTTGTTCTATAAGCTAAAGGTGTTAAATAGCTATGAAACACTAAAGTAGAGGTCCTTATTGAGTAAATAGACCAATGAAATTATGGTGGCTGGACATGAATTTTTAATTCATGAAATTGGTTAAAGTTTGGTGGCATTAGGTAACTAAATAAATAAATAAAATAAAACAAAAAAAAGTCATCACTTTTCCCATCTTCCTCCTCTTCCACCGAAATTTTCAGCAAACTTAAGGGTTTTGAGAGCTCAAATTTCAGCCAAGCTTTTCTCTTGCAAGTAAGTGATTTTGGTGGTTGTTTTTGTTAATTTTTATGTTTTTGGAACCCCTATAGCTTAATCTAGCTAATGAGAGGACTATTTTGCAAAATGGTTGAGAGTTTAGGGTCTTACCATGTGATTATTTATGTTGTTTGCTGAAATTTTATGGAAGAAAATGAAACTTGGTTGTTTAATAAACAACTTTTGTGAAAGGATTTTTCATGAAAACACCTAAAATGGACCTTTTTGTAAAAGTTATGAAATGGGTAGTAAATGTGTGAAATAATTGCATTTGTAAGTTGCTATAAGAGTAATAAAGATTCGGCTAGGCTTGGTTAATGAAGAAATTCGATGAAAATCGTTTTACGAGTCTAGGGGCAAAATCGTAATTATGTAAAAGTTTAAGGGCAAAACGATAATTTTTCCAAAGTAGGAATTTTAGAATGCCTTGATTAGTGTGGTGATTAAATAAGTAAATTTTGTCATTATAGATCAAGAAAAACGAGATCCGGACTTCGACTGGGGGAAAACCAGGCTATTGGACTAAATCGAACTAGTCGTCTATATTTTGTGTACCGAAGTAAGTTGTATGTAAATAATACAACTTTATTGTTATTATTTATTAAACAATTGTGAATATGCATGATGAGAATTGATGTAGTAAAAACTCCCGGTTGAACCTTAGGAATAGATTGGATATCCATGCCATGACATTTGGGTGACATGTGTGCTAATGTAAGACCATGTCTGAGACATGGCATCGGCCACATTATGAGAGCCAGTGTAAGACCATGTCTAGGACATGGCATTAGCCTCGATATGTAAGCCAGTGTAAGACCATGTCTGGGACAAGGCATCGACATTGATATGAGAGCCAGTGTAAGACCATGCCTGGGACATGGCATCGGCATCTTACCCTCTTGTGTGTGGCTTGTCAGGTATCCTTTGGTATTCCAACTGGTTCAACGGGTAATTTAAAGTTTGTGTCAAAAGTGAGAAAAGTTACGACTATGTTGTAAGTGATATAGGTACCTATACGAAATTCATGAGAAATGAGCTCGATTTATGTTATATGATTAGTAAGGATGAGAATCAATAAGTTATGCCTTTAACCATTTGAGAATTTTGTGCAAGTTTATAATATGTTATGAGTATGATAACGTAGGGTAATTGTTGTTAGTTATTTACATGCGACTTACTAAGTTTTATGCATACTCCCTCTCTTTTCCATTTTTTATAGTGCCGCCAACCTAGCTCGGGTCTTTTCCATTTTTTTATAGTGCCGCCAACCTAGCTCGGGGATCTAGACGTCAGAGGCATCGATCACAGTATCAATTGAAGCATTTGGAATAGTTAGCCTTAGTATTTTAAGTATGGCATGTATAGGGACTGGGTCTTTTTATTAAGTTTCATAATGTTTTGGCCATATGTGTTGGCTTGTCATGAAGTTGATCCATTTTGTCTAAGGCCATGGATAATGGATAATATTTGTTGTTGATATATGTAAATGATGATGATTTTCATGAATGTTCAATTTGCATGGTGAAATATATGGTGTGTTAATGCATGAATGAGTAAGTCGCATGATTGGATTGATAAAGTATGTGATAAGTTTTGAATGTGAATGGAGTGTAGTGGCCTTGATATGTGTGTATGTCTTGGTTGTGGCTGATTTGGTCAGATGTTTATGTGTGGATTGGTGTTACTTGATGTTGTTTATGTTGGTGCAAGTAAGGTTGGCAAAAGGGCTTGGTAAATAGCCTTGTTTTTGTCCACATGGGTAAACACACGGGACGTGTGTCTAGCCCGTATATGACACACCGTCTGCCTCATGGACGTGTAGTTAGGCCGTGTGCCCCTTGCACCTTAATTTGGTAAAACAAAATGCCCAGTAGTAACCACACGGGCTGAGACACGGTCGTGTGTCTCAACCATGTGGAAGACACGGCCATAGGACATGGGCATGTGCCCAGGTCGTGTGAAGTCCGCACCTTGAATGTGAAATTTAGAATTTCCACACTGCCTTGCACACGGGTGTGTGCCTTGGCCATGTGACCCTAAAGGATTGATGACATCAGAAACAGAATGTCAAGGTTTTTGCACATGGGCGTGTCATGGCCATGTGTTATGGCCGTGTGGGGGACACGGGCCATGGACACAAACGTGTGCCAGGCTATGTGAAAATCCCTATAGGTTCGAATTGAAAAATAAATCCACATGGGCAAGGGACACGGGCGTGGCCCTATATGCTGAGGTCGTGTGAGTTACACGGTGTTTCAACATGGCCATGTAATTAGGTCACACGGGCTTGTCGCCCTTCCACACGGGTGTGTGCCCCTATTTTTAGTGACATTTTCCAAAGTTTTTCTAAAGAACTCGGTTTGGTCCCGAACCGTTCCTAAAGTGTGTTTTGGGCCTCGTAGGCTCATATTAAGAATTTTAAGACAAACTTTGAAAAGTTTTAAATTTGAACAAAATTTCATAACCCGAAAGTATTTGTATGCATGGTATTAAGTTAGGTAACGTCGTACCTTGTTCCGGCGTAGGATACGGGTAAGAGGTGTTACATTTAGTGGTATCAGAGCTATGGTTTAGTTGATTATCGAACTAACCTAGCGTGTGTATAAGTCTAGCTATACATGCCATATATGTAATATGATAGTGTGACGACTCCTGACGAATTTAAATTGTGTTTTTATTTAGTAAATGGATCCCGACGGAGCAGTGGCTGATGATGTCGAGAGTATTTATATTGTTTGCTGAAATTTTATGGAAGAAAATAAAACCTGGTTGTTTAATAAACAACTTTCGTGAAAGAATTTTTAATGAAAACACCTAAAATGGAACTTTTTGTAAAAGTTATGAAATGGGTAGTAAATGTGTGAAATAATTGCTTGTGAGTTGCTATAAGAGTAATAAAGGTTCGGCTAGGCTTGGTTAATGAAGAAATTGATGAAAATCATTTTACGAGTTTAGGGGAAAAATCGTAATTATGTGAAAGTCTAAAGGCAAACGGTAATTTTTCCAAAGTAGGAATTTTGGAATGCCTTAATTAATGTGGTGATTAAATAAGTAAATTTTGTCATTATAGATAAAAAAAAGGGACCGGACTTAGACCGGAGGAAAACCAAGCTATTGGACTAAATTGAACTAGTCGCCTATATTTTGTGTACCGAGGTAAGTTGTACGTAAATAATACAACTTTATTGTTATTATGTATTGAACAATTAATATGGCATAAAGTGTTTGATTATTGTTGTGAATATGCATGATGAGAATTGATATAGTAAAAACTCCCGGTTGAACCTTAGGGATAGATTGGACATTCATGCCATGACATTCGGGTGACATGTGTGCTAGTGTAAGACCATGTCTGGGACATGGCATTGGCCTCGATATGTAAGCCAGTGTAAGACCATGTCTGGGACATGGCATCGGTATTGATATGAGAGCTAGTGTAAGACCATGTCTGGGACATGGCATCGGCCTTGATATGCGAGCCAGTGTAAGACCATGTCTGGGACATGGCATCGGCATCTTACCCTCTTGTGTGAGGCTTGTCGGGTATCCTTTGGTATTCTAACTGGTTCAACAGGTAATTTAAAGCTTGTGTCAAAAGTGAGAAAAGTTACGACTATGTTGTAAGTGATACAGGTACCTACACGAAATTAATGAGAAATGAGCTCGACTTATGTTGTATAATTAGTAAGGATGAGAATCAGTAAGTTATGCCTTTAACCATTTGAGAATTTTGTGCAAGTTTATAATATGTTATGAGTACGATAATGCAAGGTAATTTCTGTTAGTTATTTACATGCGACTTACTAAGCTTTATGCTTACTCCCTCTCTTTTCCATTTTCTTATAGTGCCGCCAACCTAGCTCGAGGATCAGTAGACGTCGGAGGCATCGATCACACTATCAATTGAAGTATTTGGAATAGTTAGCCTTAGTATTTTAAGTATGGCATGTATACGGACTGGGTCTTTTTGTTAAGTGTCATAATGTTTTGGCCATATGTGTTGGCTTGTCATGAAGTTGATCTATTTTATCTAAGGCCATGGGTAATGGATAATATTTGTTGTTGATATATATAAATGATGATGATTTTCATGAATGTGCAATTTGCATGGTGAAATATATGGTTTGTTAATGCATGAATGAGTAAGTCGCATATTGGATTGATAAAGTATGTGATAAGTTTTGCATGTGAATGAAGTGTAGTGGCCTTGATGTGTGTGTATGTCTTGGTTGTGGCTGATTTGGTCAGATTTTTATGTATGGATTAGTGTTACTTGATGTGGCTTATGTTGGTGCAAGTAAGGGTGGCAAAAGGGCTTGGTAAATAGCCTTGTTTTTGTCCACACGGGTAAACACACGGGCGTGTGTCTAGGCCGTGTGTGACACACGGTCTGCCGCATGGCGTGTAGTTAGGCCGTGTGTCCCCTGTACCTTAATTTAGTAAAAAAACAATGCCTAGTAGTAACTACACTGGCTGAGACACGGCCGTGTGTCTCAACCATGTGGAAGACACGGCAATAGGACATGGGCATGTGCCTAGGCCGTGTGAAGTCCGCACCTTGAATGTGAAATTTAGAATTTCCACACGGCCTTGCACATGGGTGTGTGCCTTGGCCGTGTGACCCTAATTGATTGATGACGTCAAAAATAGAATGTCAAGGTTTTTGCACACGGGCTGAGGCACGGGCGTGTCATGGGCGTGTGGGGGACATGTGTAAGAGTATGCCTAAAGATCAATCATGAGATGGTTGTAATAACATACTTTATTTACCATATTTATTAATATAAAGCGTTGTCATTATTATTTCAGCTTTTTCTATATCGTGTATACAAATAAAGCTGTTTTATAATAATGTCTCGAGAATAATATGATTATTTTTAAAAGATCCTTAGTCGAGTATTATTGTTGACTAGGACAACGATGAATGCATTAAGACTAACATGTAGTTGATTGATGATAAAGAGTTGTCATTGATGTGGATTGTCAAAATCAATGCATGAATATGTGTGTTAGAGAACAACATATTGGATTGACCCGTTATGAGTATGTTTATTGGATTATTATGTAATTGTCACAACATTACTCATAGTGATTAATATGTATATGATCCTCGGACTTGAGATAATTATTAATCTCGGCATCGTGAGTTGTATATTTTGATCTGATCAAATGTACACCGTGAATCGGTTGTTCTATAAAGGTCGATGTTGGATATACCACAATCTATGTAGAGGATATGGTTGATCAATATAGGATAAGTCCCTCCTACATAATGGGAGTAATATCTTAGGCCACTTGATTGAGTGAGACTAGAAATGCATGGCCATGCTCAAATAAGTTGACATGAGATGTCATACTAATTTGTATATCATAGTCTACTCAAGATATCAAGAAACATGGGATGGACTATACAAGTGTGACTATTCCATGACTTGTGTCCATTCAGGAGATAAAGGACCTAAGGATTAATGCATGAAAGGTTAATCACAAAAAGTTATGTGGAATCATGACTTCTTGTAACTTAGGTAGCAATGATGCATTGCTAGATGCCACTCATTGTTTGTGACATTAGAATCGTTCTATTATTACTGCTAATGTTGTAAGAACCTCACAGGTCACACCCTATGGTTTTAAATGAACGGAATAAAATATAATTGGTATTGTTTTTTTTTTTTTGGTTGTCACATGAATTAAATTAATTAAAGAATTAATTTAATTGGGCAATCAAATATTGAACATATTATATGTACAAGGATGTTGTACACATAATGACAACATAATTCTATTAATATATGAATTTGATTCATATATAAATTTAAATAAATATAGTTTACCGAAATCCTTATTATAATTAATGTAATTATAATTTTCGGATATAATTAATGTAATTATAATTTTCGGTTAAAAACTTTATTGTATTTATTTAACATTCAAGAGATACCAATTATAAAAGGCCCAAATTAAAAGGATACCCAATATAAAAGGTATTTAAAAGAGACAAAGCTTAAGGGAAAACCCTAATAGATTGCTTGTTAGGTCTAGCAGCCTTCAAGCAAATAAACGTCCAAAATAGTTTTGGAGATTTCTTCCGTTCATAGTCAAACCGGGTGGATCACGTAGAGACCGACATCGGAAAGGTTGTGGCTTGATTCGACAGTAGATCAAAACTCTTGTTGCCAAGGCGTCGCCGTCTACTCAGATTTAAGTTTTGGTAATTTTGAAACCTTTATTTCACCCCGATTCGTTCCTCACACATGGATTCCTGATTTGGATCGCCGGATCTAATTTTATTCTGCTGCGCCATGGGTTCCGGCGTTCCAACAGTGGTATCAGAGCCACTTGTGTGACACGAACTCGGGTTTAAATACTTGGGTGATGCAATTGTATGAGATTCATGTTTTGATCTTATTGTATTTTCGATTATTTAAATCGTTTAAGCATAACTCGATAATCTGTTCCTTTCGGTAATTGATTAAATGTTAATCATGGTTTTGTGGCCTACTTGATTTTATGTTATTATTATTAATTATTAACAAATCTGTAATAATGTGATGGAGGTATTTATAGTTTCAGTAAGTGTTAATCGGCTAATGGAACAAGGGTTGTTCCGATATGAAACCTCAAGATTAAAATCCTAAAAACACGATTCTCGTTGATAAAAGTTATCAAATCGTGAGGTTTCATTTGATTTGGGTATGCGATTCAGTACCACAGGGCTCTCGCCCATACCCGGTCCATCTGCAGGGCTCGCCCCGCACCTGGTCTATGACGTGGGGCCATACCTCGCACTCTCGCAAAAAATTTGTTAATAAAAGAAATTTATAAACTTGATGGGCCACAAAAGGTTGAAAGGATATTTTATAATTCACCTTAAATATATATATATAGAATTATGTATGCTATTTTTGACATGCACGGTGTTTGAAATGCATAGTTATAGCCCAATGACACATTCGATAAAAGGTTGTATTTTTTTTTAAATACGGCCTGCGTGTCGTGTCTTCCTACTATTCTATTGTATTTCTCTTCTCATCTTATTCCCTCGTATGTAAAACGAGTTTGTGATATTGTAATTTGCAAGAGTTGCTGTGGGCCAAACGAGAAGGAAGGTGGGACAATGATTGAGAATGATAGCTTGTGAAATGGCTTACACCTTTAGGTTTCTTTTTGGTTTTCCTATTGGCTTGGGTTGAACCACCTTAGTTTATGGGATATAACTATTGCATTTATTTATTGCTTTATTTATTCATGTATGAGATGCTATGGATGTCTAAAGCATGCCAATTATATATATTAAAACTTGATAATAATAAAACCCCGTTAATTGATGAGATCAATTAAAAGACTAAATGGACTAATGTAGACCATAATTGGTGAGATGGAACAATCTTAATAAAATCCCTCTATTAAAATATTAAGTCAACATGGCCTTCCAATTTTGCCTCGTTAAAGCCTCGATCAATACTATGTAGGTTCTCGCCAAAGCAAAGTACTAGTATTTATCTTGGTTAAATGCGAAGAATAAACAAGTGATATTCATTTGGTTAAAAATTGGTTAATGACTTAACTAAGTTACTCTAATAGGATTAGAAACCTAGAGGCAAGTAAATTGGATAAATCATAAGATGATTAGAACAAGAGTTGTTCACCAAACATTAGGAGTTACATATGATGTAATTAGCAAATGTTACTTACCTAAATAACCATAATCTTAAGAGTAAAGCCAAAAGTGACTTAAGAGGTGGTGAAATATGGATCCTTAACCTACTAGAAATACTTTTGAGAAAGTTTTTCGAAATTAATATACGAGGTTATTAATTTTGAAATAAAACAATAGGAATATCATTTAATAAAGTCTTTTTAATGATTGATATAAAATTGGTAAATTTACTCATATGCATATTTAATTGTTGTAGATATATTATGGCTGCAAACACTAGCACACTCTCATTGCGATCGGTCCTTGAGAAAGACAAATTGAATGGTTTGAATTTTCTTGATTGGTTCCGTAACTTGAGGATTGCCCTTAAACAAGAACGGAAATTATATGTCATTGAACAACCACTTCCTAATGAACCACCCGCTAATGCCTCGAAGTGATAGAGACGCTTACAAGAAGTATCTCGATGACATGATAGATGTTGGATGTCTTATGCTTGCCACTATGAATCTCGAACTTCGAAGCAACATGAGGACATGGTTGCTTATGATATGATCGAGCACTGAAAGAACTTTATCAAGGGCAAGTACGACAAGAGAGGTTTGATATCTCTAAAGCCCTATTCCAATGTAAGTTGGTGAAGGAAGCCCAGAGGACCTCATGTCCTTAAGATGATTGGCTATATTGAAAGCCTATCTAAGCTTGGGTTTCCATTGAGCCAAGAGTTGGCCATCGATGTTATTTTACAATCGTTGCGGATAGCTACAGCCATTTGTCCTCAATTTCAATATGAATGAAATTGACAAGACTCTACCACAATTGCTCAAGATGTTGTTCTAATTGAAGGCAACTTGAAAAAGGTTGGACCCAAGCCCATACCGATGGTCCGTAATAACAAGCGGCAAGGAAAGGCCAAAGTTCAAACAAAGCCCAAGGGCAAAGGTAAGCCCAAATTTGGAAAAGGAAAGGTGTATTTGAAACCTAAAGGTGGGGTGTCTAAGGAAGGAAGCTGTTTTCATTGTGGTGTGATGGACATTGGAAACGGAGGCGCCTGTGTATCTTGAAGAAGTCAAGAAGGCTAAAGCAAGCGGAATGTCCGCTTGGTATTTATGTTATTGATATTAATTTATCAACTACTACTTCTTGGGTATTAGATCTTTGGTTGTGGTTCTCATATTTATACTTACATGCGGGGACTACAAAGGAGTAGGACTCACGGCTAGAGGAGATGTGGACCTACGAGTTGGAAATGGAGCAAAAGTTGTTGCATTATTTGTGGGAACATATCCTTTATCTTTGCCTAGGGACTTGATTTATGTTTAGAGGATTGTTATTTTGTGCCCGGATTTGACTAAAAACATTATTTCAATTTCTTGTTTAGACAAAATTGGTTTTGAGATAATTATTAAGAATAATTGTTGTTCATTTTATCTCAATAATGTTTTCTATGGTTCGGCACAATTAATTAATGGCCTCTATATTTTAGATCAAATGAATCCCATTTACAACATAAATAAAAGATCTAAAATAAATGACTCAAATCAAACTTATCTTTGGCATTGTCGTTTGGGCCACATAAGTGAGAAACGATATTCAAACTCCATAAAGATGGTCTCTTGAATTCATTTGTTTTTGAACAATTTGAAGTATGTGAATCTTGCTTATTGGGAAAAATGACTAAATCTCCTTTTCTTGGTAAAAGTGAGCAGAGCTATTGATTTATTAGATCTAATACATTCGATGTATGTGGACCAATAAATACACAAGCTAGAGGTGGATTTCACTACTTCATTACTTTCACCGATGATTTCGTGAGATATGGGTATGTTTATCTCATGCGCCATAAGTCCGAGTCCCTTGAAAAGTTCAAGGAATTCAAAATGAAGTACAAAATCAACTAGGCAAAACTATCAAGTCACTTCGATCCGATCGAGGTGGAGAATATTTGAGCCTAGAGTTTGATGAACTTTTGAAAGAATGTGGGATTGTCTCACAACTTACTCCTCCGGTACTCCTCAATGGAATGGAGTATCGAGAGAAGAAATCGAACTTTGTTAGACATGGTTCGATCCATGATGAGTCATCTTTGATCTACCGACTTCTTTTTGGGGACATGCACTTGAGACAATTTGCTTTCACACTAAATCGAGTTCCATCTAAATCGGTTCAAAAGACGCCATATGAGATGTGGACCTGGAAACGCCCTAGTATGTCTTTTATGAAAATTTGGTCGTGAAGCTTATGTTAAACGTCGACGTCTACTAAGCTTGAACCCAAATCTGAAAGGTGTAATTTTGTGGGGTATCCAAAAGAAACCAAAGGATATTATTTCTTTAATCCCACCGAGAACAAAACGTTTGTTGCTCTGGATTTGGTGTCTTCTAGAGAGAGAATTTACTTCTAGAAAAGGAAGTGGGAGAAAGATTGAACTTGAAGAAATTCGAGAATCACAAGATACCACCGAACAGAGAGATTGAACAACAGCCAAATTCCACAAGAAATTGAGGAATAAATAATGCTGTAGAAACACAACCATCGCTAAGCAGATCTTTAAGAGAACGCGTTGCACCGAGAGATATGGATTTCTCATTACAACGCATGGTGACGTTCTTCTTATAGATCAAGATGAGCCTAGGACTTATCAAGAAGCGGTGACAAGCCCAGATCTCGAGAAATGGCTTGAGGCCATGAGATCGAGATGGATTCCATGTATGAAAACCAAGTATGGACCTTGATTGACCCACCAGAAGGGTTAAACCTATATAGGTGCAAGTGGGTTTTCAAAAGAAAGCAGACATGGATGGTAATGTACAAACATACAAAGGCGATTAGTCGCTAAAGGTTTTCGCCAAATTCATGGTGTTGACTATGATGAAACCTTTTCTCCGTAGCTATGTTTAAATCCATCGAGGATCTTGCTCGCCATATTGCATTTCATGATTATGAAATCAGGCGGATGGGGCGTCAAAACGACTTTCCTTAACGGGAAACTTGAAGAGGATGTGTACATGACACAACCTGAAGGTTTTGTAAATCCAAAGGATGCTAGAAAGATATGTAAGCTACAAAGATCCATTTATGGATTAAAGCAAGCTTCTCGAAGTTGGAATCTTCGTTTTAACGATGCAATCAAAGAGTTTGGTTTTATAAAAAATAAAGATGAACCATGTGTTTACAAGAAAGTTAGTGGGAGCACTATCACATTCTTGGTACTATATGTGGATGACATACTTATCACGGGAAATGACATACCTACCTTGTAATCTATTAAGACTTGGTTAAGAAGTTGTTTTTCTATGAAGGACTTGGGCGAAGCCACTTATATCTTAGGAGTCAAGATCTATAGAGATAGATCAAGACGACTACTAGGTCTAAGCCAAAGTACATACATAGATAAAATCTTGAAAAGGTTCAGATATGGAAGAATCTAAAAGAGGATTCCTACCTATGAGACATGGTATTTCACTCTCGAAGGAAATGTGTCCTTCAACTCCACAAGAGAGAGAACGTATGAGTAAAATTTCATATGCTTCCGCTATTGGATCTATCATGTATGCTATGTTATGTACCCGTCCGGATGTCTCGTATGCCTTAAGTATGATGAAAGCGGGTATCAAGTAGATCCCGGTGAAGGTTATTGGACCACAGTCAAGAGTATCCTTAAGTACTTAAGAAGAACTAAGGATACATTCCTATTATATGGAGGTGAGGAAGAGTTAAGTGTAAAAGGTACACTGATGCCAGCTTCCAAATCGACAAGGACGATTCTCGATCACAATCAGGTTTTGTGTTTTGCCTTAATGGTGGTCTTTGTGAGTGGAAAAGTTCAAAGCAAAGTACGATGAGGTGATTCTACAACAGAGGTGAGTATATTGCACCCGGTGAGGCAAACAAAGGAAGCGGTTTGGATCAAAAGTTCACTTGGACTAGGGTTGTGCCTAGCCTATCGGATGCTATAGAACTCCGATGTGATAACAATGGAGCTATTGCACAAGCTAAAGAACCTGGATCTCACCAAATGATCCAAACATATACTTAGGCGCTACCATCTTATTCGAGAGATTATCGATCGAGGAGATGTAGAAATATGCAGAGTACCTTCGGATGATAACATCGCGATCCTCGACCAAGCCTCCGACGACATGCCAGAAGCATGATCGTCACACTAAGTCGCTTGGTATTAGATATATGAGTGATTGGTCTTAGTGCTAGTGGGAGATTGTAAGAGTATGCCCAAAGATCAATCATGAGATGGTTGTAATAACATACTTTATTTACCATATTTATTAATATAAAGCGTTGTCATTATTATTTCGCTTTTTCTATCCGTATACAAATAAACAATTTTTATAATAATGTCCCGAGAATAATATGATTGTTTTTAAAAGATCCTTAGTCGAGTATTATTGTTGACTAGGACAACGAGAATGCACTAACATGTAGTTGATTGATGATAAAGAGTTGTCATTGATGTGGATTGTCAAAATCAATGCATGAATATGTGTGTTAGAGAACAACATATTGGATTGACCCGTTATGAGTATGTTTATTGGATTATTATGTAATTGTCACAACATTACTCATAGTGATTAATATGTATATGATCCTCGGACTTGAGATAATTATTAATCTCAAAGATCGTGAGTTGTATATTTTGATCTGATCAAACGCATAATCGTGAATCGTTGTTCTGTCAGAAAGGGCGATGTTGGATATACCACAATCTATGTAGAGGATATGGTTGATCAATATAGGATAAGTCCCTCCTACATAATAGGAGTAATATCTTAGGCCACTTGATTGAGTGAGACTAGAAATGCATGGCCATGCTCAAATAAGTTGACATGAGATGTCATACTAATTTGTATATCATAGTCTACTCAAGATATCAAGAAACATGGGATGGACTATACAAGTGTGACTATTCCATGACTTGTGTCCATTCAGGAGATAAAGGACCTAAGGATTAATGCATGAAAGGTTAATCACAAAAAGTTATGTGGAATCATGACTTCTTGTAACTTAGGTAGCAATGATGCATTGCTAGATGCCACTCATTGTTTGTGACATTAGAATCGTTCTATTATTACTGCTAACGTTGCAAGAACCTACAGGGTCACACCCTATGGTTTAAATGAACAGAATAAAATATAATTGGTATTGTTTTTTTTTTTTTTTATTGTCACATGAATTAAATTAATTAAAGAATTAATTTAATTGGGCAATCAAATATTGAACATATTATATGTACAAGGATGTTGTACACATAATGACAACATAATTCTATTAATATATGAATTTGATTCATATATAAATTTAAATAAATATAGTTTACCGAAATCCTTATTATAATTAATGTAATTATAATTTTCGGATATAATTAATGTAATTATAATTTTCGGTTAAAAACTTTATTGTATTTATTAAACATTCAAGAGATACCAATTATAAAAGGCCCAAATTAAAAGGATACCCAATATAAAAGGTATTTAAAAGAGACAAAGCTTAAGGGAAAACCCTAATAGATTGCTTGTTAGGTCTAGCAGCCTTCAAGCAAATAAACCTCCAAAATAGTTTTGGAGATTTCTTCCGTTCATAGTCAAACCGGGTGGATCACGTAGAGGCCGACATCGGAAAGGTTGTGGCTTGATTCGACAGTAGATCAAAACTCTTGTTGCCAAGGCGTCGCCGTCTACTCAGATTTAAGTTTTGGTAATTTCGAAACCTTTATTTCACCCCGATTCATTCCTCACACATGGATTCCTGATTTGGATCGCCGGATCTAATTTTATTCTACTGCGCCATGGGTTCCGGCGTTCCAACAACACGGGCCATGGACACAAACGTGTGTCAGGCTGTGTGAAAACCCCTGTAGGTTCGAATTGAAAAATAAATCCACATGGGCGTGTCCCTATATGCTGAGGCCACGTGAGTTACATGGTCCTTCAACATGGCCATGTTATTAGGTCACACAGGCGTGTTGCCCTTCCACATGGGTGTGTGCCCCTATTTTTAGTGACATTTTCCAAAGTTTTTCTAAAGAACTCGGTTTGGTCTCAAACCATTCCTAAAGTGTGTTTTGGGCCTCGTAGGCTTATATTAAGGATTTTAAGACAAACTTTGAAAAGTTTTAAATGTGAATGAAAGTTCATAACCCGGAAGTGTTTGTATGCATGTTATTAAGTTAGTTAACGCCTCGTACCTTGTTCCGGCGTAGGATACGGGTTAGGGGTGTTACAGAATTAATAGGACAGGATAAACACAAAAGCAAAAACAGGGCCAACAGGGTAATAACTTCAAAATAAACATATTACTTATTTCTCTGGTTAGGAAAAAATAGAGTAATTAAACAAGTAACTCAGTACTTTTCGTCGCCCTCGCCCCCAAGGTTGGGACCTTTCGGTGCGGAACCCTTAGGGATGTTACCCTTTCCCTGCGTCTTCTATTGATTTATTGTTCTACTTTCTTTGCCTTCTTTTCGTTCTCGGTTTTTTTTATCCTTTCCTTGATTTCACTGTAAAGTAGGTTAATAACAAATATTCCCATTAATACGCAGCATAATACATTTCAAAATCAGCAATGACAAGAAAAGATGAATTTTACGTGCTAAAAAAAAACCACACACTGGAGAACAACCTCCCTTGCAGCATCACGTACGTTAGGTTTTCCACTCCTCTTCTTCTGTATAACCTATAACGTACACCAACAATAGACCTAGAGTAAGGTTTCTTGTGGTATATCTCCTCTTCTTCACAACCTCTTGGGCAATGTCCTATATGCATGCAAACAACATGAAAGTAAATAAATAAGAGCACATACAAACAATAAACTATGTTGCTCCATTTTTTATCTTGAGGCATTCATGTGAGACATCCATGTCCTATGAATATCTAAACATAAGTATAAAGATATGATCCTCCAAATACATGACAAAACTTTAAAAGATTTGAAATTGTTGAAGGATGAATTAATTAGTTGAAATGGGTTTAAGTTCTGCTAATTTCTATTAATTTTGTTATGTTTTAAGATAATATGCAATGCAGCATTTAGGGTGGGGGGATTTTAATGAAACGAATCGTTTTGATCTGCTGATGCAAAACGATGTGTTTTAGCTAGCCCTGTAACTGTTTTCTTTTCTTTTGTTCCACGTGGCAATTCTTCTCTCCGATATAATAGAATCAAAGGGAATGAGATATACACATTTTATTAGTCATCAATTAATCAGAAAAGATCCTAGCCTCTCTCTCCTCATTCCTATACTGCTTCTTTTCTACTTTGGTTATTTTTCAATTTTGGAAATCATCCCATAACAAAGGTAGTGAAGATGGGCATTTCTCATGGTCAGAGACGGGATTTCCACACATTTGCAAAAAAGAGGCCACTCATCTACAGCAAGAAGTTACAAAGCTCCATTCTAAGTTTTCTTAGTTGGACAATCGCATTGGGAACAGATTCAAGGAACTGGAAGAGGAATTTGGTGCTAAGTTGAGGTCTGAACTCTAAGGTAAACTGCATGGATATTCAAGCAGTATTGGGAAAAATTTTAGCATCTAACAAAGGGAAATGAGTGATATGTAGCCCTCAAACAGGATTCCCTCCTAAAGATCTCTTGTTTCCACTGCAAAGGATTGATAGTGGGTCTCAACATTCAGGTAACATAAAGGTCAGTTCTAAGCCTTCTAAATTGGATTGTCCTCACTTTGATGGTACATATTATAAAGGTTGGTTGGCAAAACTGGAGCAGTACTTCGTGGCCAAAGAGGTACTTATGAATGCTAGAATAAGGGTGGCTATGTTTAACCTAAAAAGAAGGGCCCTAGATTGGTATCACTTTTATGCTCGGAAGTAGGGTGGGTTTCACATACTGGAGTGGGAGTCCTATGCACAAAGTTTTCAAGACCCTATGATGGACTTAGTGACTCTTAAGCATATAAGGTCAGTGGATCAGTACCATGACTCCTTCATTAGTCTACTAAACCAACTACATTTACCAGAACAATATGCCCTTAGCATTTTCATCAGCAATTTAAGAGCAAAATTGGAAAATATCTACAACTTTTTAAACCCACAACATTGATGGAGGGTTTTCTGACTACTAGACAGGTGGAAACCATCATTAATGGCTCCGCAAAACGAGGGTTATCGACTAGATGAGGTGCTCAAGTTAGAACCACACCACCATCTGTCTTGAATTCTAATGCTCATAAGGGGTCAATTTTATCACCATAATTGAATGTAGGATCTGTGCATGAAGGATCAGCTGGAGCCTTAGGGCTATCTTGAGGAGCACCTAGGTCTCTATCTCATGCTGGGATAGAGGATAAGAAGAAGAAAGGACTTTGTTACTAGTGTGGAGCAAAATATAGTGTTGGTTACATATGCATGAAATTCAAGTTATACCAGTTGTTATTAGAACCTGTTGCAGAAGGTGATACTGAGGAATTCCAAGAACATAGTGATCTGTTGGAAGATATAAGCTTAGGGGAAAAACCTACTCCTAGCCCAGTGTTATCTTTACATGTTATACAGGGTTCTCAAAGCATCCATACCATGAGGGTAACAGCCAATATTGATCATACCAGAGTTATTCTGTTAATCGATTCTAGTAGCACTTACAATTTCATAACTGCTAAGCTAGTCAAATAGTTGTCACTACCAGTGAGCCCTATCAGCAAACTGAAAGTAACAGTGTCCAATGGAGCCACATTGGTAGCTGGGGAAATCTGTAATGAAGTTTAATGGAAGATGCAGTCCACCAAATTCCATACTAATTTTAATGTTTTGCCCCTCAAAGAATGTAATTTGGTTTTAGGAGTGTAGTGGTTGTTGTCCCTAGGAACCATCACTTGGGAGTTTAGTTCTCTAATCATAAAGTTTATGCATAAAGAATAGACCTTTTTCTTGCGTGATATTCAGCCTAAGAATATCCATTTAGTAGAAGGTTCTCAGAGTTACAAGTGTTTCTCTTTGGCAGGAGGACCTTTAGGACCTTATGCCATACTAGTGTCTGTTCTAACACATCCATCTCTATAGGCCATGATAGTATTTATTCCTAATATTTTACAACCTTAGTTGGAGGAATGTCAAGACATATTCCAAGAGCCTAAAGAACTACCACCTTTTAGGCTTCAAGACCATAAAATTCCCTTGAAGGATGAGGTTGTTGTGGTGAAGCTGAGACCTTATAGGTATCCTGCCATACAAAAGAATGAAATTGAGAGGATGATACAAGAAATGCTGCAGGCTGGCATAATCAGAGACAACAATAGTTCCTTTGCTTCTCCCATAGTAATGGTGAAAAAGAAATATGGCACATGAAAATGTGTGTGAATTACAAGCATTTGAATTAGTTAACCACCAAAGATAGATTCTCAATTCCTATCATTGAAGAATTGTTAGATAAATTGGGGAAGGTAGTGGTGTTTTCCAAGTTGGATCTTAGATCAGCCTACCATCAGATCAAAATGTGGGAGCCTAACATCCATAAGACTATATTTAAGACATAGGAAAGGCACTACAAATTTCTAGTTATGCCTTTCGATATCACAAATCTCCCATCCATATTTCAGGCCCTTATGAACTCTATATTTAAGCCTCTTTTGAGAAAGTTTGTACTAGTTTTTTTTTTTACGATATACTTGTCTATTTTGTGACCTAGTAGGATCATTTAGACCATCTAAGGAAGGTGTTTGACATCCTAAGGGCTTAACAACACTATGCAAAGAAAAGCAAGTGCCATTTTGGAGCTGAGCAGGTTGATTATTTGGGGCACATAATATCACATGGGAAGGTAGTTACGAATAGGTAAAAAATAGACAATGTAATGGCTTGGAAAGTTTCTCAATCACTCAAGGAGTTAAGAGGGTTCATAGAGTTGTCGGGGTACTATAGAAGGTTCATCAAAGGATATGGGTCTATAGCCAAACCATTGATTGAATTGTTGAAGAAAGGAAGTTGGAGTTGGTCACCTCAAACTGATCAAGCCTTCATACCCTTAAAATTTGCTTTGAGTTCAACACCTGTCCTTACCTTACCTAATTTCCAAGTAGAATTTTGCATTGACAATGATGCAAATAGTACCAGTATGGGAGTAGTTTTACAACAAATGGGCCACTCAATTGCTTATTTTAATAAAGCTCTAGGCATCAAACATCAATCTCTCTCAATATATGAAAAAAGAGATGTTAGCAGCCTTACTAGATGTTAAAAAGTGGCATCTATATTTAGTGGGCGCGTCATTTTTGTATAAGAACTGACCATCAGAGCCTGAAATTTCTTTCAAATCAGTAAGCCATTACCCTCTCCCAGCAATGGTGGGTTGTAAAAATGTTGGAATATAACTTTCATGTGGTCTATAGGAAGGGAAGTACTATGTGGTAACTGATGGCTTATCTAGACATTCTACTACTGGAGAAATGTGGTGTTGGCAATTAGGGAGCACTTTTATAGTTTCTGATTTATTGAGCAAGGTGAAAACTTCATGGAAACAAGATCAGAGGCTCAAGAAGCTTTGTGAAACACTACAACATCAGCCCTCATCTCATCCAAAATATACTTGGGATGGTCATTTGTTTAAAAGGAAGGGAAAACTTATTGTGGGATTTGATTTGGCACTTGGAAATGAGTTGTTTCACCTATTTTCATGAAGGAACTGCTAGGGGCCATTCAGGTACTCGCGCTACTAGGCATAGGATGGCCAATGTGCTCTATTGGAAAGGGATTAATGTTAATGTCATTAAGTGGGTTAAAGAGTGCATAGTATGTCAGTGTTGTAAATATGATACTGCTACACAGCTTGGTCTCCTTCAGCCCTTGCCTATTCTTTCGAGAGCCTAGTCTGAAATCATTATAGACTTCATTGAGAGGCATGCCTTCCTCAAAAGAGAGAGATACAATCTTGATGGTTATTGATCGACTGACTAAGTACAATCATTTTATAACATTCGCTCACCTTTATACTATTGCTATTGTGGCTACAACATTTTTGGGCAACATTTATAAGTTGCATGAGTTACCTGATACTATTGTGTCTGATAGGGATCGAGTGTTCACTAGTTCATTTTGGCAAGAGATGTTTCGAAGGCTTGACACTAAAAATAAGCCATCTACAGCTTTCCACCTAAAAACTAATGGACAATCAAAAGTACTCAACCAATGCCTTGAGGGATATTTATGTTGTATGTCAGTTGAAAGACTAAGGGATTGGGTTCATTGGCTCTTACTAGAAAAATGGTGGTACAACTCTACCTATCACTTTGCCATTCGAACCACTCCTTATGAGGCTTTATATGGTCAACCATCTCCTCAACACCTCATTTACTTAGTTGGATCTTCCATGGTCGATAGTGTGGACCGTAGCCTACAACAAAGAGAACTTGCTCAAGTACCACCTTAAACGTGCCCAAGACCGTATGAAACACTATGCGGATAAGAAGAGAAGTGATAGAAGCTTAGTAGTAGGTGACTGGGTGTATTTGAAATTACAACCCTATCGACAACATTCCTTGAGAAGGGTAAAAAATCAGAAGCTTTCTTCAATACTTTTTAGACCATTCTTGATTAAGGCTAAGGTTGGTGACATAGCCTATACCTTGCACCTATCCCTTGGCACTAAGATCCACTCAACTTTCCACATTTCTCAGCTCAAACGTCATATTGGTCACCAACCTGTCTCTGCCACATTGCTGCCTACTAGGCCTGAAGTATGATACTAAATGAGCCATCTCGAATTTTGGATTGTCGAGTCACCAAAAAGGGTCACTAAGTAGTCACTGAGGTCTTAGTGGAGTGGATAAACTCATTTTCAAAAGATGCTACTTGGGGGGTTTTGTTTGTCGTCAAGGAACAATATCCAGACTTTGATCCTTGAGATCAAGGATCCTTTGATGGAATAAATTAATTAGTATTGTTAAGGGATGAATTAATTAGTTGAATGGGTTTAAGTTCCGTTAATTTTACTATGTTTTAAGTTAATATGCAACGCAGCATTTAGGGTAGGGAGACTTTAATGAAACAAATTGTTTTAATCTACTAATGCAAAACAATATGTTTTAGCTAGCCCTATAATCATTTTCTTTTCTTTTCTTTTCTTTTCTTCCACGTAGCAATTCTTCTCTCCCATATAACAGAACCAGAGGGAATGAGACAAACACGTTTTATGAGTCATCAATTAATCAGAAAAAATTCCATTCTGTCTTCTCATTTCTATTATGTTTCTTCTCTACTTTGGTTGTTTTTCAATTTTAGAAATCATCTCGTAATAGAAAATACTCAGGTTAAACACATATCCATATCCAACACTTACATCCAAGTTTGAGAGACATAAAATAACCATTAGTTAATCTTTTTCTAACTTTTATTAGATAGATGATAGAGGTAAAATGATATGCCTGACCTTGTTCAATGTTTTCCGTTTTATTACCAATATTAATATGCAGTAATAAATCTAATCACTGAACATGATCTTTGCTCTCAAGTTCTGATCAAATATTCTTACTGTAAATGATATTGGAAAAATAAATGGAATGCAAATTTTTGAAAGAAATTAAGTTTTACACAAATGACACTGGCCATTTTATGTTGAATCCTATGTCACAGGTAAAGTTGCAAAGCCCGTGACCATTGCACAAAATGCTTATCATGGAGGTCTATCGATTAGATGAAGATCATTTGATCTATGAGAACTGACCCAATTCAAAGAACTATTGAAAAAACCTATTTATTTGAAGCCCATGTGGCCCAATGAAGCAGATATAGAAAGTTAGGCTACCTTAGTAAATAAAGAAACTAATCTTAGAAGATTCTGGAGACTAATATCTGATAAGATTAGATTTGATTTGATTATGTAATATTGTAAATCCCCTAATTGTAGGAATATGCTTCAACTTGTCCGTTGATGTAAATTTAGCTAGACCGTTGGATTTGAGGGAGCTCAACTATAAATAGATAGCCCCAGCCTCAATTGTAAATCATCCATAGCAATCATTGTATCATGTATTTCTTTTAGAGTGAATACAATTGAGAGCATTTACTCAAACACCTCTTGTGCATTATTTTTTTGTGGCTATTTTGTTCTTTTGAGCATTCTTTTGGCTTGAGTTGCTTTCTCTATATAAATTGGTGCATTAGAGAAATTCTATAAGAATCCTCACTTTGTGAGAGTTAGGTTGACTTAGGTGTTTTTGAGAGACTAGTTTTTTAGTCCCATGACAATTGGTATCAGAGTCTTGGTTGCGAAGGCATAGTTGAGATGTTGAAAGAAGTTACCGATCAGAGTGAGCCAATAGAGACCCATGGGAGGGCTAGAAAACCAAGTCGATCGAAGGATATCTTGTCGGCTTTAGAAGGGCGAGTGGTTACTCTCGAGAAGTTTACTAGGGATGTGAGGGAGACACTAGATAAAATTGGGTGAGGACTCACCGAATGGTTGCAATCCATGAAGAAGTAGTTTAAGGACTATGTGTGGGATTCTCTCGAGGCTACGGTGTCAACCTTGAAGCAAGAGATCGCTGAAATTAAAAGGGAGTTCAAGATTTACAAGGTTGTATTGGGTAATGGAATGTTGGCTTCAAGGACGAAACAACAAGCAAAGGATGTTCCTAAACCAAAAGAATTCAAGAGGGCAAGGTCCATGAGAGAAGTGGACAACTTTTATTGGGCAACAGAGCAATAATTTCAGACATAAGCATTGAGGATGATGCTACTAAGGTAATCATTGTTGCTATGTATTTCACTAACGTTGCTTTGTTATGGTGGCATCGTAGGTCCACAAATGTGACATGTGGTGAGACTGAGATTGGGACTTGGGTGAAGTTCCAAAAGGAATTCAATGCATAGTTTTACCTGGAGTATGCCGAGGATGAAGCTCGGGAAAAGTTGCGATGGCTTACACAACGAGGCACAGTCAGTGTAACATCCCGCCCAGCGAAGTGTAGTACTCGAGTATTGTTAATTGAACTAAGGCTTATAGTGTGGCTCTTGAGTAAGAAAATGGTTAGAAATTTATGTACTTAAGGTATACAAATGAACCCTTGGGCTAAGCCTTAATTAAGGCAAGCTCTAAAGTTTGGCGAATTCTTTGATGGAGAATACGACACCCCAGCAGATAGATGAAAATAGTGAGCCCTATTGTTAAACCCCTAGTCTGATAAGAATGATAAATATGTTGTTATCTTATTCTCTGATTAAACTATTTAGTTGGCCTAATGAGGACTAGTTAGGATTGGACAAAGTTTCTAAATATGAAAAGACATGCATTTAAGATGAGAGAGAAAACTATTAGTCACGGGTACCAAAGGAAAGCTAGTGGAAGGAAATAAGCTTGTCCACTAAGTTTTCCTTTTGTGTGTGCCTATATAAAGCCAGCTTTAGCTTCCTAAACAAGTTCTATACTTTCTTTTTGGCAATTCATACTTCTTTTCAAAATTCTCTCCTTGTTTTCTGGGAAACGTTAGAGCCAAGGCTTATTTAAAGGATTTAGAGTTCGTTGTAATAACCTAACTTCACCATTATGTGAAACTTGGAAAATAACGATGAAACTCTAGCTGTTTTTGTGATTTTTTACGGGACCCTAAGGTTTCATGCTTTAGGGACAAACTGGAGATTAAGGGAAGGAATTTTTTAAATTCTAGGTTTCCTAATTAAGTGTTCTTGAAAGCTTTTAGTTCTTCTGAAAAACATGATATGATAAGTTAACTATTTATGTTATAACTCAAGAAACTCTTGAAAGCTCTCGAGAAAAAGGCAAGGGACCTACTGTTTATCCTCTACTGCATCTTTTGGTGAGTTCTTTCATACCCCATGTGTGTGTTGTACATGTCTGGTACAATGTAAGTTTGTCTATCTGATGAAAAGACTGGCTTTATATGTCAGTATAAGAAATGAAAGGGCCTTACTTTATGCTGAGTCATTACCCACTTTATTCTGAAAAAGAAACCATATGGTTAAAACAAAAGAAGTGAATTCATAGCATTACCTTCATTGTAAAAAGTATTGGACTGGCAGATCGAGATACATTGGTGATTTTATATAGCCTTTGGTAAGGTAAGTGTAATGCAAAATAGATTAGCAAAATATAACAAAAGAAAAAAAAAGAACGAACGATACAATCTTTAAACACGGACTAGGATTTTTGGCTAGCACAAAGGAGGTTGTCTGCATGAATGTATGGGCATAGTGTATGCGCCAAAATGAGTCATATTTTGTTAAAGTCTGTGTAAGTTTGGTATTTGTCAATAGGCAAGCTACATGAAGTCAATTTGAGTGGTGTATTCGCCAATGGGTGAACAGTATGTTCCACTAAGTTGGGAAGAGTCCTCATATCTGTGTGGTGTATAAATATCCTAATGGCCGCACTAGAACTCAATAAGTTCTATGAACTTACTCTATTTATCTTCCCTTATCAAGACCACCAAAAAAATAAATGAACCTTCAAGAACTAAGCCAAATGATACATACTATGTGAGGCTTCTAGTGATTTTGTATTATGCATAACAAATGAGGGTGGCATCAAGGATTGAAATTTGAATAACAATATTTTGTAACTAAAATTTGTATTTGTTAAATTGTGTTCTTTTCTTAAATCCTTGCAATGAAGTTTTATGTTTTAAAAATTTTAAGGTCCTTAAGCTTAAATGTTTTATATATTTCTTCTAGTATATACCTAACTGTTTTTTTAAACCTGAGGTTCCACTAATTACATTTATGTAACGAAAAGATTTTAAGGCTATAACACACCATTCTTGGATCCTTCTCAAAAATCAGTAATTGGGCACTACAGTTATGGAGTATGTGTAGGAGTTCAATAACTCATGCTCCAAATTTCTTATTTGAATGAGAAGGAAGCATTTTTCTCCTTTATGGATGGGTTGAAGCCATGGGCAAAGCAATAGTTGCAACGCCCAGGAGTTCAGAAACGTACCAAAGCCATGACAATAGCAGAGTCTTTAGTTGAACTTGTCCCAAAGAAAGACAGATTCAAGTCTTCCAAACCTAATAGGAAGGGTAATGGTGGGGAAGACCATGAGGAAGATAAAGAGGGACATAGCGATGATAGCAATGGTAGCAGTAGAGACGGTGGCAACACGAAATGGGAAATGGAGACCCAACAACCCGAAGGAGAAGGGGAGTAAAATAAGATGCTACCTTTGCAAGGGACCGCATATGATTAAGAACTGCTCAAAGATATCTTTGTTTTTGGCTATCAAAGGGAATGATGAGCTAGAGGAAGTGCCCATAAAGCTTAGTACGATCATGAGTAGAGGTAATGCCAAAAGGGTCAAACTAAGCGACAAGAAGCCAGTGAAGTGCTTCTTTCTTAGTGGTCTGTATAGGATGCGAAATTGTTTAGAGCGAGTTAAGAAGCTTATGACTAGTAAAAGGGAGGAAGCGGAGCCTAATGAGAAGAAAGCATCGAAGCTTAATTCAATGGTACCCATTCCTGCGAAGAGGAATAACATGGATGTAGGGTTGATGTTTGTGGACATCAACATCACAGGTCAGAAAAGGACTACTCTTGTTGATATGGGAGCATCAAACTTATTCATATCGAAAAAAGCTGCGAGGAAACTTGGTCTTTTGATTAGGAAACCAAATAAGAATATCAAACTGGTAAATTCTGAGGAGGCCTCAATTATGGGAGTAGCTCGATACGGGCAGCTACAAATCAGCGAATGGAAGGGCAAGGAAGATTTTGAGATAATCCAGTTAGATGATTATGATTTTGTGCTTGGCTTAAACTTTCTTGACAAGATTAAGGTGGTTCTTTTTCCTTAAGTCAATTAAATTCATATAGTTGATGGTCTGTTATCACGAATTGTTGTGCGGGTGAATCGAGATATGAAGGTTGGAACCAATGTATTGTCAACAATCCAGTTAGCGAGGATGCTTTGTATAGGAAAAACACGGACTCAGTAGATCGAAATGCTAAGAAAGCCTCTTTGGAAATGCTAGTGGAGCATGAGACCAATATGAGGCCTGTAGAGTCGTCAGTAGAGCTACCATCTATGGGAAAGGTGGGTTGTGCATCAAACTTTGGGGGAAAAGTGGTGATACAAACTAGACTGTCGAGATGAGTAAAGGCTACGAGTAAACTACATTTCGAACACTTTGGTAGTGTTTTACATTCTGACTTGTTGGCTTGGCGAAAACATATAGGCCCTTTCAGAGTTCTGAAGTAGGGAAGTCGAGGGACGTATAGACCAGAACTGTTGGTAAAACTCAAGGTCAACCCAGTGTTCAACGTGGGCATACAGAAGCCCAATTGTGTGGATCAAGCAAATCTAGATCGAGACAAGTCACAATGCGGGTAAGTGAAAGTGTTGACTTCTTACAAACGAAATGTATGAATGAGTGAGACGGTTCAAGTTAAGAGCCAATGGAAGTCGAGGTGAAGGTTCCGAAGGGCATGACAGCCCAATAGTGAGACTAGTTGGGAAAGAGCCAAGGCATCGAGAGAATTTCAAGGTGAATCAAGTCAGTGTCATTCCAAGAGCGTAATAAGGACGTTGCGAGAATGGGTGGGGAGAATGTCACAGGTCAAGGTGCAAAGCCCTTGAACATCACACAAATGCATCTTATGGAGGTATATCAGTTAGATGGGGATCATTTGACCCACAAGAACTGACCCGATTCAAAGAATTATTGAAGAAGCCTGTCTATTTGAAGCTCGGGTGACCAATGAAACAGATATGGAAAGTTAGGTTACCTTGGTAAATAAGGAAGCTAATCTTAGAAGATTGTGGAGAATAATTATTGATAAGAATAAATTTGATTTGATTATGTAATCTTATAAATCCCTTAATTGTAGGGATATGCTTCATCTCGTTCGTCGATGTAAATTTAGCTAGACCGTTGGATTTGAGGGGGCTTAACTATAAATAAGGAGCCTCCCCCTCAGTTGTAAATCATCCATATCATCCATTGTATCTTGTATTCTTTGACAGTGAATACAATTAAAAGCATCTACTCTAACACCTCTCGTGTATTGTTTTTCTGTGACTATTATGTTCTTTTGAGCATTCTTTTGGCTTGAGTTACTTCTGTTATATAGCTTGGTGCCTTGAAGGAATTCTACAAGAATCTCACTTTGTGGGAGTTAGGCTGAGTTAGGCATGTTCAAAGTGATAGAATTGCCTAAGGCCGCACGGATTGCGATAATAAAATTCTAGTCCCGTGGCACATTATATGGTTGTCCATGTAAGTTTGATGGCTTTAGATGGTTGTGGAAGTACCTCTTACATTTCGAATGAAAAAGACGAAGACCTAAACAAATTCATACAAGAAAATTTTTCATTACCAAAGTAACAACATAACAATCACCACTTCAAATCGAATTGAATTTGAAATTTACCTAAGAATTGACTCGAATGAATCTGATACCTTTCCCGAGGCATATCTTGGCCTTGCTAAACCAGCGAAGCTAGGTCTTGACATACCAACATGATAAAAATGCAAGGTTTGCAAAACCAAATTACAAACTTTTGGCATAATGGAAGAATTCCCATAGAATACAAAATAATCTTTGCAAGATAATTTTTAACCAAACCTGATCTACCCGCATATATAAACTTTAAAAACCCACTCTGATTATCACATGATGAACATTCTACAAGCCCAATGCCAAAAGTAACTAAATTAATTTTCCATTTTCGCATCTTATTAAAAAATAATTATTCATTTTTCATACAAATTAACATGAAAAATATAACAAAAAGATATGTAAAAAAGATTAATTTCATCATTTAATTTTAACTAAAATAAATAAGAAGATAAATCAATAATAATTTAATCAGGCTAAAATTGAAGGCAGATCGTAAACCCCAATTTATTTTCAAAAAATTAAATATATGAGTTTTTTTAAATGAGATTGCTAAGTCATGATTTCCAAATTATTTTAAGAAAAAAATAGGAAGAGAGAATGAGCATACTTGAGAACCATGGCTACAGCTGGTGTTTTGATCATTTAGTGCAGAAACCTTAGCAACGACACGCCGCTATGAAATTATCTATATAAGGATCAATCGACCCTTGAATGTATAATCTATAAACTTTTTTCTTTTCTAATTTGCTTGATTTTAGAAAGAAAAGTAAAATGTAAATATACTATTTGTTTTCAACTTGAGATTGAATAGGTGTCCTTGTTAGTTAAGGCTAATTGAACATTGTTTTTAAGAAATGTTTTTAAAAGTTGCTGTGAAAAAAAAAAGATTTTAAGAAGTGCTTTTAAAAAGTTTAGTTTAAGATTTTTTTTGTTGAATAAAATAGATGGATTATTTATTAAAGAAACACAGCCCAATACAACCAAATAACAAAGTGAAAAAAAACGGACCAAGAAGCATGACCCAACCCAGCTGAACTCAAGAGTTACTCTAGAAGCATCTCTGCAACTTTAACAGTAGCATTAATTAAGCACTACTCCTGATACACATTGGAAAACAACAAAACATAATTCATTATCCTTTCAAAACACCAGATGACTTCTAATTTCCCCCCATTCCCTCTCACGTCCTCTAATTCCTCTGATTTTCTAGGGAACTCATCCCATTCCTAGCAGATGAATATCTTAGTGATCACGCTCCACTGCCACTCATGTAAAAATAGGAACCCCCAATCCAAATTCCATTTTTCCTACACAAACCTTCAATTGCAAGCAAATGAGCAATCTCATTTTTCGATCGATGCCCAAACAAAAAAAACATAGGTTTGAAAACTATTATTCATATCTTGACAATAGGTAATGTAAGCTTGTATTTTTTATTTATCTTCCCATCTACTCTGTGTTTTTTTTTTTAATAACAGATCTCACATCACCTTCAACCTCCACTTCCCTAACTCTCATCGTCACACCCAACTGGAGCCCTTGGACACAAGCAAGAGCCTCGGCTTCAAATGTAAAAGGTATATTTTGATTTAGAACATATCTGACTCCCAATATCTCCCTATTAGAATCCCTTACTACAAGCCCTGAGCAAGAACTGTTATTGGTTTTGTTGAAAGCCTTATCAAATTTGATTCTGACAAACGGAGTTCGCGGTGGCCTCCAGATCTCATTTCCCATCATACTCACAGATAAAGTTTTTTCCAACCCATCTAATTCAGCAATGTAATTTTTTACAAAATGAGCAATTTCTGAATCGGATCTTTTTTGCCGCTCATGAATCCATTTGTTTCTCTCTATGCATAAAACCCAAATTGTGCATGCGAAGATTCTGCACTGGCCTATGATATTGGATGCAAAGTACCAGGTAACCCTATCCATAAGGATCATTTCATCCCTTATCTCAGGCCAACATACATTTAAATATCTCCATGTATCTCTTGTAATAGGACACTCCCTAAACACATGTTCGCGAATCTCCACTAACGCTGCACACTTTGGACACACAACCTTGTTTATTAACCTTCTATACTGTAGATTACACAAAGTAGAGATGTAGTTTTTACAACATTTCCAAATTGTAATCTTCAATTTAGAGGGCAGATTAAGCCCCCATAATTTCTTGTAAAAAGGCACATATTATGTTTGCTGCTATAAATTATTAGGATCACCCAATAACTGTAAAAGCATTTCGTAAGCACTACTGACAGAATACTCACCAGATGCCTCTCCTTTCTATACCAAAAAATCATCCTGAGGAATATGAGCCAACGGAATTCTTAAAATACGTTATGCATCAGTCATATGGAAGGTACTTCTGATAAATTCTTCATTCCAAAGCCTAAATTCCTTAACAATAAAATCAGCTACCATAATTGAATCTAGAATACTACTAACAATTTGAATTTTTTAATTCTCTGAACCAGGCACTCATACAGCTCCAATAATTGGAATTCTTTCCCCATTCCCAACTCTCCAACACATCCTATCTTGGAGTATCCCTTTGGTAGCCCAAATACTCTTCCAGGTATAGGAAGGTAGACTCCCTAACCTTGCATTTATGAAATCTATTTTGGGATAATACTTAGCTTTCAACACACGCGCAAGTACTTCGCAAGAATGCCCTCTATTTCTTTGCAAAGAGAATTAGGAAGTAGAAAGCAAGCCATAGTATAGGTCGGGACTGCTTGTAAGACTATTTTAATAAATATTTCTTTACCTCATTGAGATAAGAATCTTATGCTCCAACTATCAATCTTACATCTCAACCGATCTTTAAGTAATTGAAAGGCCTTTTTTTTCTCCAACCCACCATGTTAGGGAGGCCTAAGTACTTTTCGAGATCTTTTGAATTATGAACCCTTAAAATCTGTGAAATAATCTCACTGGACTGATCAGAAGTATTAGAGCTGTAAAAAGTCGTAGATTTTCCATAATTCACACATTGGCCCGAAACTTCCTCATATTCTTTTAGGATACCTTTGAACACATTCGCACCCCTAACTGAAGCCTCTCCAAATAGGATACAATCATCTACGAAAAATAAATGAGAGATATTTGGACCACGTCGACTAACTTTGTCTCCCCCCAAAACACCTTCTCTTATATCCAATCTCATTAAAAAAGATAGACCTTCACTATAGATTAAAAATAAATAGGGGCTTAAAGGGTCCCCTTATCGTAAGCCTCGGGTAGGTTTAAAACTTTGGCCCTCTATACCATTAATCACCATAGAGTAAGAGACAGTGCTAATACACTGCATAATAAAGTCTACCCAAGTTGATTCGAAACCCATCTTCAGTATCATTTTTTTTTTGTAAAAATGCCCATTCCACTTGATCATAGGTTTTGCTTATGTCCAACTTTAGTGCAAGTGAACATTTTTTGCTTGTTCTTTTGTGCTTGAAAGAATTAAGAATTTCAAAAGCTAAAAGAACATTATCTGTAATCATATATCTCGGAACAAAAGCACTCTGGGCCTCATCTATGCAATAATCTAAAACTTACTGAAAACGGTTTGCAATAGTTTTCGAGATTATTCTATATAAGACCATTCATAAACTAATAGGCCTATAATTTTCCACCTTCAAAGCTTGATCAATTTTTGGAATCAGCATTGTATTAGTAGCATTTAGAGGTTCCATAGATAAACCATCATTCAAAATTGTAAGACAGAAAGCACATATATCATCCTTTTAATGCCATCACAACTAGCAGCTTTAGTTGGGCCTATTCCTTTTAACACATCAAATATTTCCTCATTTGTGTACTTGGATAAAAGCATCTGATTTATACCATCTGTGATGCATTTATTCACCCCTGACAACACACGTTCCATGCAACCAACACCTTTTGAATAAAAAATGTTAGTAAAATAGTTATGCATCGTTTCCTTAACTTCCATCTCATTTTTAGCCTAATTACCATCTTCCTTCATCAATTTTCGAATACTATTTTGCATCTTTCTATGGGAAGCAAAACTATGGAAATACTTGGTGTTTCTATCGCCCAACCTCAGCCAATTTGCTCGAGCACTTTGTTCCCAATAAGCTTCTTCTTTGTCAATTTCCAAATTCAAGTGAAATTTAACATCAAATAACTCAGTCAAATTCTCATCATCTCTATCAAGTTCCACCAGTATGCTCAACTCTGTATGTAGTTGCTTAGAAGATTTTGTCGTTTTTCTTTAATCCCTCTTTCCCGCAATTTCAAACCCGATTTTACAACTTCCAATTTTTACAAAACTGAACCCGTAAGATTCCCAAATATTTTTACTTCCCTTGCACAAGATTCTTCCATTAACCACCATGATCCAAACCTAAAAATCTTTCGCCCTCTCCTTGATTCATCCTGATCAGTTTTAATTAGAATAGGACAATGGTCTGAAATGGAGTGTGGGAGATGACATAAGGAAAACTCCGAGAATAAACTCTACCATGCAGCATTTGCAACTCCCCTGTCCAACCTCTCAAGAATGTTTGTCTCTGGAAGATTCCCTCTCTCCTAAGGGCTAGGTGGTTCGGAATAACCCACATCAACTAGATGACATTCTTCTAAAATCTTCCCAAAAAGCTGCATTTTATGTTCATCTCGTGGCAAACCACCAACTTTCTCAAAAGAGTACAGTATTTCATTGAAATCCCCACATACTAACCAAGGGAGAGTTTGATCCCTTCCAAGACTTTTGAGCAAGTCCCAAGATTCCTCCCTATGTCGCGAATCTAGGGCACCATAAAAACCGGTAAATCTCTATTTAATATCTCCTCCTTTCATTTCAACTTGCACATCAATATGGTTTTTTGAATAGCCGCGAAGCTTGACTAAATCATTCTTATTCCATGCTAAGCTAAGACCCCATCGGGATCCATCAACATGAAAATCTATCCCCTTACTCTTTCTATGCGACTCCCATTCAATTTGTTCTCTATAAATAAGACAATTTGGGGATTATGACACTTCAGCGTGTGCCGAAGCCTACGAATAGCCTACATACTTCCCAATTCACGAACATTCCAGCATAATATCTTTATTGCGTCCAGTCGGCTTGCCTTCTGGTAGCCGCTGATATCTAATTTTGATAAATATTGATCTGCTTATTTGGAAAGTTTAGTTTAAGATTGTTTAACATTGTTGTCAAAAAATGCTTTTGAGAAATAAAATGTCAATTTTAGACATGGTATTATAAGGTAACAAATATGCATTTAAATAATATTCAAATTAGTTAATATTATGATATTTTAATAAGAATATAAAAATAATTTATTATAATTTGTTGTTAATATTTTAATATATGAAATAGAAATTTTAAATATTTTTAAGTAATTACTAATTATTTATTTATATAAATTAATTCAAATATATAAAATATATTAATACTAAAAAATAATCAATAATCAATAAAATATTAAATATTAAATATTATATATTTAAAATAAAATTCAATAGGAAAGTAATTACATACCTAATATAAATATTATATAAAATACTTTTATAAGGGTTAAAATTATCTTTTGTTCTTAAAAATGTTTTTGCCAAAAGTAGAAGATAAAAAAATATGCTTTTGCTTTTTGGTTTAAAAACGCTTTTCAAAAGTACTTCTGATTTCAAAAGTTGTCTGTTTAGTATTATTTATTACTCAAAAAGTGTTTTTTAACTTAAACTAAGCCTTAATAAAATTCATAAAATTTTTAAAGAGAAATTATTTCTAAGAGGAGATCTTAGATTTCACAAATAGAATTAGAAGTTGGCAACTATCGTTCAGATATATAATAAAATATTAAAAATAAATACTTTTTAAAATAAATATTATTATGAGGGTTGTATTATCTTTTTCTTTTAATTTAAAAAAATAAAAAATATAAATCTTGATATTTGAATTTATGTCACTAAAATTTATAAATTCTTTTATTTATCACCGAATCTTTATTTTTAAATATTATATATATGACAAAATTTCAAGCTCCTAATTGACATGAAAATCTATTTTTTTTTTTTTGACACATGCTACACCTATCCTGTTAACACAAAACAACGCAATTTACATATATGTATTCATTCTTTTATTTTAAATTAATAGAAAATAATACATTAAAATTATAATATGTTTTTAGGAATGGTAAAAAAAAAAAAAAAACCTTTGAAACTGACGGATTTTGATGGATTCGATTTTATAATGTCGATTTTCACTTAAATCAAGTTCGGAGTGAATTAAAATTTAAAACTAGACAGGTCGAGATAGAGATTAGGATAAACCTGTCCCGTCTCAATATATTTACAGAATTACCTCTATTATAATTTTTAATTACAATTGAACCCCCTCAATGGAAACTCTCTTAACCGTGAGTTTTATAATTATCTTTTACTTCTGTATTAATTTTGGGTTGATTAGTTTTAGTGTTACTTGTGGTGTGGTTTTTGCATATTTCCCCTTGTTTCTATAAGTGGATGACGGTAAAATTCTCCACGTTGAAACTCGTATATATTTGTGTTGCTTAATGGTTAAAAAAAAATCTAACTTATGAGTTCAAACATACTTGTAATTATAAATGGTGTATCAAAAATTTCTAGTAACATCAATATAGCGAAGTTAGTAATAATGAATCAGTTAGGAGTAGGACTTCAGTTTACCCTTCGAGGAATTGTTTAAACTTTAGGGAATGATTAATTTTTGAATTTTAGGTTTTTTCTCTTCACCAAAAAAAAATTTCTAGTAACATTTGGTTCTTTTATAATTACAAAATTTGTTTAATATAATAAAATAAGTTCTGGTTGGAGTCGGAATCAGAGTCGATTTTTTCATAAATTTTTTTATTTAAAAAATGTAGGTGGAGTTTCAATATTTGGGTGTTTCCTATAAGAAAAATAAATGAAAAGGATGAAAGTAGTAAATTGTAAGTTTGGGAAGTAAGAGCAAAATGCTTAATTTGGTGGTGGAGTGATGGATGGAAGATTAGAGGCGATGCTGCAAATGACAAAACTTCTTTTGTTGGTAATGAAAGAAACAGGAGAATCGAATCCCCTTGGAAGGAAGGGCCAGCATAAAAAATCAAAATAAATTAATTTTTTTAAATATTTTTAATAGTTCTTTTTTTTTTAAATTTTTAGAAATGTTAAAATATATCATAAGTGTCTTTCTCTTCATAAATTTAGAATTTAATCATTATTTTTTATTTTCAAGAATTTAATTCTTTAATTTCTTTTTAAATTTTAAAATTTAAATTCAATTGTTGACACTTTAAATTTTTAAAAAATTTATCTACCTTGTCATTTTTAAATTTAAAAAAATTATTAAGTAGCCATGTTGGTAAATAAATGACGAATATAAATTTTAACAATATTAATAATTAAATTTAATATTTAATATTTAAAAATAAAGATACACCAACTTACGAAAAATTTTGTAATTTTTTTAAATTATACATTTTTAAATTTCATCTTAATAATGTTATTAAATTATTTGAGAGAATTTAAATTTCAAAATTAAAAAATAAATGTTGCTTTACTGGTAATAGTACTCCAATCATGTTGGATTTTCCGATTAATGACGACACCTCACACACAGAGGATTCCAGCCCCCTTTTTTACGCCACGTATTATAAAAGGAAAAGAAGAAAACGAAAACCCCAAATTTCAAAGTCCCTACTTCCCATACGGGGATTATACTCCCGCACAAAAACCGAAAAAGTTTTTTTTCTTCTTCTTTTTCCAACATTTTATTTTCCTTCAATCTAAACGAAGAAAAGAGAAAATTTCCTTTATCTATCATAGGAGTAGCTGCAAGATCTACTGATCCAGCTGAATCTAATCGAGGAATTGTTGAAATTTTTTGAAATTATGTCCTTATAATTTTTCCTTTTCTAGATTTTGGAAGACAAGGAATGGGGGACAAGGAGGATGAAGAAGAGTGGACCGGGACTGAGAGCGGGGATTTGACATCGGAAGACGAAGGAACGGAAGATTACCGGCGGGGCGGTTATCACGCTGTTAGAATCGGAGACACTTTCAAGAACGGCCGTTACGTTGTACAAAGCAAGCTCGGTTGGGGCCATTTCTCCACCGTTTGGCTCGCTTGGGACACTCACCGCTCCGTACTCCTCTTTCTCTCTTTCTCTCTAGCAGATCTTGCTTCTTTTCCCTTGTTGATCACTTCAATTATGCCCTACTATAATTAAATCTGCTTAGTTTACTGAAGAAGTTTGCCTTTTAGCTCTATTTATTTGGTTTATTTCAGTAATATTTGATAAGACTGTTTGTGATCCTTTAATTGAAGGAAAAGCATCTAAAGAAGAACCTTTATCATTTCATTTGTGTTAATATCGTGTTAAGACTTTTTTGCCTAGAAAACAACAGAGAAAAATATAATGGATTGTAAAGAACGAATAAAAAGCGTTCGTTGCCACTCGCAAGTAGTCATTTGTTTGCTCGATCAATTTTGACTATAAAACAGCAGAAAAATCACTAAGAAATGTAATCTATTCTCTTTTAATTTTAGTTAAATTGCTTTGATTATGTTATATTTAATAATTTATTTTTAAACTACAGTGTTATGTAGCTTTGAAAGTACAAAAAAGTGCCCAGCATTACACTGAGGCAGCGATGGATGAGATAACAATCTTGCAACAGATTGCGGATGGGGATAAAGAGGATAAAAAATGTGTGGTGAAGCTTTTGGATCATTTTAAGCATTCAGGTCCGAATGGGCAGCATGTTTGTATGGTGTTTGAGTACTTGGGAGATAATCTTTTGACTCTCATCAAGTACTCTGATTATCGTGGCATGCCTATTCATATGGTTAAGGAGATATGTTTCCATATTCTAATGGGCTTGGATTACTTGCATAGGGAGCTTTCCATTATACACACTGATCTGAAGCCGGAAAATATTTTATTGTTGTCAATGATAGATCCGTCCAAGGACCCTAGAAAGTCGGGTGCTCCTCTCATCCTTCCAAATAGTAAGGACAAGACGGTGCTGTCTACTAATGGGGATTTGAGTAGAAATCAGAAGAAAAAGTTTCGGAGAAAGGCTAAACGAGTGGCTCAGGGATGTCTTGAGAAAGAAGTTACTGCAGAAGGTGATGAGGATCCTGAAACATCTTGTGCAGCTAAATCATCTCCTATTGCGGATTCTGTTGAATGTGCCACTAGTTCCGGCAATGCCAATAGAGTCTCTGATGCTGATGGTACAAAGGATTCTGGTCAAGCAAGTCAAGGTAATAAGAGAGGAAGTCGCTCCACAAGGCGGAAACTGTTGGCATCAATTGACTTGAAGTGCAAATTAGTTGACTTTGGGAATGCATGTTGGACATATAAACAATTTACTAATGATATTCAGACAAGACAATATAGGTGTCCTGAGGTGATCCTGGGATCTAAGTATTCTACGTCGGCGGACCTTTGGTCATTTGCTTGCATTTGTTTTGAGCTCGCAACGGGTGATGTACTCTTTGACCCCCATAGTGGTGACAACTTTGACAGAGATGAGGTATTTTCTTTATAACAATGTGATCCATTTTATGCTTTTTGCACCATATTGATGTACGTGTTTGTTTCTAAGTTTCTCATCTCTCTTAATGAAAGTTCATTCCAGATGTTGCATTTGGTCTTTGAAGGTACAGAGAAGCTTGAAAACCTAAAAAAAATTATTTCCTTGATTTTGGAAAGGGGAAAAAAATCTGTGTATCTGAAAAGGAA
Source organism: Gossypium bickii (assembly GCA_025503065.1). Lineage (NCBI taxonomy): Eukaryota > Viridiplantae > Streptophyta > Magnoliopsida > Malvales > Malvaceae > Gossypium > Gossypium bickii. The sequence goes on from CP106717.1 coordinate 34,517,862, forward strand.
AAGAGAGGCTATAAACAAGGACAAAAGTACGTCCTTTGCATGTTATATTGAACTTGCAGTTAAACATATAGGCATTTCCCTTGAATATATTTTGCATTTTACATATCTGTAATATGAGAATCTCATTGGCTTAAATGCTAACATTTAATTATTTAGTGTACACAGCAAAATTTTGTTAGCCTATTTGTTTTTCTAAAGGAAGGATAAGAAATGAAAAGGAAGAAAATAAGAGAGGTGTGATGAACTGAAAAATTGTTTAACGGAGAGACTTGGTAAGTGTTGTGTCAGAAAAATTCACTTCACTTTCTCCAATTTACTTAATTCAAATTTGATGTAAATTTAGGATTCATTTTAGGTGTTAACCTATATTTAGAAACAATAGCTGAAAAGAATGTAAGCTCATCTATTTTTGAGACTGCTGAATTGTCATCATAGTCTTGGGCAACCATTAGAGTTTTTACTCAGGTTGGAGTTTGAAAAGTGCTCTCTCGTAGCTCAAAATACTGACTGGTTGAATAGAATAAGTGGATTACCTTTAATTGTTATAATAACTTGTGGAGCATCGAGAGTTTGCCAATTTAATCATATATAAAATTTTGTATGAGTTATCTATATGCTGTGTATGCATGTTCTCATGTACTCGTGTGGTCATGTATGCGATCTCATTTTTATTTGTCAGATTTGTCTTTTCTCGTGTTTTCTTGGCTAACCTAACATTTGGCTGCTAGGCATATTATGACTTATGAGTTAAGCTCTCTGCTTTGTTTGGCCTCTCTAAGGGTGTAATCGGTTGAGTGGAAAAGTGGAAAGAAAATAAATTTTGAATGTGCTTGGTAGGAAAGGAAAGTGAGAGGAAAGAAAATAAGAGAGAAGATCATTTTTCAACATAGTTTATGTATGATCCATGTTCCATTATAGGAGAACCCAAGCTGTTTTTCACCTTTAAAACTGAATGTGTAATGAAAAGCATGGAGTTTTAGGGAAGTTGTTATTCTCCCTTGCAAAATACGTACATTAAAATTCTTATATAAGTGCTTTGGAGCCAACCTTAAAATTAAGAGGCTGAAGGTTGGGTATAGTAGGAATATCTTGATTTGGCATTCATTTGAACAAGCTATAAACTTGATATATAGGTTTGGATGAACATAACATTTTAACTCTTATATGTTCAGGACCACTTAGCTTTGATGATGGAACTTCTAGGAATGATGCCACGCAAGGTGAGAAATTTCATTTCTGCCTACTAAGAAATTTGCTGTCTCATACTCCTGCGTTTAACAGAAACTATTTTGGGAATTATCTGTAGATTGCCTTGGGTGGCCGTTATTCACGGGACTTCTTTAATCGATATGGTGATTTGAGGCACATACGAAGGTTGCGTTTCTGGCCCTTGAATAAGGTCCTTGTTGAGAAGTACGAGTTCAGCGAACAAGATGCAAATGAAATGACCGACTTCCTGGTTCCCATCCTTGATTTTGTACCTGAGAAGCGTCCCACTGCTTCTCAGTGCCTTCAACATCCATGGATCAATGCAGGCCCTCGACTTTTAGAGCCATCAAAGTCTTCATCGCATAATCGAGTTGTGGACACTAATGTATCTGAGAAAAAGAAGACGGAGATGGATGAGAGAGAGGCAATGGAGGTTGGAATGGGGAAGATTGCCATCAGTGCAGAATCAAAACCTGCCAAAGATCTCCAGTCTAGTTCGAAATCTGCCATGGCAGCAGCTACTTCTTCTAGGTAGGACTCTCATCTACTTTTCTATAAGCAAGACCCTTTCAAAATTTCTGGTTAGACTAGTTTTGTGCCCCCAATCTATGTGCAGGACATGTAATTCTTTCATAACATTTTTTCTTACAAAATATAACTGAAATTTCATTAAAATATGTGTTGGAAATTCAAAATGAATTTGCACTCGTATAGTGGTTTTTTTTTTTTAATATTTATGCACGTGAAGTTATTTTGCATGTATATTTGCACTTTTCCTTTTGTTGTAGTGGCCCTGAGTTGACTTAAAATTTGAACTGATTTAGTATAACAAGTGATCCAACTAATATTAAATTAAAAGCATTTGTAATTGAAAACCGGAAGTGGAAAAACGAATCATAATTGATGGCATCAAAGATCCTATAAAAAATGGTTGACATTTGTAAAATGTCTGCAGAATTTGCAATCTTCGAAGACTTTAACCAAGGAACTCATCATTGAAAACGGATCAATGGAATCTACATTTGTGATAACCAGTATGAAATTTAACACACTTAAAATAGCTAGAATATACCTAAAAAGGAAAGGAAAACAAAAACAATAAATATTTGATATTTGATATTTGAGTCTGATTATATTTTTTTAAAAAATATATATATATAAATATATGCGCACTTTTAACCCTCTTTCACTCAACCCAGACCACCATTGGCATTGTGAATGAATAAAGGGTTTCAGTTCGGCTAAATTAGACGTACGTCTTTTTTTTTTTTAATTGGCGTTTTTAGATGGTTTTTTTAAAATTATGGAAATAGGTAGATTTTTAATTTTGTTAGGTTAGAGTTTTTTTAAGAATTAGGGTTTAGGGTTTTAAGAGTAAAACTGTAAAAGTTTAGGGAGATTTTAGGGGTCGAGGATACAATAACGCGTCTCAAAACACATACATTTCATATATCATGTTGGATATGACCATTATCTTAGAAACTCATTCTATGAAAGTCAGGTTTTGGGGTGACATTGATTGCTATGTTCACGGGTTGAAGTATAAGTGGAGGCCTCAGTCGGCGGTCGTGATGCGGTCACGAGTTCAAGTATAATCGAGGACTAGTAAACGGTCGTTATGTGGTAATGAGTTCAAGCTTTTTGGATACTTGCAAATGATGCCTTATATATACCATACATAAGATTGAGGTTATAATCATAGGGAAAAACAAAGGGTTTTCTGGTGTAATCAACGTCATTTTTTTCTCTATTCCAAATAGCTGGTATCTTTAACCTTTCATTCTTATCCGAAGGCTAATACCGAAGTAGACACAAGAGGGCTCTCAGGCGTGTTCCGGCACAATATAGGTCAAACTCAAGTCGGCGCGATAGTGGTTGTAATTATTAATGATTTGTTTAATAACGACAACCATTGTCACCCCCGAAAAGAACATCACCTTTACTACACCGCAACAATCGCTATCCACTTGAGAGTTCTCCTACATCTACGACGGTGCTATCCTTTGGATAGAAAGGAAGGTTAAAGATACCGGTTGCATGGAAATAGAGAAAAAAATTACGCTGATTATAGCGGGAAGCCCCACAGTTTTTTCCTATGATTATACCCTCAAACTTCTGTATTATATTTATAAGGCAACATTTTCGAGCATCCGAAAAGTTTGAACTCGTGCCTGCATAACGACCGTCAACTGACTCCCCCATTATACTTCGATCCATTATCTCATAACTGTCGTTGATTGAGACCCCTACGTAGACTTCCACTTGTGATCATATAAAGTAAAATCACCTCGAAACCTGACTTCCACAGGATAGGTTTCTAAGGTAATAGTCTCATCTCGGCAGGATATATGAAATGTGTGCGTCTTGGAGCAATATTGCATCAACAAAAATTCAAGAATACCTTAAACTGTAAATTTTATTAGCAACAAAAATTTTTAACACTGAAGCGAACCACGAAGATTTTTTCCTTTGCGATTTCACCCCTTCCTCTTCATACTCCATCTCTCTTGGCCTCCATCCATCCACTTTACAATATTTCTCTCTCGGTTTTCTTCCCCACTTCAGTGTTAAAAATTTTCGCCGCTAATAAAATTTTCGGTTTGAGGTATTCTCGAGTCTTTATTGATGTGATATTGCGCCGAGACACACATTTCATATATCCTACCAAAATGTGACCGTTACCTTAGAAACCTATCTGTGGAAGTCGGGTTCCGAGGTGATTTTGCTTTATAAGGTCACGAATGGAAGTCTACGTAGAGGTTTCAATCGACGGTTGTTATGAGGTAATGGATCAGAATATAACGGAAGAACTAGTTGACGGTCGTTATACAGGCACGAGCTCAAACTTTTCGGGTACTCGGAGATGTTGCCTTATAAATACCATACAAAAGTTTGAGGGCATAATTATAGGGAAAAATTGTGGGGCTTCCTGCTATAATCAGCGTAATTTTTTTTCTTCATTTCTATGCAATCGGTATCCTTAATCTTCTGTTTTATTCGAAGGCCGACATTGTCGTGGACGCATGAGGACTCTTAAGTGGACAACAGCTGTTGCAGTGCACTAAAGGTGATGCTCCTTTCGGGGTGACAACTATTGTCGTTATTAAACAAACTATTAATAACTACAACTACTACTGCGTCGACCTGAGTTGGAATTCTACTGTGTCGAAACATTTACTCTTTGCTTGAGAGCCCTCTAGTGTCCACTTCGGTGTGAGCTTTCAGATAAAAATGAAAGGTTAAAAATATTGACTGTCTGGAAATAGAGAAAAATAACGTTGATTACACCGAAAAGTCCTCCGTTTTTCCATATGATTATGACCTCAATCTTATATATGGTATATATAAGACATCATTTGCGGGTATACAAAAAGCTTGAACTTGTGATCACATAACGACCGTTAACTGGTCCCCTGTTATACTCAAACTTGTGATCGCATCACAATTGTCGACTAGGACCTTCACTTAGACTTAGACTTGTGAATGTGTCAAACATTGTCACCCTGAAACCTAACATCCATAGGATAAGTTTATGAGGAAATGGTTCTATCTCGGCATGATATGAAATGAATGTGTTCTGAAACTCATTATCGCATCCTCGATCCTTCAAATCTACTTATAAACTTTCATAGTTTCATTCTTAAAACCCTAAACCTCAATCCCTAAAAACCCCCAACCCTAACAAAATTAGAAAAAAAAGAGTCGAGGAGAAAGTGTGTGCTCGACGCGCTTTCGCGCATACTCTCTCCAAAATCAACTTATTTTCTCAATTAAAAAAAAAAAAGCCTAAAACACCAATTTAAAAAATGGCATACAGGTTTAATTTAGCGTTTGAGTTTGTTTATTTTTATGAGTTTGTTTATTGAATAAAAATTTAAGATTAGTTAATTAAATGAATCAAGTCATATTTGGTTGTTTATGAACAAGCTTTTTATTCAATTTATTATTTAAAATTTGTTTATTGCTTGATTACTATATAATTTATAATATTACTATTGTTTGTGTATTAATTTTATTTATTTATAATATAATTATTAATATTTTTTATTATTATAATTTTTTAAAATAAAAAAGTATTTGTTTATTATTAATAAACATTTTAAAATTATTCACGAATATGTTAGTAAATCGAGAATAGATTGAAGAGAGGAGACAGCAAGGCTAGTGTCAATTATTGCAACGGTGAGAAAAAACATGACAGAAAGATTTGGTGTTCTGAAAAAGAAGCTTGATTAAGGAATGAAGAGGAATAGAAATAGAAAAATAAAAAGAGGTTGGTTGGATGGAGCAAGTGTACAAGGTAAGTTTGATTGTTCATTCGGTGGAAGGGCAGGGATGGAGCAATTTATGGACCCAGGTTTTCACTCCAAAAAGCGCCATTTCCCTGCAGTGAGAGATCCCAGTTCCTGATGTCGGACGTTAGCACTATATTTGTATCGCTACATACTCCTCCAACCAATCTTTACATCTCAATCTCAATTAAGTATGAAAATATTCTCTTGTTTGTTTCTTACTAATTACTTTATTTTTTGCTAGTCTTGGCAACGAGTACCAGTCTTTGAAATCAAATTCCTTTGATTTCAGCTTTCGCTATTCTTGCCTGTTATATGTTTGTCATAAGTTCTCAACTAGGAGACTATAAAAAGCTACTTCAAAATGCCGATTCTCACCCTCAAAACCATATTAAAACACCAAAATCCGTGTCGGGTCATTGGTAGTCGATTCAAAACATCTTCTGTCCAGTATGTAGCATCAAGATTTAGGGACCCTACGTTCGAGAAACTGATGGACAAATACAAAAACCTTCTCAAAGTCATTGCAATACAAGATCTTATCCTCTCAAATCCCACCAATAACCCTCCTTCCGTCTCCCTTGATTTCCTTTCTAGGCTTTCTCAAAAGTTACATTTAAACCGTGGTGCTGCTTCTTTTCTCCGTAAATACCCTCATATTTTCCACATTTTCTATGATCCCAATAAGTTCCAGACTTTCTGTAGATTGACTGATGCTGCTATGCGTGTTTCCCGACAAGAGGCAGAAGCTATCAATGCTTCTTTGGATGTTGTTGTTGACCGTTTAGTTAGGCTTTTGTCAATGTCGATAACTAAATCGTTGCCTCTCCGTGCTGTTTTCAAAGTTTGGAGGGAATTTGGGTTGCCTGATGATTTTGAGGACTCAATCATATCTCGAAATTCTCACATATTCAAGCTTGTTGATGCTCATGAACCTAATACTCATATTTTGACGCTGACTGATGAAATGCGTGATAAGAGGTTTGTAGCTTGTGTTGAGAATTGGCGAGTTATGGAGTGCTGTAGGGAACACTGCGCCGTTGATAGAACCGAAATTCGGTATAGTTTTAAACATAGCTATCCACCAGGGATGAGGTTGGTCAGGGATTTCAAGGCAAAGGTTAAGGAATGGCAAAGGTTGCCATATGTGGGGCCTTATGAGGAGATGGGAGAAAAGAAGAGGTCTAAGGCAGGAATAATGGGATTAGAAAAACGGGCAGTGGCCATAGTACATGAGTTCTTGAGCTTGACAGTGGAGCGGATGGTGGAGGTGGAGAAGATTAGCCATTTTAGGAAATCATTCGCCATTGATTTGAACATAAGGGATTTGTTCCTGGACCACCCGGGGATGTTTTATTTGTCAACCAAGGGAAAAAGACACACTGTTTTTCTTAGAGAAGGATATGAAAGGGGGTGTCTGACTGACCCAAATCCAGTTTATAATGCAAGGAGAAAACTTCTAGATCTAGTTGTGCTGGGACGCCATGCCATGTTAATCAACAATGAATCAAGGTCAGTGGAAAATTGTCAGACTCAGGAACCTTGTTTACAAGATGAGGGTAGGGATGAAAGTATTTAGTTCTTCATTTTTAAATCTCTGTTTTCTTATTCTTCCTCATGCACTTCGGTTCTAACATGTTTGTGAACTTTGGGCTTTGTTTCGTAACTTTTGGGCTTTGTTTAGTAACTTTGAGCTTGTTCTATATTTTTTTAACTTTAATCTCATTATAGGTTAATATCATATCTGTTCTTTTTCTATGCAATGCTTAGAACTACTTATAATCCCTTCTCAACTCTTAAATAGGAAGATAATGCGCTTGAATGCACTCGAACTCATATTCTCTTACACTGGCAACAATATCGATACCAATCGAGTTAAGATTCAATTAGCAATAGGCTCCTATGTTTAAATGCATACTTATAGAGTTTTAATTAGTTGGCATTTTCTATGATATGAATTTCAAAAGGCATAAAAATTAGTTGACATAAGTAAAAAAAAAATTATTTTACCACAGTTATTAAAGAATACATGAAAATATATAGAATTTTTTAAGTTGATAAATCAAAATAGATCTAATTGTAAAGTTTAAGTATAAAAGTACAAAGTACCCAAATAAATGTGATTGCCATGTTCATGGGTCAAACATTATATCTTCCCTATTTATAAAAAGTGTATTTTATTACAACATTTAAAAAAAAAAAAGTAGATATAAAAACTAAAGTAGTTTGCAAGATAAAAAATTCAAAGCAAGCAGATAGAAAATTCTTACTTTTTTGTTCTCTCAATTATTCTATCATCAATGATATTTTCTTGATTTTCCCTATGGTGCTTTAAATATAATTGTAATTGATGTTTATATTTTCTGGATATTTCATGCCAAAGATGGAGTTGAAAAATAGGGGAGAACGTTTGCGAGGTTATGGCAGTTTTTTTGGTCAAGGAAGGAACTAGGATTCATTCAAAGTTTTACAGACTGTTGGATACATAGGTATTCTCTGAGAATTCGCAGCAATCAAAGAGTCCGGCGGAGAAATAAAATTAGAAGCACGTGAGGTTGAAAGTTAGTCCGAAATCCGGCATTTTTTCTGTATTAGCTCGCTTCCTGCATAATGTTCCCTGTGTGAAAGCGTCTTGAAAATGAGTAGTCCAGTGGCTGCTGTTCTTTGGGTATTAAAGTGATGTCAAGAAATTTAAACAAGACCACAATATCTCAATAATAATGCTGATAGAAGAAACTCCATTTGGCATCAAATCCCCGGTGCTGGGCGGTGTTGCTCTGAATCACCAATGGCTGGTTCATCATAGATGCAAATGCTCCTGCTCCTCTATATCCTCAACTTGACTCCTAATTTTCACCACACGCTACTTTCTGCTCCACTTTAACTCTTCCTTTACTCTTCGTTTTACGTAGTACATCACCAATCTGGCATAAGATTGCGAGGCCTTTGCAATGGTTATGATCCGCGGCAGATGTAAGAGTCAAGGCTTAGGAAATTGCTGAAGACCATGTCGATTAGTAAAAGAAAAAAGCTCCATCCAGTTCACCCGTGGGTTATTGGAAGGAATTTCCACTAATCTACGTTACAATATGGAAACCCGAAACTTAAACTAAATTGAATTGATTTTCGGTAATAATCAATTTTTATATTTACACATTTATTTTTTATTCGAAAAATGAAAAACTCGATTTCCTCAATTCAATTCCAAACTGAAGGGATAGTCATCCTAATATCTGGTCCCAAACAGCTTCTCTTTTACCATAAATACGCAAAAAACAAAAGTATGACATTTATTTCATTGATGAGACAAAATTTAATAGTAAATAAGTTGAATGAATCTTGTCTGGCTTACGTTAAAAGTCTTCACATTTCATCATTCCCCATGTTTGTCTTGTCTTTACACATATATTCAGCAACCCTTGCCTAATTTAGATGCTATATTTTAATCTTATTTCATATTTTAAATGTATATTTATTTACTAATAAAAATAAGGGTAATGCATACTGATAATTACTTAACTTTGATTAAAATAATAAAATAGTTACTAAACTCTGAAAGTAACAATTCAATCACTAAACTTTACGAAAATAATAAAACAGTTACTAATGTTATCAAAAAATAACAAATCAGTCACCCACCAACATTTTTCGTTATAAGCCTAATGGGACAGGTGACGTGACTCGTTAACTAGCTGACGTGACCAGTTAACTAGCCACGTTAGACATGAGCAATTGAAGGGACATAATTTTTGGGGGAAAAGAGACGAGTAGAAAAAAAAAGAAAAAGGAAAAGGAAAGATTGAAATTTGGGAAAAGGGTTCTAAAAGAGCTTTTCAAGCTGTTGAAAACATCATCCACGGCAGTAACGATCATCTTTCATCTTTTGTTAATGTTTTCATCAAAGCACCAAAGAGTTGTCTCAAGTTCTTACTCTCTCGCTGTTTTATTCTTTTTGTTAGGGATCGACTCATATAATCAACGAAACAATAAAAGTGGAGAAGAAGGAACACAAATATTTTACGTGGAAACCCTCAAAGAGAGAAAAACCACGGGCAAAGCAGGTTTCGACTTTTCACTAAATGAGTAAACAAACGAGAGTACAAAATAGAGAAAATAAACCTAAATGTACTAAAAGTAGAAACCCAAACCTCGAAATAAAACCCTAACTCAGGAACAAAATTCTCTCTATAGTTACCACCAAAAACTCTCCCAAACTCATATGCGACTACATCTTGTTGCCCGTAAATAAAAGTTATTCCTGATTGGCGTATCTAAATAAGGATACAATGACCTCTTTAAATAGGCTTTAGATTAAAGTTCTAATCATACTGAAATATCCCTAGAATAATTAGAGTCCAATTGGGAGAAGCAATCCTGGTTGAAGTCTAAAGCGTCTCATGCATGCTCTCTTATTTGGCCACTTATGCATGTTCTCCTATTTGTCAGCCACGTTTTAGACTTCAAGCAAGACTGCTTCTCCCAGTTGGACTCTGATTATTCTAGGAAGATTTTAGTATGATTAGAACTCTAATATAAATCCTATCAATAGAGGTCATTATATCCCTATTTAGATACACTAATCAACAATGACTTTTCTTTATTAGTGACAAGATGTAGTCGCGTATGAGTTTGGGGAGCGTTTTTTATGGTAACTATGGAGATAATTTTGTTCCTGGGTTAAGATTTTGTTTCGGGGTTTGGGTTTGTACTTTTAGTACATTTAGGTTTATTTTCTCCATATTATACTCTCAGTTGTTTACTTATTTAGTGAAAAGCCGAAGCCTCCTTTGCTTGTGGTTTTTCCCTCTTTGAGGGTTTTTCACATAAAATATTTGTGTTCATTCTTCTACAGTTCTCGTAAAGCAGTTTTTTCCCAACCATTTGTAATAGCCCGTTTTTCAGTGGTGTCAGAAACAGTGGTTTCGGGGCCACCAAATTCGACGAGTAAGTTCGTAAATATTAGTTAAATGTGACCTTAAAAAGTTTTTTATTTGATAATTTATGTTATTTAAGCGATTTATTAAGTTCAAGTGGTAAGACCTTGAGGTTAAGTGGTTTTAAAAAATGAGGTATCGAGACCTCGTTTCTATAAACCGAGCCATAAATATTCATAAAAATATTTACGAGTGTCAATAAGGTGGTATTAAAGTTTCGTTAAAGTTTTTTAACGTTTCGATAGTTAATTAATTAAAAAGGACTAAATCGTAAAAGATATAAAATTTGATCACTATTTGATTTGAGTGATTCAATGGTTAATTTAATAAAGAAAAAGGGACCAAAATGGTAATTAAACCATGGTCAAATTTTCCAAGCGTGGTGTCATGATTTAAATCCACTAACTTTTGGATTATTTTCTCTTTTAGTCCTAATTAGTTTAAGATTAAATTATAAATAAGTTTATTTAGTTAGAATTTAATTTAATTGAATGACCAATTGTGTAATTAAACCTTCCTTAGATGTTAATTATGCCATATATTTATGTGATGGACAATTATGGACATGTGTTAGTGATATTATAAGTATATTTACCAAGGCTAAAATGGTAATTTGATAAATTAATTAAATTAAAATAAAACTAAAATGTTTTATCATCATTTTAATGTGTCTTCTTCACCGAATTTGGAAGGAGAAATACTCCATGGAAGACTTTGAAGCTTCGGCTTTCTTGTTGATGATGCATATAAGTCTGTTTTAGCCCAATTTTCAATAATTTTTATGTTTTTGAGATCGTTGCAACAAGGTCCAGCTAGCCCGTATCTTCGATTTTGAAATTGCTACAGATTGTGAAAGTTGCCATTGATGAATCCATATGATTTTAGTTATTAAATGATGAATTTGAGATGTTGGTTAATATTTAAAAGTATTTTGTTAAGTAATTTTGATAAATTTTCCGATTATGGACTAAATTGTTAAAATAGTAAAAGTACAAGGATTTAATGTGAAATTGTTGCAGTAATGTGCTGTATTGGGTGCCATGAATATTCAGCTAGGCTCAATTTTGGGTTAAAATGGTTAATTTGCATGTTTTGGGCTCAGGAACTAAATTGAATAAAAGTAAAACTTTAGGGGTAATTTTGTAAAAATGACTAAATTGCATAAAATACATTTTTTTACTGTCTAAATTAATAGATTGAATAAAATTATTAATTTAGATCAAGATTGAGTGGAAAGTCGAGGAGAATGGAAAATTACCAAAATGCCCCTAAACTTTGTCATTTCTGCGATTTGGCCAGGTAAGTTCGTACGGTTAAAAATTTAATATTTATTTAAATTGATGAATGGTTTAACATGATGTATATATATTCCATTGTTGGAAATGAATCATTGTCGGAGTTATAATATTGAATTTTGATGTTCGTTTTGAATTGAACGCGAGTTAAAGTACATTCATGTTTTGGTGTATTACGAGGGTTTGGAGTGGTGATGGTATTGGAGGGAGATATCGACATATTACCCAAATAAACCAAGGTTTACCATTTGTTGCGAACTCTCGTGTTATATTTTTTGTTTGGCGTGATTCGAGTGGATTAGCTCTTTTGAGCTTCTGTTCAGCTCTTATGAGCTTCTATTGGTGTGTCCGGGTGGACCAGCTCTATGAGCTTCTGTTGACTATGTACTCTTATTCGTAAGTCATTCTTCGAATGGAAAATCTTGGTAAGGTAATATGTTTAATGAATTTGAAATATATGTTACTTACTGAATATTGATCTGAACATAAATAAATTCAACAGTTGAAATTGTGGATGATGCTTAGGTTTATGCTAAGCTTATAGTTACATTATATCATGATTAATGATATATAATGAAATAATAAGCATGAAAAGTTGGTATGATCAAAAGGTGTATTTTATTATAAAATGATTTATCATGTAATTGACTCCGAATGAGTTGTATACATAAATGCACTAACTTGTGTGTTAATGATGGTGATTAGGCTTATGTTAAGCTTGAGATTATGATTGATTCTTATGCTTATGTTTGGTATTATACAAATAAAACGAGTAGGAAAAGGTAATAAAATGTTAAGTTCATTATTGAAATGTGATATGACGAAAAAGGGACTGATGAATTGAATGATGTACTTATATATGAGAAATTACGTATGTTATGGACGAACTTACCTATGATGTGAATAAATATACTAATTAGTGAGTTGATGTTTTTATTTAAGTTTATGCTTAGCAAATGGAATGGAAAGTAAGTAAATGAAATAATTCATAGTTTTATGAAAAGGTTAATGATGGTGTATAATGTTTATAAAATCCTATTAAGTTATATGATATATATATGATGTTGATAAACTTACTCATTTATGAGTTTATGGTTATGTAGTGGAAAAATATTGAGGTATTGGTATAGGTTTATATTTAATCTATAAAGTTCATTGTTGAAATGGAACGTTATGTTTAAAGTTTATATGAGCTTACTAAGCATTCATTGCTTATGTAGTTGTTTTCCCCTTACTTTACAGATTATCAGAAGCTTGATCGGGTTGGAAACTTGTCAGAGATCTATCACACTATCCAGCTATAACATCGGTAGATTTTGACGTTTTGGGTCATGATTGTAATGGCATGTGCAATGACCAATTTTTGCCCGGCCCAATTACAAAACCTGAGGCCCCAAAAAAATAAAATAAAAATTAAAGGTCCACTAATAACAGTCCATGTACAAACAAATTAAAGTCCAAACCTTAAGCCCAATGACTAAAACAGATCCAGATCAAGGCAAACCCAAACAGACCCAAGCCCGTTAATAGAAAAACAAGCCAAAAACCCTAGTGCCCTAATGCGGCGCCGACCTTTGGTCGCCCCCTTCGAACACCACGCGCGCCTTTTCAGATCTGCCCGTCCCTTCCACACGCGCGTCAACTTCACACGCGAGTCGTTCCTCGTGCCCACGTGCGTCGTTCCAGCGCTCTTCCCCACACTGCGGTCTCACACGTTTCTGACTCTTCAGCGCCCATGCGCCTCAGCCTCCATCGCCTGCGCACCTCGCCCGTGCCCTACAAAAAAGACAGAGAAACGAAGAAACAGAGGGGCATGGAGCAAATAGTAGATTAATGGAAGAAGAGGTGGTACCTCTCGGCTTTAAAGCCGTTCAAATCAATGTAGAGGGGGCCTTTTTTTGTTTTTCGATCAGAAAAAGAAATAAAAAAAAGAAAAACTTTGAATCTAAACAGTTGAAAAACACTCAGAAGTAGAAATCAATACCCGTTTACAAATAAGAAAGCCAGAAAAAAAGTATCAAGGTTTATTCTGTTTTTTTTTTTTGAAGCCGTACATATATATATAAACCTATTTTACTTATTTATTTAAGTTTTCTTTAAAAACCAGTTTATATAGTATTAAAAAAGGGGAGAAAAGTATACCTGCATGCGAACTCCGCGGTAGTCGACGCGACGGCGCTGGCGACGGTAGCTTGCCGAAAGTCCCTCCCCCCTTGAGGCCCTGCAAAGAGAAAGGGAGAGGGAGTGTCTTTTTTTTTTTAAAACAAGGGGACGGAATGATTTTTTTGAAAATTTTCAGCCTTAAATAGCCCATCGAAACGGCGTCGTTTTGGGGCTAGCCCTTAACGCCCAAAACGACGTCGTTTGGTTAAAAATCCGCGCGCACGACCCGACCCGACGGAAGGATCCGTGCGTTTTCGTCGATTGGGAATTGCCCTCTCGGTCCTTCCGCATGTTCAGCCTTTTAAAATTAGATCTTCCGGTGTTTTTAATTTGGGCCCAAATTTATTTTCGTTCACAATCTGGTCCAAGCCCGCATTTCCTATTACAATTTTGGTCCTTGTTGTTTAAATCTCATTTCAATTTAGTTTCCAATTTGATTAAAATGTTTATATGTTTATTTATTTTTATTTCATTTTGTTATTTATCATATTATTAGTATTATTTATTTCAAATTTTTTATTCTTATCAAATTATGCATCGAATATTTTAATTCTTCGACACCATTTTAAAGTTATTTCGTATATATCACTTACTTATTTTATTATGTATTTTTGACCTAAAATCATTTTGTTAATTCCTTCAAATCGTTTTATGTGTCATTCCTTTTAGAATTGTTTAATTCATCGTCCCTCTACTATTAATGTTGATATTTAAGTCGCTTAAGTTATGTGATCATCACTCTCGCATGCATCGTGACTTGCTTATCCGTATTTCCATGTCTTTGATATTATCATCGGTATTAGTGCTGTTCATATTATTGTGCCATCATTGTTATTATTATTGTTATTCATGCACGTCGATATTTTAGACTAGAGATTTCAATGTTATGTATTGTATGTATTATGCCCAAACCCGTGTTACATTATCGTTTTCCATCGCATAATCTCATTCACGTTCTGAAAAATGTTCCTTTAAAACATAACCTAATTCTTTATAAATTTCATCCAAAAATAAATGTTTTCAAAATGACGCAATATTCATCTTGGATTCGAGGATTTAAACTACCGTGTCCTAAAGTATTGGATGTGGTCTTTTACTCCTTCGAAACGAGAAAATTTTGATATTTAATTTGAAAAAAATTGTAGGATGATCTTGGATTCGAGGATTTAAATTATCATATCCTAAAGTATTGGATGTGATACTTTATTCATTCGAAACGAGAAAATCTTGATTCAATTCGAGAAAATTTATGAGATGATCTTGGGTTCGAGGTTTAAACTATCGTGTCCTAAAGTATTGGATGTGATATTTTATTCCTTCGGAACGAGAAAATCTCGATTCAATTCAAAAACTCCAAAATATTCCCGAAAAAGATCGATTTTAATTAGGTTCTTTTTAAAATTTTCAACCTTCGACACCGAGGACGTTAATTAATCAAATCGGTACCAATTTTGGGCGTAACGAGGGTGCTAAACCTTCCTCGCACGTAACCGACTCTCGAACTCGACTTCTCAAAGTTTCGCGGACCAAAAATATCGTTTTAGTAAACCAAAATGCTTTATTAAAACAAAGGCGATCCGATCACACCAAATAAAGATCGGTGGCGACTCCATGTTTATTTTCAAAACCCAAGTCGATTCCCATTTCCCAAAACTCGAAAAAAATGGTTTCGACAGCTTGGCGACTCTATTGGGGACACAAAAAGAGAGTCATGCCGTAAATTGATTAATTTCTGTCCTTTTGTCGAAAGTCAAAAATTTGATTTGAAAAATATGATTCTTTTTATTGCATTTGCTTGCGTCATCTTATCTGATCATATGGTTCGAGTCTCGTATAATATTGTTTCATCATATTGCATGACCGTTGGGTCACACCCTTTTAAGTAGGAGTGAAAAGCTACTCTTTCGTGAGGTTTTCACCTCCGTGCAAGATAGTGGATCGCTTTCGGGATACATCTGTACCTATGTCTTCGTGAGATTTTCATCTCCGTGCAGCCATAGGGAAATGTATTCCCCTGAACCGAACTCGGTCCGTGTGAGCCTATAATGGGTGGGGATTGAGGAATCTGCTGGTTCAGGTACCTTCACTCTAGAACCGAACCCCATATAGCGAACCGTAAGAACCACCCTAGATAGAGCCATGCCAAACCCTAGTGGTTACCCGATTAAGCATTTCATTTGCTGCTTATTGTGTACAAAATAATGACTTGCTTTATCTTCATTTTTGCATGGCATATGCATCAAAAAGGTATTGATTCCCGTTCGATTGCTAAATAGGTAGCTTATCATGAAAAAGCAGTTTCTTGATAAAGTGGAAGACAATACGGCCGTCCGGATATGGGCCGAGATAGTACAACGAGAGAAGGGGGATAGCCTTACGGAAGGGTACGTATCAGAGTTGTGGGATTGTGTACAAAATAATGACTTGCTTTATCTTCATTTTTGCATGGCATATGCATCAAAAAGGTATTGATTCCCGTTCGATTGCTAAATAGGTAGCTTATCATGAAAAAGCAGTTTCTTGATAAAGTGGAAGACAATACGGCCGTCCGGATATGGGCCGAGATAGTACAACGAGAGAAGGGGGATAGCCTTACGGAAGGGTACGTATCAGAGTTGTGGGATTACACACGCGTCAGCGTAACTCAAAATAATCTTCAAGAAATGAGGGAAATCTGGAGTCAGTGGGACGACAGGATCAAACAGCTATTCTACTATCATTATGGTGATTTGCCTTATTTACTTGACATCAAGGTAGACCAGCACTTGCTTCGAGCAATGGCCCAGTTTTGGATTCCTACATACGGTTGCTTCACTTTCTGGAAAGTGGATTTGGTTCCTACCATAGAGGAGTACACAGCCCTGATCCGCTGCCCAAGAATTCAAACTGATAAGGCTTATTTGAGAGCCGTTAATGTCCCCACATTCACAAAAAAGATGACAAATATTACGGGGATGAGCGAGTAGTGGGTTACGGCCCGGACAAAACAAAAGGGAGATTGTAAGTGCATACCTTGGAGGAATCTGAGGGATTTGATCATAGCACATCCTGAGGAAAAGAAGAGGGTTGATGTTTTAGCTTTGAGCATTTATGGATTGGTCATCTTCCCCAAAGCTCTAGGATATGTGGATGAGGTGGTGTCTGATCTATTTGACAAATTGGACAGAGGGATCACTCCTATTCCTGTGATTCTCGCTGAGACCTTTAGGTCCCTAAGCGCGTACTGAAGAGCGAGCGAAGGGAGATTCATCAGTTGCGCCGAACTCTTACTAGCATGGTTTCACGGTCATTTTTGGAAAACGGAAAAGGTATCGTGTCTAATCTTCACCGAGGATTATTCTCCGCTAAAAAATATGGTAGCAACGCCTAGACGAGACGATATCACGGAAGAAAGCTGGATGATGATTTTACAAAGCCTACAAGAAAAAGATGTATAGTGGAGAACTCCTTGGATGATCCCTGACGAAATCTTATATAAATGTGGAGACCTTGATTATGTCCCCATGCTCGAAATATGGGGAGCCGGGTACGCTCCTCTCTTTGTGTTAAGATAGTACAGGTCGAGACAATTTACATCGCCAACACAAGGGTTAGCCCAGTGCGAGTTCGAATATAAAGGAGAAAATTACAAGAAGAGAGTTCGTGAGATATCAAATGCCTGGAGCCGAATTCATAGAATGAAAAGATTTGCTGCCAATCCAATGATGACCCCTGAGTATGACCGATAGCGAAGTCGAAGAATCAATGATAACATCCCCACATCAGACCAAGAAGACACCCGATCACTAGAAGAGCACTTATGAGTGATCCCTTCCGAGCTTGAAACCATCAAACAGGACTTCAAAGAAAGGAATCGGGAATTAAGAAAAAGGGTAGAACAACTAGAGGAAGAGAAAATGCAGCTAGGTTTGGATGTCGATATTCAAAAACTAGAAGCCGAGAAGTGGATGAAAGGGAAGACTAAAGCTGAAGAAGATTTGGATGGTTTGAAGACTTATTACAAGAAGCTACGAAGGTCGATGAGAACTGCGGGACTTGGAAAAACGTCAGAGCAATGGCGTCAAGAAATTAAAGAAGAAAAGAACAGAGCGAGTCAGTGGGAAAAGAAACTCCAAGATACCTGTGAGCGAAAAGACGCCCTAAAAAGGAATTTGATAGAAAGTTAAAATGAGAAAGAGAAATTAAGAATGCGGGTGTCAGAATTGGAAAGATCACTATATCAGTATCGTAGCCGTGATTCCATAGCCGAACTAAAGGCTAGTCTGAGCAAAATTGAAGAAATGAAAGTAAGAATTGAAGAGCTAGAATCTACCTTACATGGCTATGAGCTACGGGAAGAACTTTTTGAAGCCAATGAGGAGCGATGGAAGCAACAACTGCATCACTCTCAGAGCCAAGTCAGAAACCGGGATTATGTTATGGGAGAAGCCGTGGCTCAAATACGAGGGGTGGCGGACCACTTGCAAACTTTGGCGCGATTCGGTGATGTATTAGGTTTGATGTCTGCAGTCGAGTCGAGAGAAGAAGGTCGAGAGTTAGCTTGGCTTCTTGAGGAAGTCAAGGCGTTAAGTATTAGGGCCAGGCCTTATATGTAATCCATTTTATGTGAAGAAACTTGTTCTCTAGAAAAAGCTATTCTAATGAAAATTGAATTGGAATCAACATTTTTTGCATACATCTCATACATCAGCATTACATTGCATCATACACATCAAATCTCACAAAAGGACCCTAAAATTATGGCAGTTACCCTGGAACATCACTATGGTACAAGAGGCAAAACAAGAATAATGGATCAGAGAATGGAAAGACTAGAACAGGTGCAAAAAAAAAATCCAGGATCAAATGAAAGGACAAGCGCAATTACAAGAGCAGCTGGCCAAAATCTAGCAAGACATGATGGAGCGGATGCAAGAATCCCAGAATAACATGATGAACCAGCTAGCGCAATTGATGTCTAAAGAACGTGAGAAGGAGAAGGGCATTGCCACTAGCTCAGGGAACGATAGTGATAACCCCTCTCTTACCCCACTGAATACCCAAACGCCACCAGATACATATCCCCAAAGGGCATCTGTCACTATCAGGTCACAATATCAGGCTGATACCGCAATACCGACACACCTCCCGACGGGTTCGGGTACCAACCCAGGAGAAAGTTCAATCAATCCCAACGTCTCTGATTTGGATGAGATGGCTGAAAGGGCAAAATTAGAACTACCAAAGCAGCTAGAGGATAAATATAAGTGGTTGAAGGAGAAATTCGAAGCTATAGAAAATGCTGGTAAGCGTCGGGGGATAGATGCCAATGACTTAAGCTTGGTCCCCGACTTGGTGTTCCCGTACAATTTTAAGATGCCTGAGTTCGAAAAGTACAATGGGACAAGCTGCCCAGAGGCCCATATTACTATGTTTTGTAGA
The DNA here is from genome assembly GCA_025503065.1 of Gossypium bickii. Lineage (NCBI taxonomy): Eukaryota > Viridiplantae > Streptophyta > Magnoliopsida > Malvales > Malvaceae > Gossypium > Gossypium bickii. Next base: position 34,537,176 of record CP106717.1, read on the forward strand.
AGGATGACGGGCTACACTAATAATGACCCACTGCTGATCCATTGTTTCCAAGATAGCCTGGTGGGAGCTGCAGCCAGATGGTACAATCAGTTGAGTCGTGCCAAAATTGGTTCATGGAATGATTTGGCTCAAGCATTCTTAGAGTAGTACAGTCACGTAACAGACATGACCCCCGATAGGATCACTCTTCAAAACATGGAAAAGAAAGGGAACGAAAGCTTTAGGCAATATGCACAGAGGTGGAGGGAGGTTGCCATCCAAGTCCAGCCACCACTTCTGGAGAAAGAGACCACAATGCTCTTCATCCGTACACTGAAAGCCCCATTCCTCATGCATATGATAGGAAGTGCAACCCGGAGCTTTTCGGACATCGTAACGACCGGAGAAATGATCGAAAACATTATAAAATGCGGAGGGATCAAGACAGGGGAAAGCGCCAAAAGAATACCCCTAAGGAAGAAAGAAAGTGAGGTAAATAACGCGAGAATAGGCTACTCGAAGTCAATCACCATTAATCAGCCGAAAGTAGCGGCCACGGGGCAGCAGGGGTTACCCAAGAAAGAACCTGGCACCTCAAGATAAAATAACGAGAAACTTCAATTTACACCGATTCCAATGACGTACAAGGAGATGTATCAAACCCTGTTCGATGCGTATATTGTGTCCCCTTATCACCTAAAACCAATGCAAGCTCCGTATCCCAAGTGGTATGACTCGAACGCACAGTGTGAATACCATGCAGGAATCACGGGACACTCAATAGAGAATTGTCTGGCTTTCAAGAAATTGGTGGAGAAATTTATCAATATGGGTGTGGTCGAGTTGGATGACATGCCAAACGTAACAAATCCTTTACCCAATCACGCTAAAGGCAGAGTCAATGCAATTAGCGAAAGTTCAGAAAAAAGGATCAAAACAAATGTTGCGGAGGTCAGGACTCCATTAAGATGGGTCTGGAAAGAAATGGTCAAGCATGGACTAATTATTGCGGAAAAAAGTCAAAGAGAGCTGACAAATTATTGTGAGCACCATCAGGAGTTGGGGCATGAGAATCAAACTTGTGGGGAATTCAGAACTCTGGTGCAAAATCTAATGAACAATAAAGAAGTCAAATTTTATAATGAAGGCACAGAAGATAGGAGCATATACACGTCAGAGTCAACAGTAAAAAGTTTGAAAGTTAGCCTTCCGATGATCATTATTTCATGTCCCAAAAGTGATAAAGTAGGGACGCAGGTAGCGCCGAAAGTGGTAATACGGAGGCCCACTATAACACCCCGAACCCGGCCCAAACATTACGACCGAATTTGGGTTGCTACTGAGGAAACGTTTTGAAATCTTTAAAAGCCGATTCAACTTCTTGGTAAAAGATAGCGTCTTGTTAAAACAGTTGAGGTGTATAAAACCCATAGTTAGATTTATTTTAAAAATATTTGTTAAGTCAAGTTAATATATATATTTTATGCACCCGATGGTACTTTTAAAACCTTTACGATTGCTTTGGAAAACATGTGTACTTAATTTAATGTTAAGAAATAGTTTAAACAAATTAATCCAAACATAGAATAATAAAAATATAACTAGGAGGCCTTATTAAAACTTAACAAAAATATAATCAACTTTAAAATTAAATAAAATAAAACCCAAGTCCATCAAATTAAAATGTCCACTGCATGGCCACCTCGAGTCCATCCGGCTCCACCTCCGCGATCTACTCATCTGCAAAATGTTAAGGGAAGGGGTGAGTCGCCAAGACTCAGTGTGTAATCCCCCACCCGGTAAGGTAACTCATACACAAGTCATTAATAAACGTGCACATGCAACCCAACCTAACCATCCATACTCCTTTTCTACCCCGTGTGGTCAAAACCACTGGTGGTCAAAACCACTGATGACTTAGAGTCACAAATCAGATGATGGGGCCAACCCATCGTGTGGTCAAAACCACTGATGACCATAGGTCACAATATATCAAATGTGGTCAAAACCACTGGTGGTACCAAACCACTGGGACTTAGTCGCAAGAATCAATCGTTGTGGTCAAAACCACTGATGACCATAGGTCACAATAATCTGATGGGGCCAACCCATCTTGTGGTCAAAACCACTGACGACAGTCCATAATACCATCCCCCTCCTCTCATCAATCCCACCATCACATGCTTTTATAACAATTTTTCATAATTCATACCGTAGCATTTAATCATCATGTGATGGCATGCAAATCATATATCAAAAATTATGAGTTAGGGGACTTACCCAGAATCCATGTTTAAGCCCACAAGCATATCATAGATCACTACCAAAATTTATACTCAAGACAAGAATATAGCAAGTTTATTAATAAAGTGTGTAAAGAGCTTACACACTGCTTTCTCCGGAATTCCTAGATCCAGAAGATCCGATCTACGTCATTTGGATCTCTTGTCCTATAATCGACCAAAAAGCATGGTTAGGGACTTAGGCCTATTCGGCCAAGCCAAGTAATATCAGAGGTTCTTTTACGGCCTTACCTTGAACGGATTTGATTTCCAAACAAATCCCGAAGTCTTAATTTGCCCCTAATACCATGGCACACTCATTAGTTTGGCATTTAAACAATAAGCTTTTATCAAAGGCCCTTGGCCGAATGTGCTTACCAACTCACCCTTGGAAAATAAATAAATTCCGCAAGCTTCCCTTCAAACGATTTAATCGTATTAGTAAGAATCATAGGCCACAACTTTAATTTAAAAAGAGAGGATTACCCCTTACCACACTTATTGAAAATCGGCACCACCCTTTTCCTCAAGGGAGATTCGGCCTAAGCACAATTGGAGGGCTGGAATTTTGAGAAGAGGAGAAGGGGTATTCGGCTAAAAAGAAACAGCAATGCTGGAAATTTCTAAGCAAATTTTGGCTAAGAGCTAGGAGAAAATTCGGCAGCACAATGAAGAGAGGAATAAGAAAAGAATTTTTTAAACAAAGATTGGCCCCCCACTCTAGGTGATAAACCGAATGTGGACAGCCCCCAAGGAGTCCTAAAATCGGCCAACACTTCTTTTTGGGTGATAAATTTCCAGCTTTTATCAAATCCCATTTATCTTTTATTAATCCCTTAATCTCCTCTTAAAAAAATAAAATAGAATACAACACTAACACTACTCCTCCAGCCGAATCCTAAGGCAAAATAATTAAAAAAAGAATTAAGCTATATCCTTATCAATTTAAAAGTCCAAATTTGGGCCATTACTCCACCCTTTTCACGCCACTTGAAGAAAAATAAAACAAAATAAACTAATATTAATCCACCCCTCTAGCCAAATTCTAAATCAATTAAACTAAGCTTATCCTTATCTCAATTGAAGATCCCACGTGCAGGCCAATTCACGCCAGCAGCAAAGAGGAAAAATAAAAATCCAAATGCTGCTTCTTGGACTCGAACCAGCGACCCCAAGCAAGTGAAAGAGCAGACCCTTTAAGCGCCCCAAACCAACTCTTCCCTTTGGACTTTCATGCTAAATATTCCCACCATTTATTTTTAAAGCCTTCTTACTAAAGCCCAGCATTGCATATAAAAAATTAAAACGCAAAACTCTGCTCCAGCTACTCGAACGTAGGACCAACTAGGTCCCTTGCTGCCAGATGCGCCCCAAGCCACTCCACCAACCTGCCATTCATGCCATGAACCTTCACTAATTAATTTTAAAGTCCTCTTTCCTGGCCCCCTTACCTTTAACGCAAAACCCCAAAAATAGAAATACATCCCCTTGTTTCTCCCATGAATCGAACCCAAGACCTCCCTTGCAACCCCCGTTAGACGCGCCAAGCCAACTGTACCAAGCCTATTCCTTGTGCCATAATTCGCCCAAATTTATACTTAACCCCTATCTTCTAGCTCCCTCCTTATAGATACTTAAAAAAAATTTTAATACGAAGTCATGCCTAGCTTGGGTTTAATTCTAGACCCCAAAACATGCCAAATAAATCATAAATTTTATTTCTTCAAGCACACACACGCACACATGGGAACAAATAATTAAATTTCTAAACAACCCCTAATTCAGGATGTTACAATTCTACCCCCTTAAAATAATTTTGTCCTCGAAATTACTTACTATCGTCCAACCATGTATCCTTAACTCATCACACTACGCTACTGTTGCGCACTCTGATCTTAAAGATCTATCATACTTTCTAGAACCATTCCCTACGTTCATAATCCAAGTTCCATACACTTTACTAGCAACTTAAGAATGAACTAACGTAACTATAACCAAGACAATTGAGGGTATTCCGAAAATAAGAAACTTACCCGTTGTCATGTCTGGCACATCTTCCTCCTCGCGACGGCCAACTGTATAAACCAACCTTGGTTGCCTCGCTTCTGCACCTTCAGTACCTCGGCCACGCCCGCTACCATTATCATTATCTCTAGCTGCACCTCGACCCCTCTGTGGTGGTCCTTCATTTCTAACCTGAGCACGGTTCCGACCCTCTGGTTGATTCTTAGCTAACTTCCGAGGACAATCCCTTACACGTTGATCGAATGATCCACACTCAAAGCACCCTCGATTACCACTCCAACACTCCCCCTTGTGAGGCTTGCCACACCGAGCACATTGTGGCGGCCATTGGGTATTGGCGGCAGCAGGCCTAGCAGCTTGATCCGACCCACCAAACCTTGCCCTCTTCTGTGACCCTTCAGCGGACCCTGAAGACCCAAAATTCCTTTTATCCTTATTCTTGTCCTGATTCCGCCTAACAGACTGTCTTACCTCTTCAGCAACCTTTGATTTCTCTACTAGGACAGCGAACTCTCGTTCCTGTTGTGGAGCTATCATCATCCTCAGCTCATCTCTCAGTCCATCCTCGAATGTAACACAACGTTCATGCTCGGTACCCACAACACCACGAGCATACCTACTCAACCGAAGGAATTCGGCCTCATACTCTGCCACTGTCTTATTGCCTTGAACCAGGTTCAAGAAAGCCTTCCGCTGTGCATCTACGTAGCTAGTTCCGATATATTTCTTTTGATTGGCATCTTTGAAAAATTCCCAAGTGAGATTTTCTGCCACCGTTCCGCCCCTTACAGTGAGCCACCACTGATATGACTCATCCCGAAGCAAAGAAATTACACCCTTTAATTTCTCCTCAGCTGTAAAATCTATGTCATCCATGATCCTTTGGGATTGCTTCCAACGATACTCACGCGCCTTGGGTGCCACTCCGAAACTCCCTAAATACTTTCGCTCCATTAGCCCGAGTCGTTCAACCACAGATTTACGGGCTCGCACGCGCGCGCCGCCAAAGAACTCGTTCCAATACCCGTAATACAGCTTGAGATACGACATCATTTCCACCCGTCTGATCTTGAAATTCAGTTTCCGCCGCCGCAGATCTGGCATCTCATTTCGGCACTGCCGTGGCGGACCTTCTTGGCTCCGGACAAGGTCATCCTTCCCTACCACGCCACGCGCGCACGCCCACGACCTCTTGAACTCATTCTAACTAACGCGCTTTTAATCTGATTAAGAAATTTTTATGGATTAGTAATTTGTTCCACTTGGTTATTCGCGAAGAAATTTTATGAAAAGCTTAATAGGAATTCTTTCGAGAAATCAAAGTTTTAAGTCTTCTATCCTAGTTCACACAGAAAAGAACATCCATTCCCTAATACCTTCCATACCTACTTATTCACTCTTCGGACATTTCTGTCCTGTTTCTATCCCAGGGGTATTTTCGTCATTTTCCTACAGGGGTATTTTCGTAATAAATCGGAGAATTTTTTTTTAAAACTTTCATAATTCAGAACATTTTGAAATTTCCAAAACTAGGGGGTATTTTTCAAAATTGTCAAATTTAAAGATATGGCAAAATTTCGGAAACCATGGGTATTTTGGTAATTTTGTCAATCAGGGGTAATTTCGTAAATTTCCAAAATCAGGGTATTAATTTTGAAATACAAATTTTTTTCGGCTACTTTTGCAAAGTAAGAAGATTTTATTGAAGTCGGGGTAATTCGGTAATTTTAGAACCAAGGGTATTTTCGTAATTTTGCCACTAGGGGCATTTTTGTAATTTTGGTAAGTCAAAAATATTTTGAAAATTTTTCGAAAATAAATTTTTCCTATTATCTAGGGGGTACTTAAACAATTTTAAAACTAGATTTTTCATGAAAACATGGCTAATCCCTTTCGGGTTTTATTGTGTTTAGCCTATGACTGAGTCCTCTTGGTTAGGGTGAACCGAAGCTACGCACCAGGTAGGATTCCTGCGAAGAGGAGGTGAGTCACGTGGACTGCTTAAATACCAAGCTCTTCCGGATCCAATCCTAGACATGCGTACTAAGGTTACCACACCCTAACTCGGCGACTTGGTCCTAGGTTGTTTTAATTAGGCTTTTAAAGTCTTATGTCCTTGTTTAGGGTAACTAGTCCTAAAGTTTAAAGTACCTACCACTATCTACGTTCCATGCTTCCTACCCTTCTACAGAAAATAATTCATACAGAGGTTTAGAAGTACTTACCTGGGCGGATAGGTGCCAGAGACTCGGTGCCATGCTGTTCAAAACCCAAAATAGTTTCAAAACATTCCAATAAGGCCTACTAATCATAAAAACAAAACATTTTGGGCCTTGGGCCTCCACAGCCGAGCTTTGAACTGGGCTCTGATACCAATTTGTAACACCCTGAACCCGGCCCAAACATTACGACCGAATTTGGGTTGCTACTGAGGAAACGTTTTGAAATCTTTAAAAGCCGATTCAACTTCTTGGTAAAAGATAGCGTCTTGTTAAAACAGTTGAGGTGTATAAAACCCATAGTTAGATTTATTTTAAAAATATTTGTTAAGTCAAGTTGATATATATATATTTTATGCACCCGATGGTACTTTTAAAACCTTTACGATTGCTTTGGAAAACATGTGTACTTAATTTAATGTTAAGAAATAGTTTAAACAAATTAATCCAAACATAGAATAATAAAAATATAACTAGGAGGCCTTATTACAACTTAACAAAAATATAATCAACTTTAAAATTAAATAAAATAAAACCCAAGTCCATCAAATTAAAATGTCCATCGCATGGCCACCTCGAGTCCATCCGGCCCACCTCCGCGATCTACTCATCCGCAAAATGTTAGGGAAGGGGTGAGTCGCCAAGACTCGAGTGTGTAATCCCCACCCGGTAAGGTAACTCATACACAAGTCATTAATAAACGTGCACATGCAACCCAACCTAACCATCCATACTCTTTTTACCCCGTGTGGTCAAAACCACCGGTGGTCAAAACCACCGATGACTTAGAGTCACAAATCGGATGATGGGGCCAACCCATCGTGTGGTCAAAACCACCGATGACCATAGGTCACAATATATCAAATGTGGTCAAAACCACTGGTGGTACCAAACCACTGGGACTTAGTCGCAAGAATCAATCATTGTGGTCAATAGGTCACAATAATCTGATAGGGCCAACCCATCTTGTGGTCAAAACCACTGACGACAGTCCATAATACCATCCCCCTCCTCTCATCAATCCCACCATCACATGCTTTTATAACAATTTTTCATAATTCATACCGTAGCATTTAATCATCATGTGATGGCATGCAAATCATATATCAAAAATTATGAGTTAGGGGACTTACCCGGAATCCATGTTTAAGCCCACAAGCATATCATAGTTCACTACCAAAATTTATACTCAAGACAAGAATATAGCAAGTTTATTAATAAAGTGTGTAAAGAGCTTACACACCTGTTTCTACCGGAATTCCTAGATCCCGAAGATCCGATCTACGTCGCTAGATCTCTTGTCCTATAATCGACCAAAAAGCATGGTTAGGGACTTAAGCCTATTCGGCCAAACCAAGTAATATCAGAGGTTCTTTTACGGCCTTACCTTGAACGGATTTGATTTCCAAACAAATCCCGAAGTCTTAATTTGCCCCTAAAACCATGGCACACTCATTAGTTTGGCATTTAAAAAATAAGCTTTTATCAAAGGCCCTTGGCCGAATGTGCTTACCAACTCACCCTTGGAAAATAAATAAATTCCGCAAGCTTCCCTTCAAACGATTTAATCGTATTAGTAAGAATCATAGGCCACAACTTTAATTTAAAAAGAGAAGATTACCCCTTACCACACTTATTGAAAATCGGCAGCACCCTTTTCCTCAAGGGAGATTCGGCCTAAGCACAATTGGAGGGCTGGAATTTTGAGAAGAGGGGAAGGGGTATTTGGCTAAAAAGAAACAGCAATGCTGGAAATTTCTAAGCAAATTTTGGCTAAGAGCTAGGAGAAAATTCGGCAGCACAATGAAGAGAGGAATAAGAAAAGAATTTTTAAACAAAGATTGGCCCCCACTCTAGGTGATAAACCGAATATGGGATGACCCCAAGGAGTCCTAAAATCGCCAACACTTCTTTTTGGGTGATAAATTTCAGCTTTTATCAAATCCCATTTATCTTTTATTAATCCCTTAATCTCCTCTTAAACAAATAAAATAGAATACAACACTAACACTACTCCTCCAGCCGAATCCTAAGGCAAAATAATTAAAAAAAGAATTAAGCTATATCCTTATCAATTTAAAAGTCCAAATTCGGGCCATTACTCCACCCTTTTCACGCCACTTGAAGAAAAATAAAACAAAATAAACTAATATTAATCCACCCTCTAGCCAAATTCTAAATCAATTAAACTAAGCTTATCCTTATCTCAATTGAAGATCCCACGTGCAGGCCAATTCACGCCAGCAGCAAAGAGGAAAAATAAAAATCCAAATGCTGCTTCTTGGACTCGAACCAACGACCCCAAGCAGTAGCAGCAGCAGCCCCCTTTAAGCGCCCCAAACCAACTCTTCCCTTTGGACTTTCATGCTAAATATTCCCACCATTTATTTTTAAAGCCTTCTTACTAAAGCCCAGCATTGCATATAAAAAATTAAAACGCAAAACTCCGCTCCAGCTACTCGAACCTAGGACCAACTAGGTCCCTTGCTGCCAGATGCGCCCCAAGCCACTCTACCAACCTGCCATTCATGCCATGAACCTTCACTAATTAATTTTAAAGTCCTCTTTCCTGGCCCCCTTACCTTTAACGCAAAACCCCAAAAATAGAAATACATCCCCTTGTTTCTCCCATGAATCGAACCCAAGACCTCCCTTGCAACCCCCTTAGACGCGCCAAGCCAACTGTACCAAGCCTATTCCTTGTGCCATAATTCGCCCAAATTTATACTTAACCCCTATCTTCTAGCTCCCTCCTTTTAGATACTTAAAAAAAAATTTAATACTAAGTCAGGCCTAGCTCGGGTTTAATTCTAGACCCCAAAACATGCCAAATAAATCATAAATTTTATTTCTTCAAGCACATACACACACACATGGGAACAAATAATTAAATTTCCAAACAACCCCTAATTCAGGATGTTACTCCCACTATCGTTGAAGATAATAGGGAGACTCCTCGGAATCATGGGTGTAATGTAGCAGTCCCCAAAAAGAGAATTCGGCTAGCAATAAGGCGGGAACACGGGTAACACTGAAAGTAATAATACGGAGGCCTACTGCCTTCGCTTACAAAGATAGCAAGGAAGTTTCTTGGAACTATGAGTGTAATGTAGCAGTCACAAAGAGCTCGACTAATATGACGAAGGAGGATTTAGATGAAGGCTTCTATACTCGAAGCGGGAGGCACTACGACTTAATAAAGGGGAAAGCTCCAATGGTGGAACAGGAGAAAGGAAAGCCAGTCGAGCCCGAGCCAAGGACTAAGGAACCGCTGACTGAGGAAGAGGCTAAAGAGTTCTTGAAATTTTTGAAACACAGTGAATATTGTGTGGTAGAACAGCTGCACAAACAACCAGTGCGCATATCTGTGTTGGCTTTGCTTCAATGCTTAGAAGTGCACAGGAACGCACTGATGAAAGCTTTAAATGAAACCTACGTCGCTAGTGACATCTCGGTTAATAAATTGGATCGATTGATCGGCAACATAAGTACGGACAACTTCATTCATTTTAATGATGATGAAATACCACCAGGTGGTAGAGGATCCACCAAGGCTTTGGACGTTTCCGCCAGATGCAAAGGGCACATACTACCAGGGGTTTTGATAGACAACCGGTCTGCATTAAATGTATTGCCCTTGTCCACCCTGAACAGATTACCGGTGGACAGTTCGTACATGAAGGAGTGCCAAATCATGGTAAAGGCATTCAACGGCACCCAAAGAAGGGTCTTGGGGAGGATCGAGGTACCCTTATTAATTGGCCCAACTACTTACGAAGTAGATTTTCTGGTGATAGACATCGAGCCTTCCTATAACTGCCTATTAGGGAGACCATGGATACATTCGTCAGGGGCAGTACCGTCATCATTACATCAGAAGGTGAAGTTAATAGCTGATGGCCAGCTGGTAACGATAAAAGCTGAGGAGGACATTATTGCAACCGTGACCAGTGATATGCCCTACTTGGAGACAAACAACGAGGTAGCTGAATGCTCTTTCAAATCTTTCAAGTTCGTGAACGCGACTTTTATTATGGAAGGAAACAAAATCTTGAAACTAAGAATATCCAAGACTACAAGGATGGGATTAAAAATGACCGTGGGGAAAGGCGCTTTACCGGGAAGAGGGCTGGAGAAGTACCTTCAGGGGAGAATGGTAGCCCCGATGACTAGAAAAAAACAAGATCGCTTTGGCCTGGGGTTCAGACCAGATGCAATACAAAAGAAGAAGGAGCTAGAAAGGAGGCAGGAAAGAAGACGCGCTCGTTTGAGTGGAAAGAAACCAAGTGGGAACCCATGATAATCCCGTACATATCCAAAACCTTTGTGTCGGGAGGAGTAATTCACTCTGAGCCAAAGACACGGAAGGGAGAGGACATCGCAGCAATGTTAGGTGATGTCTACATTAGTGCCATATCTGAGGAGGCGGTTGAAGGAGGAATTTTGTCAAACATTCAGCCTTATGAATCGGGAAGTGTCTTGAACAATTGGACTGCGGAAGAAATCCCTGTAGTATTTAGGGCTCATTTAGAGTAATGTCCAGGACACACTTATTGCTTTAAGCCTAAGAGCAACAAGATTTCTTTTGTGAAATAGGCGCATGTTCAAGTATCGTTATATCAATAAAGTGCATTTTCATCATCATTTGAAGCAAACATTTCCTTTCTTTATTTTTCGGGCATTCTTTCATCATTATCTTACATACAATTGTCCATTTACAAATTCATTCATTCTGCCCCGTATTTTCTTAAACTGCAACAGGTCCTTGGATATCAATGACTTGAGCAATGCCGCCTTGGATTCGAAATATCCTTTTGAGCAAGACATATGCTTAGAAAAATTACAGAATTTTAAAGATGACACAGACGAGGACCTGTCTCCTGATCTGTTAAGAATGGTAGAGCAGGAGGAGAGACAAATTCGGCCTCATAAGGAAGCAGTAGAAACTGTGACGTTAGAAGAAGGGAAAGCGGTAAACATTGGAACATGTATAGCTGGGGAAACAAGGCAGAACCTTATCAAGTTATTGCAGGAATTCAAGGATGTCTTTGCATGGTCTTATGAAGATATGCCTAGTTTAAGCACCGATATAGCAGTGCACCGCTTACCCATAAGAAGGGATTACAAGCCAGTTCAGCAGAAGCTCCGAAGGATGAGACCAGATATTGTGCTGAAAATAAAGGAAGAGGTCCAAAAGCAGTTCGATGCTGGATTCTTGTAAGAGATCAAATATTCAGAATGGGTAGCCAATATCGTGCCCGTCTCGAAAAAGAGAGAGGGTACGAATGTGTGTGGATTATAGAGACCTAAATAAGGCTAGCCCAAAGGATAACTTTCCTTTGCCTCATATTGATTCTCTAGTAGACAATACAGCAGGCTTTTCACTGTTTTCCTTCATGGGTGGCTTCTCCGGATACAATCAGATAAAAATGCACCCTGAAGATATGGAAAAGACTACCTTCATAACATTATGAGGCACATTCTGTTATAAAGTAATGCCGTTTGGGTTGAAAAACGTAGGAGCTACATACCAAAGAGCCATGGTGACCTTGTTCCATGATATGATGCATAAGGAGATTGAGGTTTATGTGGATGACATGATTGCAAAGTCTAGAATAGAAGAAGAACATATCCGAGTTTTGCAGAAACTATTTTTGAGGTTAAGGAAATTCCAATTGAGACTCAATCCTACGAAATGTACCTTTGGAGCTAGATCTGGCAAATTGTTGGGCTTCATAGTCAGTAAGAAGGGGATCGAGATCGACTCAGACAAGGTCCGGGCTATACAAGAATTGCCTCCGCCGCGCACTCAAAAAGAAGTTCGAGGTTTTCTTGGAAGACAAAATTACATTGCTCGGTTTATCTCTCAGTTAACTGAGAAATGTGATCCCCTATTTTGTCTTTTAAAGAAACATAACCCAGGCGTATGGAATAATGAATGTCAAGAAGCTTTTGATAGGGTCAAGCAGTACTTGTCAAACCCTCCAATACTGTCACCTCCACGCCCAGACAAGCCGTTAATCCTATATCTGACAGTGCTTAGTCACTCTATGGGATGTGTGCTAGGTCAACATGATGATTCAGGAAGAAAAGAAAATGCGATATACTACCTCAGTAAGAAATTCACTGAGTGCGAAATAAGATATTTGTCAATTGAAAAATCGTGTTGTGCGTTGATTTGGACGGCTCAGAGATTGAGACAATACATGCTGTATCACACGACCTGGCTAATCTCAAAGTTAGACCCCCTAAAGTATATGATGGAGGCAACCGCTTTGAATGGAAGGATGGCTAGATGGCAAATTCTACTGTCCGAATTTGATATTGTATATGTGAGCCAGAAAGTTGTAAAAGGGAGCACAATAGCCGACTTCCTAGCTAGCAGAGCTTTAGAAGATTATGAGCCGTTGAACTTTGATTTTCCTAATGAGGATCTAATGTATGTGGCAGCTACGGAAGAGGACACAGCAAAAGATGGCCTTTGGAAATTGAATTTCGATGGAGCATCAAATGCTATTGGAAATGGGATTGGGGCAGTCCTGGCATCCTCAAATGGAGATCACTACCCGTTCACATGCAAGTTGGATTTTGATTGTACAAATAATATGGCAGAATATGAAGCATGTATCATGGGACTCCGCGCTGCTATAGAACGTAGAGTTAAAGTGCTGGAAGTATATGGAGATTCTGCATTAATGATCTACCAACTCAAAAGCGAATGGGAGACAAGAGACCCCAAATTGATCAATTATCGAAGGGTAGTCATGCGGTTAATTGAGGAGTCTGACGGCATCACTTTTTGTTATCTCCCACGGGAAGAAAACTAGATGGTGGATGCTTTGGCTACTTTAGCTTCCATGATTAAGGCGAGTAAGCAAGAAGATGTAAAGCCCATTCAAATGAGTATTTACAAGGCCCTAGCTTATTGTTGCAATGTAGAAGAAGAAGAAAGGGATGATCACCCCTGGTACCAAGATATATTGCGATATGTGAGAAATCGTGAATACCCAAATCATGCAACTGAGAATGAGAAAAGGATACTCAGGAGATTGGCCCTCGAATATGTTTTGGACGGGGACATTTGTACAAAAGGGGAAAAGATCAAGTATTGTTGAGATGCGTCGATGCTTTAGAAGCCAAGATGATCCTAGAGGAAGTTCATGAGGGCGTTTTCGGAATGCATGCTAATGGATTCACAATGGCCAGGCAAATAATGAGATTTGGATATTACTGGTCCACCATGGAAGGAGATTGTATCAGCTATGCTAAGAGATGTCATAAATGCCAAATTTATGGAGATAAGGTTCATGTGCCTCCGTCCCCCTTACACGTTATGACTTCTCCATGGCCCTTTTCCATGTGGGGCATGGATGTTATCAGACCAATCTCACCGAAAGCGTCAAACGAGCACCGATTTATCTTCGTGGTCATTGACTACTTCACGAAATAGATAGAAGCTGCTTCATATACTAACGTCACTAGATCAGCGGTTAGTCAATTTTTAAAGAAGGAGATCATTTACCGATATGGGACGTCTGAAAGAATCATATCAGATAACGCATTGAATTTGAACAACAGCACGATAGCAGATGTTTGTCGACAATTTAACATTAAACATCATACCTCATCCCCGTACCGTCCAAAAATGAATGGGACAGTGGAAGCAGCGAATAAGAACACAAGAAGATAGTGGGGAAGATGACAGAGACTTACAAAGATTGGCATGAGAAATTACCATTTGCACTTTATGCCTATCGAATGTCCGTCAGAACCTCTACTGGGGCAACACCTTTCTCATTGGTCTACGGGATAGAGGCAGTCTTACCCATTGAAGTGGAAATACCTTCTCTTCGAGTTTTGACAGAAGTAAAGCTGGATGAAGCCGAATAGATTCAGGCTCAATACGATCAATTGAACCTAATCGAAGAAAAGAGGCTAAAGGCTAATCAAAAGCGTATGATGCGAGCCTATGAAAAAAAAGTTCGCCCAAGAGAGTTTCACGAGGGAGACCTGGTACTGAAAAAGATCCTCCCTATACAGAAGGATTTCAGAGGAAAATGGATGCCGAATTGGGAAGACCGTACGTGGTGAATAAGGCTTTCTCCGGAGGTGCACTGATTCTAACGGAAATGGATGGGAAAAGCTTGCCCAACCCCGTAAATTCAGATTCAGTCAAAAGATACTTCACTTGAACAAGCTAAGACGAAAACCCGCCAAGGACACCTTGATTCAATTAAAAAAAAAAGAGGGGGAGAGGCCAAGGCGAAAACCCTCGAAGGGCGCTTTGAGACCAAAAGGGATTTGAGTCGAAAACCTGAAAAAGGCGGCTTGAACTGTGAGGGAAAAACCCCGCTGCACTCGGATGGACAATGTAGGGGTATGTTGCATCTCGATACATCAACAAAATATTCAAGATCTCATAAGCACGTGTCGAACTCAAAATGGTCGTCCAAATGCTTAGGAAGAGGAGCTTAGGCTGCGATATCTGGGGCACCTAATTTTTATTTTACCAATTTTAAATTTTAAATTTGTGATTATCTTATTCAATAAATTTCTTTCTTGATTGCATTTACCAGTTTGGATTAACCTGTTTTGTTTCGAGCTATACTCTAAATTAATTTCCTTCTTACAATCCTTTCTGGGCATTTTACCTTGAAATAATGATTACGGAACTAATAATACTTTCATAAAAGGAGTTCTACATATTACTCTGAAAGCCTCAGAATAATACAAGGACCTGAAACATGACTATTGTTCAAAAGCCATTCCGCCTAAGGTTTAGAAATGTTGGAGAAAAATGATTATTTCTTCGAACAAAAACAAGACATTTCGTCGGTGATACGACCTTGACAAATAACGAGCAATGCCGATCCAGGTACATAACGAAATACCCAGTAAACAGTGATTGATCCTATACCTCAGATTCGCAGCAAGAGGGTTAGAAGAAAACAAATGTTACTCTCCTGAGGTTGCAGTAAGAGGTACAAACGTTATGTCTCAGAGGGTACAGTGGAAGAGACAATGAAATTACAGCGGGGCAAACTTGCTAATAGAATATGATCATTTCTTTGGGTTTCCTGTCAAAGATATCTGCTGAACAAGAAAGCAATCGTAGTGCATCAGTGATAGAACCTTGCTGAACTATGAGCAATGACAACCCAAACCATAAAAGGGGTCCTTCTCATGCATTCATACGCATCCAGTTAGGAGCATTCGATTTATTGCAATCATTACATCCTAGCCATTTTTACACTGTGAAAAAATCATCATTCTCATGACATTCAGCATTCATGTAAATGTCATCCATAGCACATATAGTTAGGAGCATTTGAGTCATCTCGATCGTAACATCCTCATCATTTGCATAAGCATAAGCATACTCTACAGGACAGGAATCTAAAAAAAAAAAAAACAGTACAACAATATCGAAGTTCAGATTTTGTTCCAGCGGAGCAGTCTAAAGATTGAAGTCTTCCTGAAGATAGTAGGGAAGCAAATTGAAAAGTCCAGACTTATCTCCTCGAAGTCTCAAGGGGGCAGGACAAAACTACTAATCCCTCATCCTTGAGTGTATTGAGGATCAACCTTTCCGAGAAGGTTCAGTAAGAAGATCAAAGTTACGGATCTCTTCGTTCTGAATTCTTGTCACTCTCAAGTCAAGAGGCAAGGACAAAACTACTAATCCTCATCCTTGAGTGTATTGAGGATCGACCTTTCCGAGAAGCTTCAGAAGAAGATCAAAGTTACGGATCTCTTCGTTCTGAATTCTTGTCACTCCGAAGTCTCAAGGGGGCAGGACAAAACTACTAATCCCTCATCCTTGAGTGTATTGAGGATCAACCTTTCCGGGAAGTTTCGGTGAGAAGATCAAAGTTACGGATCTCTTCTCTCCGAATTCCTATCACCTCGATGTTTCAGTGGAGTAGGTCAAAGCTACGAATCCCTCCTCATCGAGCGTATTGAGGATCAAACTCAAAATTTCGAGAAGTTTCAGTCAGAAGATCAAAATTACGAACCGCTTCTTTCTGAATTCTTATCACCTCAAAGTCGCAGTGAAGCAGTGAAGTAAGTCAAAGCGACAAGGGAATAATGGATCGAGATGAGACCATCTGAAGAATAAGAAACTGAAGAATCAAGACTTGGCCAAGACCGAGCAAAAATTGGTTCTTCTATTGTCTTTGCTCTATTCTCGTTTCACGACAGTGAGCAAAGAGGGGCAGCTGTAATGACCAATTTTTGCCCGGCCTAATTACAAAACCCGAGGCCCAAAAAAATAAAATAAAAATTAAAGGTCCACTAATAACAGTCCATGTACAAACAAATTAAAGTCCAAACCCTAAGCCTAATGACTGAAACAGATCCAGATCAAGGCAAACCCAAACAGACCCAAGCCCGTTAACAGAAAAACAAGCAAAAAACCTAGTGCCCTAATGCGCCGCCTACCTTTGGTCGCCCCTCCCCCGCGGACACCACGCGCGCCTTTTCAGATCCGCGCATCCCTCCCACATGCGCGTCGACTTCACACGCGCGTCATTCCTCGTGCCCACGCGCGTCGTTCCAGCGCTCTTCCCCACGCCGCGGTCTCACACGCTTCTGACTTTTCAGCGCCCATGCGCCTCGGCCTCCACCGCCTGCGCGCCTCACTCGTGCCCTGCAAAGAAGACAGAGAAACGAAGAAACAGAGGGGCATGGAGCAAATAGTAGATTAATGGAAGATGAGGTGGTACCTCTCGGCTTTAAAGCCGTTCAAACCAATGTAGATGGGGCCTTTTTTTGTTTTTCGATCTGGAAAAGAAATAAAAAAAAGAAAAACTTTGAATCTAAACAGTTGAAAAACACTCAGAAGCAGAAATCAATACCCGTTTACAAATAAGAAAGCCAGAAAAAAAAGTATCAAGGTTTATTCTGTTTTTTTTTTGAAGCCGTACATATATATATAAACCTATTTTACTTATTTATTTAAGTTTTCTTTAAAAACCAGTTTATATAATATTAAAAAAGGGGAGAAAAGTATACCTGCATGCGAACTCCGCGGTGGTCGACGCGACGGCGCTGGCGACGGTAGCTCGCCGAAAATCCCTCCCCCCTTGAGGCCCTGCAGAGAGAAAGGGAGAGGGAGAGTCTTTTTTTTTTTAAAACAAGGGGACAGAATGATTTTTTTGAAAAGTTTCGACCTTAAATAGCCCATCGAAACGGCGTCGTTTTGGGGCTAGCCCTTAACGCCCAAAACGACGTCGTTTGGTTAAAGATTCGCGCGCACGACCCGACCCGATGGAAGGATCCGCGCATTTTCGTCGATTGGGCTAATTGCCCTCTCGGTCCTTCCGCATGTTCAGCCTTTTAAAATTAGATCTTCCAGTGTTGTTAATTTGGGCCCAGATTTATTTTCGTTCACAATCTGGTCCAGGCCCGCATTTCCTATTGCAATTTTGGTCCTTGTTTAAATCTCATTTCAATTTAGTTTCCAATTTGATTAAAATGTTTATATGTTTATTTATTTTTATTTCATTTTGTTATTTATCATATTATTAGTATTATTTATTTCAAATTTTTTATTCTTATCAAATTATGCACCGAATATTTTAATTCTTCGACACCATTTTAAAGTTATTTCGTATATATCACTTACTTATTTTATTATATATTTTTGACCAAAAATCATTTTGTTAATTCCTTCAAATCGTTTTATGTGTCATTCCTTTTAGAATTGTTTAATTCATCGTCCCTCTGCTATTAATGTTGATATTTAAGTCGCCTAAGTTATGTGATCATCACTCTCGCATGCATCGTGACTTGCTTATTCGTATTTCCATGTCTTTGATATTATCATCGGTATTAGTGCTGTTCATATTATTGTGCCATCATTGTTATTATTATTGTTATTCATGCACGTCGATATTTTAGACTAGAGATTTCAATGTTATGTATTGTATGTATTATGCCCAAATCCGTGTTACATTATCGTTTTCCATCGCATAATCTCATTCACGTTCTGAAAAATGTTTCTTTAAAACATAACCTAATTCTTTATAAATTTCATCCAAAAATAAATGTTTTCAAAATGACGCAATATTCATCTTGGATTCGAGGATTTAAACTACCATGTCCTAAAGTATTGGATGTGGTCTTTTACTCCTTCGGAACGAGAAAATTTTGATATTCAATTTGAAAAAAATTGTAGGATGATCTTGGATTCGAGGATTTAAATTATCATATCCTAAAGTATTGGATGTGATACTTTATTCATTCGAAACGAGAAAATCTTGATTCAATTCGAGAAAATTTATGAGATGATCTTGGGTTCGAGGTTTAAACTATCGTGTCCTAAAGTATTGGATGTGATATTTTATTCCTTCGGAACGAGAAAATCTCGATTCAATTCAAAAACTCCAAAATATTCCTGAAAAAGATCGATTTTAATTAGGTTCTTTTTAAAATTTTCAACCTTCGACATCGAGGACGTTAATTAATCAAATCGGTACCAATTTTGGGCGTGACGAGGGTGCTAACCGTTCCTCGCACGTAACCAACTCCCGAACTCGACTTCTCAAAGTTCCGCGGACCAAAAACATCGTTTTAGTAAACCAAAATGCTTTATTAAAACAAAGGCGATCCGATCACACCAAATAAAGATCGGTGGAGACTCCACATTTATATTCAAAACCCAAGTCGATTTCCATTTCCCAAAACTCGAAAAAAATGGTTTCGACAGCATGTAGAGTGAACTTATGTTTAAGGTTTAGTTAATGTTTATGACTTGTAATGTTGTTTTGAAGTGTAGAATTAATGGTATTTTCATACCTTGATGGTTGGTATGTTTGTGGTACTTTGATGCTAAATGATTGATGTTTATTTGGTCAAGTTGATGCAAGGTTTTGTGACTAGACTTGGTATGTGATGATGAGGCTTCATTGTAGTCATTTGAAGTAAGTTTTGGTATGGAAATAGGTTAGATATAAATGCCAAATGAATGATCAATTATGCATATGTTTCGGATGAATTTGATAAATTGTGTTTGAGGTGCCTAAATGGCATATTGGTTGTATGGATTTATGGCATATTGAAAGTGGTCTTATTATGCATGTTTTGTCATGTTTTGGTGTTTTGTTCATAGATGCTTTTAGCTTGTAGGTTCAAGTTGATTTGGGTGAAAGGAATGGCTTAAAATTGGCATATTTCTTGTCCACACGACCTAAGACACGGGCGAGTGTCGACACAGCCGTGTGTCCCCTGTAGGTTTTTAAGGTTGCATTTCGAGTGTTACACGACCTGGCACACGGGTGTGTGGCTTGGCCGTGTGACACAAGTAGGGGTGAGCAAAATTCGATTTGATTCGAAAAATTGGATAAAAAATTTAAATTTTGAATTAAATAGTTCGACTTATTTGAGTTAATCAAGTTATTCGGATCAACTCGAATAAAAAATTAAGTTTTTTGGTTTAACTCAAATATGAATTATACAATTCGAGTTATCTGAAAATTCGAATAAGAAAAGGCAAAACTACGTTGTTTTGATAAATGTTTACTCTTTTTAAAAGTTAAAAGTCAAAATCATTAAGTTAAAAGGCAAAACTACATCGTTTTGATAAATGTTTACCCATTAAATTAAAAGACAAAATCATTATATTGTTTATGTAGTTCAATAATCTTGTACTTTGTCTACTAGTTAAATAATCGATCCATGTAACGTAACATTGAGTATAAAAAATAGGATTTGTTAACTTGACTCGACTTGACTCGAAATTTTTTGACTTGATTTGACTCGACTCGATCGAAAACTCACCCCTAGGCACAAGTCAGCGAGTTTCACTAGCACAGACACGGGTTGGGACACGGCTGTGTGACCCTATTTCGATTGTTACACGGCCTGAGACACGGGCGTGTGACCCCTGCAGTCCAAATTTTTCTAGATTTTTCTTAAACTTTCCCAATGTTTTCGATTTAGTCCCTGATTGTTTCTATTGTATTTTTAGGGCCTCGAAGGCTCGATTAAGGGACACTATGAATGTATTTAAGTGAAATTAGATTATATTTGGATTAATGTATGAATTGAATGGTTTACTGTTCAGTTTGCTAGGTAATGCTTCGTAACCCTCATTTTAACACACCCAAGAGCAAAGAAGAAGGAAATAACGATAAACCAAATCACTTTGTTGGTGAAGGCATTAAGGACAGTGGTAAACGACAGCATTTTGGTGACGATGGAAGTCGTAAGGCCTAAGAAAACCCATGCTCTGACGGTAAAGGGTTTAAGACCATACCGGTGATTGTTGATAAAAAGATGGTAAAGAGTTACCAAGCTTGGAGTGTTATTTCGACTAGTATGGGGATTAGGAAACGAATGAGGCATATTGAAATTGAGATGAGGAAATGGAGGAGTTTAGCTCATTGTAGTGATGGAGGAGGAGAAGGTATTGTTTGAGGTGATGGGTCGTTGTCGTTTTGAGAAGTGGCATGGGTAAGGAAAAGTAAAGGGTTTCTTCATTTGGGAAGAAGGGAAAACAAGATGGAATTGAGAGGGGACCGAAAGGCGAGGAATGAAGAAGATAGTGGGAAAATGGATGGCGAGGACAATTTAGATATGGGTTTAGAGCTAAAATAAAGGGAAACGTCGGGATTAAGTGAGAAAGGAGTGGTGGTGGCGATGACGACGATGAAGGAGTAGTGGAGGGCTAAACTCTCCATTGTCTGGATGCTGAGAAAATTAACAGAGAAAATGAAAGAGAAAACTCAAATCAACAGTGGGTATCTCCATTTCTTTTCTTCTGCTTGTTTTTCTTCCAGTAGCTAGGGTTCTTAAATTGGGTTTCCATGTGGCTAATTAACGTGCCACATCAGCGTCTTCGTTATGTCTGTAACGGAAAATGTCTGTTAGTGACTACTTTATTATTTTCGTAAAGTTTAATGACCGAGTTGTCATTTTTTAAAATTTAGTGACTGCTTTATTATTTTAATAAAAGTTAGTGACGGGCAATGCACTTTATCCTAAAAATAATTATCAAAATATCTTACGGGAAAAGTGTTCAACTGTTTTTTTTATCTCTTTCTCCTATAATTGGTCAAATTTTTACATATTACACTTTCTTGTTTTTTTTTTGGCCGAAACTTGTTTTGTATTCGCTTTTCATGAATTCTGCATTTTTCTTACAACCAGAATTTACGCTAAAGGTTGGTTGGTTTTCTAAATAAGTTTAAAATATGCCTATAGACCCTGTGATTTTCAAAAATTAGGAATTTAGTTTTTGTACTTGTATTTTTGATTTTATTTTTCATATTTCAAAATTTAATTTTAACTATTAATACTATTAATTTTTTTTGTTAAATTCAGATTAATTACAATTTCCTTTTAATTACATGGCTACCAAGTGAATAGTCTTTTTATTATTATTTCAAAATGTTACAACAACAAACTCAGCAAAAAAAAACAATATTAACAGTTAGACTTAAATTTTAAAATCTGAAAAGTAAAGTGATTAAATTTCTTAAAAATACAAGCACATTGATTAAATTCCTGATTTTCTAAAAAATATAGGGACTATAAGCCCATTTTAACCTTTAAATAAATTTGTTTTCCAATCTCATTTCTTAATTATTTATATATATATTCATATTTTCAAATATCCAATGGATTTTCTAAACAAATAGTTTGACCATAAACCTGGTTTAGTGTGGAAAATGCAGAATAATACGTGATTTATATAAATTTTATTTTTCGACACTCAAGCTGTGAGATATATCACGCGGGCAGGATGGCAGGTAATCCACTTTTTAAACCGAAAAGTGTTAATTATTTCATTAGTGGAATCCAGATTTTGCTATTGTATATTAAAAATATTTAAAAATAAATAATAAGTCTGTGGTATTTTTTTTAATAATAATAGTCGATCGAATTTATTGAGAAAAAGAGAGAGTAAGTTCTTAAAAATAAAACGTTAAAAGACCGAAAATAGAAAAATTATAAAGAAATGAACCGAAAATCCCCTCTCTTCATCAAAATTTGAGCTCAATCAACACTAATCTCCCTAGCAAGAAAAAAAAAAAAGGAAAGAAATGAGAAAAAGAGATTAAAAGATCCCAAAAACTTCGCATTCACAACTGTCTTTTTAAATTTTAATACAATTTTTGTTTAAAAATTACCTTTTTTTTTTGTTAAATGACATAAATAATTGACGTCAAACAATTATTATATTCAACACAAATTTAAATAATATATTATTGTCCTTGGAATATAGAGAATAGTGGGAACTAACATTCCCAGAGCAGACAAGTTTGAAGAAAGACATAGAAAGACATGCATGCTTGAATGTAAGAAAGTTGGTGCAGCTAACAGTCTCAAACTCCCCACTTATTTTACTTCTTTATTCTCACACCACAAAGTATAACCCTAGCTTGGTCAACAAGTTATTGGCCATGTTTTCAACAAATCTATTTCATTTTTCCTTCAATAAGATATAATGTATTCTTTCAATGATCATTGACTGCTGCAAAAATCTAAAAACCCCATGAATTCATGGTTGTTTATCATTCCAATGGTTGTTTCAATGCCAATCACCCCTGTTATCAACAAAAACATCAGTTTTTATCAAATTATGAATTTTGACATCAAATTTACAGTAGACTGCCTTCATACCCATTGTGAGAGCACTTGCAAAGATGACACCAGATAGGATGAATACAATAATGGAAGCTCTTCTTAGGATTAATATAATTTTTCTTACGAGATACTGTCCCCAAAAGCCAGCCAAAATCGATACACCCATCAAATACAATGCTGCATATATATATATATATATATAAAAAGGGGAAATTTGGTTCATATCGTAAGGTTGAAATTTCAATCTATTTGGTAGAAGAAAGTGTTGGATGACTTACCATAAGGGATTGGGAACCTTTTGAGCAAATAGAATTCCACTACGGATAAGGATGATGAGAACATCATCACAAATGTCGCTGTTGCACTTGCCACCTGTTTCATTAATATCCTTGCCATTTATTCATTTATGTAAAGATTGGATATTGACTGGTAAAGTGGTGATCTGGTTAGCAGAAAAATGACTTTACTGTGATTATGTTGTTTTTTCTTGAGTTTAACCAAGAAAATGATAAAAGTTACCTGTGGAATGACACCAATCTCCAGGAGCAGAGGACCCAAAATGAAGCCTCCACCAGAACCAAGCAACCCCCCAACGGTGCCACCCAAGATGCCGCACAGTGCGCAAAATGTAATGTTCAATGTACTCCATTGAATCGAAGCTTCACAAATGAATTCAATGTTCCCTGTCATCATTCTCTTCCTGTTTTCTCTCCACAATTTCATTGCTTCATATCCAAAAACCAATACTGCTATAGGAAACTTAAACACAACACCGACATATAAATTTTGTGTCAATGAATGAATCAGTGAAATAATGTGTATCAAACAAGGGTTTTACTTTTACCTGTAAGCAAAACAGCACCCAATACAACGTGGTACATGGAACCAAATCATTCTGCAAAAAAATGGTAAAAAAAACATAAATCATGAAAAGTCCAATGATACACATGGAAGAAAGTATAGATTATAGATTGTTAACTTGCCTTGATGACTTGAATAAGTGTGAAAAGGAACCAAACAGTAGTCAATACCAAAAGCCTTTTCCACCTTAGATTAAAACATAATATATCCTAATATAAATAAGAAGTTGGTTATGGATGGTATCAACATGCCATATGATTATAGAAAATTTATCAAATTATAAAAGCCTTGTTTTACTAACCAGTGTTGATTTCTCTTCTCTTGGGACCAATGGTTCGTACTCTGCATCTATCAGCACTGAAAAAACCACAATAAATGTAAAAAAGAAGCTAAATATCTTTACATTTAGAGTGTCATAAATAATGGCATAGATTGTGTAACTTACGTTCACCCCTGGAATTAACTGTTCCTTGTTGCCTGGTGAGTTCTTTCTGCAAAATTACAAATTAAAACCAGAAAACAAAAAAGGGGTTAATTAAAATAATAGAAATTTAATATTGTAAATGTATAAAGTTGACGTAGAGTCAAATGGTTGAAATATACCTTCAAAATTGTTTCTTCCTTCCACATTTCAATGCCCTTGTAGAAAGATCTTGAAGAGGTGCCAATGAAGAGAATGATGATGAGCACAGTAATGAGCCAATAAGGGAAAACAACACTCAAGGCAACTCCAACAGTGATACCAAGCATCAACATAGGCTGAAAGAGAAGAGCCAACTCATAGTCAATAATGGGCACTTCTTTTGTTGGATGTTGCACTCGGACATTGTACCAAACAGATGCTGCGGATGCCCCCATTATCATGCCTACGTTATTACCAAAATCAAAACAATAAACAACCCTGTTTGGACATAGCAGCAGCAGATTTGGAGGGGGGGGGGGGGGAAGGAAATTTACATTTGGAAATAGCAGCAGCAGATTTGGTATCAAATCCCACAATCAAAGTCAGCATTGGAACAAAAATACCGCCGCCTCCAACGCCGCCTACAGTTCCACATGCTGATCCCACAAATCCTATCACTGTTGCCAGTACAAGCCTCCAGTTAAACTCCAATTCCTGCCAGCCAAATGGAAAAAAGAAGAAGAAAAAACATCATTGAAGGCCTGAATATAGATAATTTAGACAGAAAGAAAAATGTGTACTTACAGGCCAAACTTCTACAGTTGTTAAGTGTGGGGTGTTGAAGAGAGTTGAGTTATGGTCCATGGTAGTGTTGTTGATGAATAGCAAAGAGAGAATGGCTGCTGAGAAACCTGTCAGCAGATATAAAACGAATCCTTTGGTAGCCATTGCAAAACCGCGATACCAAATCAGAATCCCAGAAGTGAAGAAGAAACAACAACTGGAGTTCTGGTTTTGTAGGAGAAGAACAACTTGGTATACGTTACTTTTTGTTGTGTTTTTTTGAAAAAAATATAATAAAAAAAAGTAGAAAAGAAAAGAAACGCTGATTGGAAAATTAAGAAGAAGAAAAAAAACTGATACAGATATAAGAGGAGAAAATTGCAGTGATGTATGTTTTTATAGAGTGAGCGAGTGGGGGTGAAAGGTGAATTCAAAGACTCATTCATTCACATGCATGTCATATTTGACAACTTGTCCAAACAGCACCTATAGAAATTAATACATATTAATTGATTTTGGTTTATTTCTCTTTCACTCCTAACTCAACAGATGCATTCTTTTTTTTTTCTTGAGATATAAATTAAATAACTAATTTAGGAAGATTTAGGATATTAAAAATCAATCAACCAATTTCATTTTTTTGATAGATTATTATTCTTTTTAATTTTCTTTCTAAACTTACCTTTTCATATTGAATTTTCATTTATTGAAATTAATTTGATTGTATCTTTTCTTTTAAAAAATATTATTGTTTGATAAATTTAAAACATATTAAGTGTAAGAAAAATTAAGTATGGAATATAGATTATAAAATTTATTAGATATGCTATTTATCACATTTAAGATTTTTTTTTATTATCATTTGGGATAAATTTTAAAATTATACATGAACTTTAATTTAATGTGCAATTTGATACATAAATTTTAATTTGGTGTAATTATACATATGAAACTTTGATTGCGGTTCAAATGTATACATGAAACTTTAATTTTGATTCAATACACATTCAAATAAATAAATATATCAATTTATTTTTATACTGGATAAATATAATTATTGTGTATGCAATATATAAATATAAAATGAAGCTATATCAATAACTGTGTTAATAATTTATGAGAATTGGATCAAATCAAAATTTCATATATAAAATTACATATTGGACCAAAGTTGATGTATAATTTTGAGATTTATCCCTTATCATTTTAAACATAATTTTAGGAAAAAAGATGGTAGACTCTGAGGCCACAACAACTATGAGACACACAACCAAGAAGGTTAGACTTTGAGAAGATGATCTACTATATGAGGGTGGCATAGATGTCGATTCGACGAAAGGCCCTAAGGTTTCTTTTAAGGATAAGTTGTTGGGTAATGATAGGGTCACTAAGACCTCTGTAGGGGGTGGGGGATGAGGATGATATTAAGATTCGAGAAGGAGATGTCATGGCAAGTGTTGTTGATGGGATCCCATCGATTAAGTTTTCAGAGAGAGTTCATTCTTTAATGACTAAGAGTATGGAGAAATGATTATTTTGAAGCTTTTGGGGAGAAAGATTGGTGTGGGTGTATTTCTTAGTAAGTTTTATTCTATTTGGAAATCGAGTTATCCGGTCCAACTTATGGACCTTGATAATGGTTATTGCATGGTTAAGTTCAAATTAGAGGATAATTATTCGACGACACTTTCGGATGGACCATGGATTATCTTTGGTCATTACTTGACAGTTAAACCTTAGTCACCGTTTTTCCCCCCATCGAAACCTTTCCCAATGAGTTTGGTTGCTTGGATTAGACTACCAAGTCTTTTAGGAATAATGTACAAGAAGAGTATCTTCCAAGTAATCAGAGACTTGATTGGGTATGTTGTCAAATTTGATGTTAATACGGAGAGTGGCCTTAGAGGGTGATTTGCTAGATTTGCAGTGTGTCTGGATCTCTCTAAGCCTTTTTGGATTGAGGATGTAACACCCCTCACCAGTCCTCGTGTAATAGCCCGTTTTCAGTGAAATCGGAATAGTGGTTTCGAGACCACAAATCCGATTCAGATAGAAAAATTCTTTTAATATTATTGCATGGTTTGCATTATGATAGGAATAACGTATGAAAATTTTGTTAAGAAAATTTTACCGATTACATGTTTAATTAGGAGGAAAGGACCAAATTGCATAAAATGTAAAAGTTGAGTTCTACTAGTTAAAAGTATCAAATAGCTATGGAAATCAAAATTTGAGGTCCTTATATGGTAATTAGACCAATTAGTGGGGTTAGTAGATAAGGATGATTAGTCATCCATGGAAATTTAATTAAAGAAAAGGATGAAATTGGAAAGAAAAAGATGAAAAGATGAAAAAATAATAAAATAAGAAAAATATCATTATTTCACCATCTTTCCCAAATTATTTCCATGGAAACCCAAGCTAAGAGAAAAACATTTAAGCAAGCTATTTTGGCTTAATTAGATCCAGACAATTCAAATACGAAGTTAGATCGTGGAAAAGAAAAAGTATCGAATTAGTAGATTTTCGTACACGAACACTTATCGAGGTAAGTTCCTGTAACTAAATTGAGAATTTATATGTTTGAATTGAATATTATGTATGTGAATTGTGTAATTTTCTTGTATGAAATTGACTACATATCCGACAATGATTGATAAGAATAAAGTCCCGTTTGAATATACGAAATTCGATGGATACATGATTTCCTGTATTGGTTGCAGTCCTACATATGTTGCAGGCACACCACAGTTCAAAAGAGCCTCCTGTTATTAGCCTTCTCGAGCTTCTCGTTATATGGTTATTGTGAGCTTCTCGTTAATAGCTCTTCAGAGCATCCCGATCGATCGTGATCCTGTATATGTTGTGGGCACACCGTAGCTCTTATGAGCGTCCCGTTACATGGCTCTCCGTGAGCTTCCCGATTAAAGGCTCTTTGTGAGCTTCCTGATTAATGGCTCTCCGGAGCTTCCCGATATGGCTCGCTTGAACTTCCCGATATATGGCTATCCGGAGCTTCTCGTTAATGGCTCTTTGGAGCTACCCATTATTGGCTCGCATGAGCTTTCCGATTATGGCTCTTATGAGCTTCTCGTTATACAGCCCAGATAAGCTTCCCGTTATGCAGCTCACATGAGCTTCCCGTTATATGGCTCGAGAGAGTGCTTCCCGTTTGTGTGCTTGTATGAGCACTCCCAAAAATAATTTGATAGATTACAATTTTGTACACTTTGAGTGTACTGCCTATGTATCCATCGATATTTCAAATAAATTCAACGGGAAAAGTTCTGACATGGGATAATCTGAACTTGAGATGAAATATTATGAAAATGTAATTGAAATATATGTATATGATTTGCAACATGATGAACTCATCCTTGTTTCTTGGAATTCATGTAAATTACATGACTAACAAATTTGATGAGAATATGTGTTTAAGCTATTGACTAAATTACTTTGGATGTATTTTATGAGCTTATCTTAAATTGAATTGAACAGTAAGTTAACTTCCTGTTATACGAACTTACTAAGCATTAATTGCTTACTCTGTCTCATTTCCTCTGTTTTATAGTACTCGAAAGCTCGTAAAGTTTGGACGTGGGTCGGAGCAACATCACACTATCTTTCAGCTCGTTTCGGTATAAATAGCAAACTTATTTTTGGGTATAATGACATGTATATGTTAAATTGACCAAATGGTGGCATAATAATATTTGGTTGAAACTAGCCATTGGTATGGCTTGTGTTTGGTATATTTTGAGATGTAAATATATGGCCTAAACATGTTTGATGTGTGTGTTTGAAATGGTTATATGGTGGAAAGTATATAAATCTATTGATGAATGGTTTTGATTTAGCATAATTGATAAAGTATGTCTATATGCATATATGTGTAATTGGTAAGTTTGAACATTTGAATATATGTGATAATATATCATGTAAAAGACTTAGTTTTGGCTTGGTTTTAATGTCTTGAATTGGTTGGTGAATGTATTCAAGTGTTAATGTAGGTGGAAGACATATTGGGTGAGAAATGTGGCCCTGGAAAGGGCTTATTTTCGTCCACACGGGCATGTGTCTTAGCCGTGTGTGACACACAGCCTAGCACATGGGCTTGCGTTCTGGCCGTGTGTCCCCTGGTTCTTAAAATTTCAAAACAAAATGCTCAGGATTTTTCACAGGGCCTGGCAACGGGCGTGTGACTTAGCCGTGTGACCCAAGTCAGTAACCTCCCTAGTTTAGACACGGGCTGGGACACGGCTATGTGCCCCACTTCGAATACCCACACGGCCTTAGACACGTGCGTGTCTCTTGGCCTTGTGAGCCACTCGACCTGACCACACGGGCATGTGTCCCCTGCACCTTGATTTTGCGAAAAATCCTATGAGAACCTGGTTTAGTCTCGACTTGTTTCTAATGCATATTTTGGGCCTCGAAGGCTCATATAAGGGACATTATGATTGATTTTTGATATGAATGTTAAATGTTATGAAATGTTTGTTTTATTTTTTGTAAATTTTGGTAATGCTCCGTAACCTTGTTCCGATGACAGATACGAGTTAGGGGTGTTACACCCTGTCACAGAAATCGAGTTACGAGATGCTATAGTACAAAATGGAACAATTAAAACAATTAATAGTTAAGATTCAATTATTCTAATCAATTCAATCATGTAATATCATTTAAAATTTTCCCGAGTTTTATATATGCTTTTGTAAGCTTCAGAGTTGACCCGAGAACAAACAAGGATCAAATTGTAACATTTTCAAAAGATAAAGGCAATCATGCAAAATATGGGTTACATGGCCATTTGTCCATGCTATGTAACTCTTTGAAGCCATGTGGATCAAATTGCAAAATTTTATCAAAAGTCGCACGATAGTGTAACAAATTGAGACCGTGTGAAATATACATGACCAAATCTCCAATATTCACATGGGCATGTGGCCAGCTTGTGTGATAATCGAGAATCGTGTGCTTCTAATGCTCCTTGAATCCCAATGGCACACAACCGTGTGCCTAGACTATGTGGCACAAAATATGTCATTTAATGCCTACTTCATGCCAAACTATATCCAAAACATAATTTAGGTTCAAATGCACAATTAAATCTATTCAAAACCTGTATAAACTCAATAGAACACATACAAATCTACCACATCTAAAACATATTCAAACATTATACCAATATGCCTCAAATGACACTCAAATCAATCAACACGTCATGAATCAACTCAAACCATTCAATCACTTATATCATTCATCTATTCAATATGGTCCAATTTCTATACCACAAGTTATGCACCAAAACCTTCTATGTATCATACCTATATCATTCAAATTTAACATCAAAGTAAAATGCCTCATTTGGCACCAAACATTTAACCTATTTGATCATTTATTACCACATTCAATCATACCATTAACTCAAAATGTCCTAACATGTTTTCAAACCAAACAACCATATCAATACCATCACATAAACTTAAACCAACTAATTTCAAAAGTAGCCATTTAAAAGCTCCAAACTTGACTTACCATATCACTAATATCAACACACACACTTTTATACATCATATTTCAACATTTAACTTCTAAAATAACATAAATACAATGTGACTCTTATTTACATGCCACGTAATTGATTTTTTGAATGATTAAAAAAGTACCGAGATAGAAACTGGATAATGTGATTTCTGGAGCGATCCAATAGCTGAGTTTTGCAAAAGATAACTACAAAACAGAAACATAACTAAGTAAGTATTTCAAAGCTTAGTAAGTTCATAAATTAAGAAACTATATAACATACCGTTATATATAGTAAATTTACCAATTTAAATAACTACATGACTTTCATGTCAACACGATCCCAACAATACGATGAGTTTAATAAATACGATACTTTAACACTTTGGATTGTAACATATAATTCCATTCAAAACCAATCTATTAAATTATTTATCAAGTTCATCATTTTCATTCCTTCAATTACATATATAAATACATTTCTATCACCAAATATATCACTATTCCATTTATTACCTTTTTGTTACCATTTTAGCCCGATGAACTATAATAAACAGATACGGATATGCGGGTAACCACCAAAACACCCATAATTGTACAAATGAGCTAAACCACCAATACACACTTGGGCATCAAAGTGTCAAGCCTGTAGGCTACACATCCACCAAAACACACATAAATCTCCGTAGAGATAATCAGTAACAATAGTCTTCGCAGAGGCAAACTTGATAATTTCCAACAAATGCTAGATTTTGTACGATAGGTTTTTACACCTTTTGAGGCTACTATTGTTGGTTACCTCTAGTTAGACCTAGAATATTCAAGTAATTTTGATAATATTTAGGTGCTTACTTCTATTAAATTTGTTGGTAATAATCTCATTGGCCACATGGTTGGTTAGATTGATTGTAAGTAGCAAAACCTTGATACTCTTCTTCTAGCTACTATTGATAATATTGCTTCTAGTAATAAGTAATAATTATACTGAAAATTCACCCCTTAGTCATATTGCTTGTCTCTATACCCATAATGATTGTAATAATGGTTCTAGTAGTATTCACCAACCTATTCATAGTTGACCTCGTCTATTTACACTTCTAGGATGTTCTAGGTTGGTTGAGCCATGGCTTCTTGTTTAGATTTGCATAGACGTCTACAATTAAGTTATAAAAGATGTTATGGTTAACAATAGTGGTGGTTCACACCATAGGTGATGCGAAGAGCTACCACAATAGAGGTTCAGAAAGTTTAGAGGAGGTATTTGAGCAAAATAAGGTTATGGTTGATATTTTTTCTCTTTCTCTCTTCCAAAAAGGGATATTTATAGGAAAGAAGGACTTGGAGTAGGTCTCTTATACCATGATAACACTTGATAAAGTCCAATTTATACCAAATTAGCCTTAAGTTAGTGTATGGTCTGGATGTATCCCAATGTGACCATATTCGAGCTTTGTGAGCATGAGAAGTTGAAAACATTAATGAGATTGGATCTAATGTGATGATTGGCTTTAATGGTGTCATGACAATACTTACTCTATGGCACGGGGTGTACATGTTAGGATCTAATACCCTGAATGTTGTAGTGTATTCATCATTTTGTATTTGTAATTTTTCCAACAAATTGGTTTAAATAAAATTTAATTACTCATTAATCTTGTTTGTATTTGTCCTTAATGGTTTTTGCATGTAAAGCAAAATGTAAGCAAATATTGGCTCATTGATTATATAAAGTAACTAATTTTAAGTTGCATTATGTGGTCAGATCATAATGCGATAAGACAACTTATATTAGTAGATAATCTAAATAGTCTGAAGTCTAATCAAAATTGAGCAAATTAATTGAAAGACTATTATCAAGTCCAATTGAGGAGATACCTTGTCTTGGGTATCGGATCAGATGACTCCTAAAAGATAGATGTGATCATCTAGACTAATAATACATCTGATAGGATCCAAGTTGAACTTATCCTAGATCTATTTATGGATTTATTCACTTGCGATGCTCATAGTGTGGTATGCCTTAATTCTGATTAGATTATGGACTATGTGTGTATGACTGGTACACTTTGATGTATTAAAAGCCTGAGTTCAAATAGATAAGGAACCAAAAGCTAGTATGTTGGGTATACTTTTGCATGATGTAGCATTGTTCCACAACAGTGAAATCATAATGCTATAAGGGTAAATGATATCCTTTCATTGGCATTATATGGTTGTTAAAAAGGAACATGGTCACAGGTCAATTGTCATGAGACAAATGATTTAATTACTATGTGTTAGTGATTAACTTTATCATAGCCTTATAAGGGTAACACACTTATGACAGGGTCGTTGGACGAGCATTTAATGAGTAGCTTTCATAATGGTAATTAATAAGGGAGAGTTCAATCATAGTATTATCAGAGCTCAATCATAGTACTATAATAGAATGACTCCATGATTAATTAATGTTGTAATTAATAGGTGAAGAGTCGAAACTTAATTACAAATTATTTGAGCCCTAATTATATATGCCTAATTGGTCCCTCCACTAGCTTGAGACAACGTAAAACAAATTGCATGTAGAATCGATAATTGTGGAAAGAATGAAAATGATAAGTAAGAGACATAGATCACATGTATCACTATCTGCAATGAATGTGTTTTCTCGTAAAATACAATAGATGACTTAAAAATTAATTTAATTTCTTTGAATTATTATTAATTGATTGTAATTAAATAAATGAAGTTCGAAGTGGAAATTAAATTAATTAGTCACCATAGATTTATTGAATGAGACAATTAAATTTATTTCCTAATAGATTCTAATACAGTAAAGCTGTCATGACTTTAACTGAATTAGAATTGGGTAGAGAAAATAATTTAATTGAGAAATTTAATTAATTAATTAATATTTTGAAAAATAGAAAATAGCTATTGGGTTTGATAAATTATAAATGTTGGATAAAAGTTTGGATAATACATATAATTGTACCCAATACACGAGAAAAGCCTGGAAGCTCATCCAAAGGGATGTAGGGCTACAAATCATAGTTTCTTTTAAATATTATTATTTGATTAACTCTTGTTTAAATAAAACTTGTACAATTTTTCTATATAAAAAAACTATAAGCTAACCTATTTACACAATTTATTGAGCACCGTTATTTTGTCGAAAAATAGTGACAATTTATTTTTAGAAAAAAAAAACTCATGGTTTCTGGTCTTATAGAGAGAACTTATCTTTCCACTGAAAGTTAATGAAAGATTTCATTCTTTACACTTAATGAAAGATTTCATTCTTTACACTTAGTTCATTTTGTTTGAGCTCACTCTCAAAATAGTTCAAGATTCGAAAATAGTAGAAAAAACCGTTCGTTAGAAAGTTGAGAAACGATTTGGACCACTTCATACAAAGAACTAGTACTATTTCGATTAAGGGTTTAAAACTATAAATATCATAAACCGTAATTTTCCAAAAGATATTCAACTTTCGATATACTTAAAAATACTATTTTCTAAATCAATTTTTTTTAACAATTCAATAGTAAATGATGTCCAAACGTGGGAGTACAATAGTTATGCACGTATAGCCAAAATTTGATAAACATATTTCCTTTCTTTTTATATATAAACTTATATTAGAGTCGAGGTATTCATACCAGACATAAATTTAACCTTCAACCAAACCTAACCCATTTATTTCATTATGTGATAACTTTTATTCCAATAGATATCACAATTATTCCAATAGATATCACAATTAGGGGTGAACAAAATTCAGTTTGATTCGAAAAAATCAAAAAAAAATATGATTTTTGAGTTAACCGAATCGAGTTATTCGAATTATTCGAGTCAATTCGAATAAGTAATTCGATTTTGAATTGGGTTGAATTTTACAATTCAAATAAGTTGAATAATTTGAATAATAGATTAGTGTAAATACCCTTTATTGGTCTCTCTTAACAAAAATAAAAAGAATTCAAATAATTTTAAAAAATTCAAAATATTTTTCAAAAATTCAAAATAATTTTTAAAATTTAAAATATTTATAAAAATTCCAACATTTATATATTTTTAAAAATTCTAAAAATTTCAAAAAAAATCTGAAAATATATAAAGAAAGTTAAAAAATTAAAAATTTTCTGAATAATAATTTTGAGGACCTAAATAGGTTAATTAATGATTCAAGTTTATGATACTAAAATATTTTTTCATTTTGCTTTGAATTTTTTTTCAAATATATATGGTTTCAAATTTATGTGCTCTAACATGAAATTAGTTATACTGTAACAAGATTTTAATTTGATATGTTTGATTTTTTAATTTAATTCGAACAGTTTCACTTGATTCCGACTTGACTGGAATTTCATTTCACTTGACTTGATTCGAAAAAAATTTCAAATTAAATTAAGATAATAAAATAAGACTCACCAATTCAGTTAACTCAAATTTTTTTCACTCGATTCGATGGCACGCACACTCCTAGCAGCCACATTTATAATTAAAAACAAGTGAATAAGGTTTTGAAAGTGAAAACTTTGTGGTTGTAAGCATAACAAGTGTCGCACTTCATGTACCTGTAACCAAGTGGACAAAAGAATTTCTCGTAAAGTACCATTGTTATTAACCATATGATACGATATGCCTTAAATTTACGTCATCTGAAAAGACAAAACCATATATCTGCCTGTACGTATCAACTTGAATGCCAATTTAACAATTTTTTAACAAACCAACAAATATTATTAATAAAATCTTTAAAAGCACAACAATATCTATAAAACAAAAAATAAAAAAAATATCAACCACTACGCTAGAAAAGATAATATTATAAATATATTTTTTTCTAAAATTTTCTTTTCCACATATTAATGCGGATGTCAACTCTACATTACTTACTTCAATGAACAATATCAACTTGTTCAATCATTATATTCTTCAACTCCTCTTTATATCTATTATTATGATTAAATAATAAATTTATTCCTTATAAGTTTAATATATATATACATCTTTTCAATTGGTCAATTTTAGTGTTTTTGACATTTTAGTTTTGATCTCAAACGATAGTAATTAAATTAAATTAATTAAGGGTCTATTTGTTTGGTGGAAAATATTTTCCGGAAAACATTTTTCGGATTTTTCAGCGTTTGTTTGATGGAAAATGAATTCCTAAAGAAAAACATTTTCCAAACACGGGTAAAATCTCTTCTTTATTTCTGAAAAATGTCTTACCAATTTCTTTTCCGTAAGACATTTTCTGAATCTTTCCCCTTCATCCAGGTAAGTCGTTCTCCTTCTTCCCTTCTTCATTCTTCTCCTTCCTTCTTTCTTTCTCAACCAACAAATCTCTTTCTCTCTTTCTCAGACTTTTCCGGTGTTAGAATTAAGTGACCTGAATCCTAATTTAAATAAAATACATGGTAAAATAAAATAAAAGAAGAATCCCTATAGAATTACACTTCTTTTATTTTATTTTAAATAAGGTTTTTAAACCTTATTAAACTCCATCTATTTGATATTGATTAGAATAAGGAGTTTTTAATCTTACTACACTCTTATTAGAATATGGCTTTACAAGCCTATAAATAGACATGGTCTATTCCTCTTGTAATTGATTCGAATTCGACATAGTGAATTTTCTTCTCCTCTGCCCATGGTTTTTTCCCGAAAGGGTTTCCACGTAAAATCTATGTGTTCTTTATTATTTTTTATTTTTTGGGATATATTTATCATTACCGACGTTATATTTTTTTACAAATTGGTATCAGAGCTTCCAGGTTTTCATCTCGATCACGGTAATGGCGTCTTTGAAGTATGAAATTCCGCTATTGGATCGCAACACCAAATTCGCGTTGTGGCAGATAAAGATGCAAACAGTTCTTGCACAGACGGATTTAGAGGAAGTCCTACTAGGGGTAGATAAGATGCCTTCGACATTGACGGAGGAAGAGAAGAAGCGCAAGGATCGAAAGGCTTTAACACAGTTACATCTGCATTTGTCTAACAAAATTTTGCAGGATGTGATGAAGGAGAAGACCTCCACTGCATTATGGAAGAGGTTAGAACAAATATGTATGTCGAAAACTCTAACTAGCAACTTGCATATGAAGCATCGTCTTTATGCTCATCGTTTGGAGGAAGGTGCGTCTGTGCACGAACACTTAACAGTGTTTAAAGAAATTCTCTCAAACTTGGAGGCCATGGAGGTTCAGTATGATAAGGAAGATCTAGGGATGATTCTACTTTGTTCGTTGCCCCCGTCTTATTCAACCTTTAGAGACACGATTTTATATAGCCGCGAGTCTCTCACAGTTGATGAGGTTTATGATTCTTTGACCTCGTATGATAAGATGAAGCATATTGTGGTTAAAACTGACTCTCAAGGAGAGGGTCTCATTGTTCGTGGGAGACAAGATCGAAATGCTGATGATGATCGTGGAAGGACACAGAAACGGAATCCTCGCGGTAAATCTAAGGGTAGATCGAAGTCTTCAAACAGAGGTAAAACTTGTAACTTCTGCAAGAAGAAAGGGCACATTAAATCTAAGTGCTATAAGCTACAGAACAAGATTAAAAGGGAGACTGCGAATCAAAAGAGAAAGCAACCAGAAAATTTCGGTGAAGCTGATGTTGTAGGAGACTACAGCGATGGTGAACTTCTAGTTATTTTGGTCAACAATTCTAAAGTGAGCGAGGAGCGGATACTTGATTCAGGTTGCACCTTCCATATGTGTCCCAATTGAGATTGGTTTACAAATTACGAAACAGTGTCTGAAGGTGTTGTTTTGATGGGAAATAATGCTTCGTGCAAAATCGCAGGTATTGGAACGATTAAAGTTAAGATATTTAATGGAGTTGTCAGAACACTTAGTGATGTACGATTGTTCCAGAATTGAAGAGAAATTTAATTTCGTTAATAACTCTTGATTCAAAAGGGTACAAATACACAACTGAAAGTGGAATTTTGAAGATTTCCAAAGGTTCCCTCGTTGTCATGAAAGGACAGAGAAAGACTGTCAGGTTATATGTTTTGCAGGGTTCTACTGTTCTTGGTGATGCAGCTGTCTCTTCTTCTTCCTTGTCAGATGATGATATTACTAAACTTTAGCATATGCACCTAGGGCATATGAGTGCTCAAGGGCTTGAAAATGCAAAGGAACTCTTTAATCTTCGATATTCATCATTGTGAATTACTATTGAACGTGTTTTTGGGAAATTGAATAAACGATTTCGTGTATTAGATGCTGAACCATTTTGGAATTTTCAAATTCAAGTAGATATAGTTTTGGTTTGTTGTATCATTCATAATCATATAATGGGAGTTGATCCTAATAATTTACTTAATCAAGGATTATACGAGGAGTCTGAGTCTGATTTGATAATACCAACTCTTACGGAGCGAGAAGAAAGAGAATGGTCTGCTAAGAGAGACGAAATTGCACAAACTATGTAGACTGATTATATGGCTAGAAATATTAGGTAGGTTTAGGGCTGAGGGTTATTGTTTCTATGTTATGTATGTTTCGTATTAAAATGGTTTTTTTTTGTTAATGTTGGTTGGATAATGATATTAAAATTTTAGTTTGTTGGATTTTGAAATTATTATATATTGAATTTGTTAGATATTGATTATGTTTTAAGCTTGTTAGATATTGAATTTATTATGTTTTAAGCTTGTTGGATATTGTAATGATTGACAATGACAATTATTAATGTAGAATTGGTAAGGGCAACAAAGAAGGTACCTTCAAGCAATTTAGGTGGACAAAACCGATGGAACATGTTTTTCTTGAAATTCTAGAAGAAGAGACTAAGAAAGGAAATAAGCCTTCTAATACTTTCAAAGCAGTTTCCACTAATCGAGTTGTTGAAGCTATTTTTGAAAGATTCCAAGTCCAATGCGTTGCAAAGCATGTGGAAAATCATTTGAGGATTGTAAAAAACCAGTGGCAGA
Organism: Gossypium bickii; assembly: GCA_025503065.1. Taxonomy (NCBI): domain Eukaryota; kingdom Viridiplantae; phylum Streptophyta; class Magnoliopsida; order Malvales; family Malvaceae; genus Gossypium; species Gossypium bickii. The sequence continues at coordinate 34,575,786 of CP106717.1, forward strand.
TTATATGCAAAATTCAAGGTGAAAGTGGTTTTGGATGGGATGATAACATGAAAATGATCACATGTGATAGAGCAACATATGATGCAGCAGTGATGGTAATATATGTATATATATGTTAAGTATATTTCAATTGTTTTTTACTTGTTATTCTAATTGTGTATAATTGATAAACCGTAATTATAACACATTTCAATCTCGCATTTAGCTTACTTTTGGATGATTTATCCCTTGATTTATGTAAAAGGGTGCTTTTAATCATTTCTTTTCATGTCTTATACCTAGAAAAGCGCCCGAGGATGAAAAGAACGTAAAATGGGCCCAAAACGGAGTAAAATGAGCCTTGGCACGAAATTGACACGGCCTGACCTAAAGTTCACACGGCCGTGTCTCGTCGATCACCTAGAGCACGGCCTCTCCCCCAATTTGCACGGCCGTATCTCATTAAAGAATCCGAACACGGCCTGAAGTCGATCCACACAGGTGTGCTACATGGCCGTGCCTCTGTCGTCGGAATGAATAATTTCAGCCGAAACAGGATACTTAGGGAGAAAGAATCGCATTCCAAAGAGCCTATAAATATCCCCTAAGTACCACCTTTGAAGTGGAGGCGAGCTACGCCAAGGAGCCAAGCCGGAAAGGTCAGAACTGTGGGAATCGCTCGAAGTTAGCCAGCTGATCCATCTCAAGAAGTCGGAATTATACTCAAGACGGCGGAATTCTCCTTCAATTCCTTCAGGGAGTTTTAGGGATTTCTTATGTTTTGTTTTATCTTTTCTCTTGAGATGTTTTCTTTCTTAGTTATGAACTAAACCCCTCAGATACCTGAAGGGGATGAAACCTAGATGAATCTTGTTATTTGATTTATGAATTTTATGATAAATACTTACTTTGTTTTTGATTATGCATGCTTAATCCAAATCTGATGTGCTTAGGTGGAGGAGGAATAGACCCTGCTTAAGAGTAGATCTAGCGTAATTAAGCGGAGTTGATCGAACGCCTAGAGATAGGGTTACAAGATTTTGCCGGATTATGATGAAACCTAATATGGGAATCCATAGATCGATTTACTGCTATTCTAGGGGGTTATTATAAGAGAACGATAGTTCCACTAATTAACCTAGGGTTAGACGTTATTCGACTCGAGAGAGGGTTTAGCATAGGTTAGGGAGTCCTACGGATCAAGCTAAGTAAATAAATCATATAATTCAAGGTTAGATAACAAGTGAAGTCTAGGTGGATTTTTCCTGAAGGTATCGTCGTGATCAACTGAGTCTTTTTCCAAGTTATTCCCCAATTCGTTCTTTTTGTCTTTGTCCTTAGCTTAGTCGATGTCAAATTTAGATTAAAACAAACGTCACTTTATTATTAAGGCTAAATAATAAAAAGAAAGTTAGTATTAATACTTTTGGTTCTTTTGGGTTCGATATCCGGTCTTACCTAAGCTATACTACTGCTCGATAGGTACACTTTCCTTTAATCATTGTCAGAGTTAGTTTCCAGGTTCAATCATTCTTTTATAAATTTTAAAGCTCTGATTTTAGCGACCAAATTTTTGGCGCCGTTGTCGGGGAGCTAAAATATTAAGAAAACTCTATTTTTATTACTTTAGCCATTATTTTTGTTTTCAGCAATTTATTTTGTTTTTAGTTTAATTTTTAATTTTACTTATTTTTCTTTCTTTCTTTTCTTTCCAGGTACCTCCACTTTATGATTGGAAGGAACCCGAGAGGACCTTTAGTATACGACAGTGATATTGAAGCTACCGCTCGAAAGAATCGCCGAGAAATCAGGCGAGCCCTTATCTATACAGAAAGAGAGGAAGAAGACAGATCCAATCTTACTGAAGGGATGGACGAGACTAATCCACCACCACACGATTTGGGGGAACGCAATGCTCCACGTACAATGTTTGATTATGCTAAACCATATTTAACAGGAGCAGAATCAAGTATTGTTAGGCCCGCTATAGCTGCTAATAATTTTGAATTAAAGCCTAACACAATACAAATGATTCAACAGTTTGTTCAATTTGATGGTTTGCAGGACGAAGATCCAAACATGCATATAGCTAACTTTTTAGAGTTTTGTGATACCTTCAAAATAAATGGTGTTTCTGGTGATGCCATACGTCTTCAGTTATTCCCTTTTTCATAAAAAAATAAATCCAAATAGTGGTTAAACTTGTTACAACGAGGGTCAATCACTACATGGGATCAAATGACCGAAAAGTTGTTAATGAAATATTTCCCACCGGCCAAAACGGCCAAATTACGGAATGATATATGTTATTTTGTGCAGATGGATGTAGAAACATTATACGATGCATGGGAGAGATACAAGGATCTCTTGAGGAGGTGTCCACACCATGGTTTACCCTTGTGGCTTCAAGTCCAAATATTCTATAACGGTGTAAACCCTTCAATGAGGCAACTAATCGACTCAGCCGCTGGTGGAACCTTGAACAACAAAACTCCTGAAGCGGCTTACGAGTTCATTGAAGAAATGTCACTGAATAATTATCAGTGGCAAGCTTCAAGGACGAAACTGACAAAATCAGCCGGAGCATTCAACATAGACACAATAACCATGCTATCAACACAGATGGAGATGATGAATAAAAAGATTGACAGTTTGTGTTCTTCGCAGGTACATCCAGTGATGCAACGAATTCTGAGTACCCACCCTACCAATCAGAAGCAGAGAGCGAACAAATGAACTATATAGGTAACAATTTCAGATCCAATAATAATCCATATAGTAATACTTACAATCCAGGTTGGAGGAACCACCCAAATTTTTCATGGGGAGGCCAGGGAAATCAAGGTAATCAAAGGAAACAACCTCCTCAAAACTTCCAAAATCAGCCTTATCCACAAGAGAAGAAACCAACTCTCGAAGAGATAGTGGCAAGATTTTCAGCAGACACAGAAAAACGTATCCAAGAAACTGAGAGAACAATCAAAAGCAACGAGAGCCGAATCGGGGAAATCACTAAGTCAGTCAAGGAAGTAACTAACACAGTAGAACAACTCGCAAAGTTGATGTCAGAACGATCACATGGGCGTCTACCAAGTAACACTGAGATTAATCTAAAGGAGCAAATTCAAGCCATAGCAGCTCAGGAAAATGTAGAGATAGACGAACCTATCTCACAACAAGAAGACAAGGTAGAAAAAGGAAAAATCGAGGTAACACAAGAAAGGCCAAAACTGGTAATCAAAGAGCATCAACCTTGCATTCCTTATCCCAAAGCATTAAAAAAAAAAACAATTCAGAAGAACAATTTGGTAAGTTTCTTAAACTTTTAAAGAAATTACACATTAACTTACCACTTCTTGAAGCCCTTTTTCAGATGCCAGACGCGAGGAAATTTTTAAGACAGCTCTTGACAAACAAACGCAAATTAGATGAAGAGCCACACATTGAACTCAACGCAAAGTGCTCAGCAATTCTACAAAATATACTACCACAGAAATTAAAAGACCCAGAGAGTTTTACAATTCCATGTTTAATTGGTAGTTTAACTATTGATAATCGTTAAGCTGATTTAGGGGCAAGCATAAATGTCATGCCTTATACATTGTTTAAACGACTAGGTCTAGGGAAGCCCAAACAAACTAGGATGAGTATTCAATTAGCTGATAAAACTGTTAGAATTCCTAGGGGCATTATCGAAGATGTTCTCATAAAAATTGATAAGTTTGCTTTCCTAGAAGATTTTTTTGTTTTAGACATGGATGAGGATAATTCAATCCCTTTAATTCTAGGAAGACCCCTTTTAGCAACTGCCAAAACTAAAATTGATGTTGCCACAGGCGAGCTTATACTTTGTGTAGGTGACGACTCAATTAGTTTTCAAGCCCTCGACTCGGTCAGAACATCAATCAACAAAGGTGAGAAAGAAAATTCTTTGATAACAATTCAATCCCACCTTCTTTTTTCGGGAACCACCAGAAAAGGGAAAGATCGAACTCGAACCTCGATTCGCATACCAACAAAGAAATAACTCACAAGGAACAAGGGATTCAGACTAACGAACTAGACAAATGGAAAACACGCTTCAAAGAGAAATTAGGGATACACGAGGAAGACCCAGAGTCACACAAAGTCAAGCCAAAAGAGCACTCAGAAGAACTCATAAGAACATCAAACCACTTCAAAATAGGAGACCAGGTATAGCTAGATAAATCAGATCATCACAGTGGACCCACAAACATCTCCTCCTGATCCTATTAGAATAAAGAAATATCTTTTAAGGTAATCGATATTCTTCCACACAAGACAGTCGAGGTAAGCAATCTTAATTTTGATGCTCTTAAAATAAATGCTACTCGACCTGACCCACACAATGAACATCAAATGGATAATATGAGGAAATATGAGGAAAGATATTCAAACCTTCAAACCTCCATGAATTGTTCAAAATACAAGGAAAGTCTAGCTGAAGACTATAAACAAGCGCTTCTTGAGAGGCAACCCGAGTTTTAACCTTATTTATTTTGCATTTATTTTCAATTTACTTTATTTTTTCCTTTTTATTTTTCTTTTTAAACTAACCAAAAGTGCAGTTTTCCAGGCCACACGGCTTTACACACGGCCGTGGCCGTGGCCGTGTGGACCACCGGAACCACCAAACTGACAGAGCAGAGGCCGTGCAATTCAGTCCAACCACCCTCAAACGTCACGGATCCAACCACCCTCCCTAGGGCACCGACAAATTAGCACGGCCGTGCCCCACGACCGTGTGAAGCTACTGATTTATCGCACACGGGCAAGACAAGCCAGTGCATCCCAACCGTGCCAACATACTGACTTCACAAACATGGGCATGGTAGGCTGAAACACAGGCATGGAAAACCAACACTCTTCAACACACAGTCGTGTGAGGAGGCCGTGTAAATTGAAACGGGCTTGGACCACGGCCGTGGGAACGTGCCAGAATTCAACCCCTATTTAAACCCCACAGCTTTTTCCTTCACCCCCTAACTTCCCCCATCTTTTTTCTCTTTAAAAATTTCTCTATTTTACTTAGAAAAAGTGTCTAGACTCTTTTGCCATGCAAGAACCATGCCGAAGAAGTGGAAGCAACCCAGCATAGTCTCCCTAACGGAGACCCTACACATAAGCTCATGTCGGCCGCTTCATCCAAACAACAGGCCAAGGGTCTTTGAGACCATTTAGTTTTTATTTTTCATTTCTCTTTCCTTTCATTCTCCTTTTCTTTCATAATCTTATGTTTAATTTATTTTAACTTAATTTAGTTTCTTAGTGTCAGGTTCGCCAGGCTGCTTGAGAATCACGCCGACCACCACGATAACCTCCTCACTTCTGCCACCGCCATCACATCCCCAACCTTAGTGTTGATGCCCACCTTGCGAACCATCCTTCAATAAGGACTTCACAATCCATCAATATTTTCTTTTCATTTTAGTTTTGTTCTTAGTCTCCTTCCCTTTAGTTTTTTTTTCTTTAAATTTATATTTAGTTTATTTTTATTAGGTCTTAATAAATCCTGGCTACTTCTCAGTGCTGTACCCATTTCTTCATCTAGTGCAAGTTCGTCATCAAGACCGACCATCACCGCCACCAAAGACACTCCTCCGGGAAAAACATCCAAAATTCAGGAAGTAATTCCTTCCCCTTCTCTTTTTATTTATCCATTAAATGTTATTATCTATCTTTGTACATTGAGGGCAATGTACATCTTAAGTGTGGGGGGGTGAATAGTTTTCTGAGAAAATGCCTAACTTTTTCCATTATTCTTAAACCCTGAGGATAAAAATGCCTAACTTTCTGCATTGTTCTCAAATCCCTGAATTTAATCTTGTTTTAAAGTAATTTTCTCATATTACTAATTAAGATGAAATTTCTGATGATTTGTGATTGATATTGACATGTTTTAGAATAAGTCATAGTTAATTGTGCATTGATGATTAAATTTGAAGAATACTAGGGAATCAAGTACGATGAGTCTAATTTTCTAAAATTTAAAATTTTAGGTTGTTAACGTGAATTTGAATGTTATCTTGAAGTTTGAAATTTATAAGGTTGATGTAAAAAACACCCATAATTTTTGTGAGATTTTGAGCCTTATAGAGCATAATTATTTTTTCGTGCTCACTTTATTGATTATGAGTATGTCAACTATGAACTGTTATTCTAAAACTTGCCTTGATTATACATGTCAAGACCACAATTATGATTTGATATACCGAGATGATAAAGGCACCTAGGTTTTAACCCACTTACACCACTAAAAAGCCTACCCTTATAATTAACCCCTAGTGAACACCGTTGAGCCTAACAACCCTTTTTATTAACTCACCCACTAATTTTAACCCAAAACCCTTTGTATTTGTTATCACCCTTCTTTTTGACTACCCTTTAATCGAGATATGATTTGATTAGTTACTTAAGTTTTTATGAATTATTATTATTTGAAATTGTCTTTACTTAGTATGTTCTAAAAAAAAGTATATTCAATATTAGTATTATGAAAAGTGAGCTTACACAATCAAAGTCTAATTCCAAAATAAAAAGCTCGTATTAGTAGGATTATTTTTTAGTTGATGTAATTGTTATCTTAGAAATTTTTAAGTAGGTAACCTATCAATTCAGTCTCGATTCTAACCTTCTAATTTCAGCCTTTATCCATACCTTTAACCCTAGCCCCGTTACAACCCTAACAAAGACCTTTTGATCTGTTTATCATTTCATGTTACAGTGGTGGAGGTGTGATTTTCAGGCAAGCCTATGGGATTAACTTTTCAGGTTCGACTTATGAGTGCTTAATTTTGACCCTTAAACACTTTTTGAGTGATTTGAGTGAATCTTTTATGAAGATATCAATCCTTATCGGTTTTGAATTAAAGGTAATTATTTAGATGAAGGGGAACACCTATATTTTCGTGCTACAAAAATATGACTTATCTTGTTTGATTCTTCAGGACTCTTTGAATTGAATTATCCATGTATATATTATCTATAAATTAGGATAAGGTATTGTTGATAGGAATTTTGAATCATGGAAAGTTTGTTTTAATTGTAAGTTGAGAAATTTGCTTGAGGACAAGCAAAAGCTTAAGTGTGGGGGTATTTGATAAACCGTAATTATAACATATTTTAATCCCGCATTTAGCTTACTTTTGGATGATTTATCCCTTGATTTATGTAAAAAGGTGCTTTTAATCCTTTCTTTTTATGTCTTATACCTAGGAAAGCACCCAAGGATGAAAAGAACGTAAAACAGGCCCAAAACGGAGTAAAATGGGCCTTGGCACGAAATCGACACGGCCTGGCCCAAAGTCCACACGGTCGTGTCTCGTCGATCACCTAGAGCACGGCCTCCCCCCGATTTGCATGGCCGTGTCTCATTAAAGAATCCGAACACGACCTGAAGTCGATCCACATGGGCGTGCTACATGGCCGTGCCTCTGTCGCTAGAATGAATAATTTCAGTCAGAAAAGGATACTCAGGGAGAAAGAATCACATTCCAAAGAGCCTATAAATATCCCCTAAGTACCACCTTTGAAGAGGAGGTGAGCTAGGCCAAGGAGCCAAGCCGAAAAGGTCAGAATTGTGGGAATCGCTCGAAGTTGGCCAGTTGATCCATCCCAAGAAGCCGGAATTATACTCAAGACGGTGAAATTCTCCTTCAATTCCTTCAGGGAGTTTTAAGGATTTCTTATGTTTTGTTTTATCTTTTCTCTTGATATGTTTTCTTTCTTAGTTATGAACTAAACCCCTCAGATACTTGAAGGGGGTGAAACCTAGATGAATCTTGTTATTTGATTTATGAATTTTATGATAAATACTTAGTTTGTTCTTAATTATGCAAGCTTAATCCAAATCTGATGTGCTTAGGTGGAGGAGGAATAGACCCTGCTTAAGAGTAGATCTAGTGTAATTAAGCGGAGTTGATCGAACGCCTAGAGATAGGGTTACGAGATTTTGTCGGATTAGGGTGAAACCTAATATGGGAATCCATAGATCGGTTTACTGCTATTCTAGGGGGTTATTATAAGAGAACGAGAGTTCCACTAATTAACCTAGGGTTAGACGTTATTCGCCTCGAGAGAGGGTTTAGCATAGGTTAGGGAGTCCTACGGATCAAGCTAAGTAAATAAATCATATAATTCAAGGTTAGATAACAAGTGAAGTCTAGGTGGATTCTTCCTGAAGGTATCGTCGTGATCAACTGAGTCTTTTTCCAAGTTATTCCCCAATTCGTTCTTTTTGTCTTTGTCCTTAGCTTAGTCGTTGTCAAATTTAGATTAAAACAAACGTCACTTTATTTTTAAGGCTAAATAATAAAAAGAAAGTTAGTATTAACACTTTTGGTTCCTTTGGGTTTGATATCCGGTCTTGCCTAAGCTATACTACTGTTCGATAGGTACACTTGTCTTTAATCGTTGTCAGAGTTAGTTTCCAGGTTCGATTATTCTTTTATAAATTTTAAAGCTCTGATTTCAGCGACCAATAATATCCAACAGGCACACAAGAAGTATGAACCATTTTTGAATAAAAGCATCGATCATTATGATGAAATGGCTTTGGTTGTTGGCAAAGATATGGCAACAGGGAGTTTTGCCAGAAGATTTGCTGACATTGATTTGGATGATGGTAACCAAGATTCAGTGCCTCTAGACTACGACAATAAAGAGGTTGAAGAGGTAAGAACAAATGTATCTTCATCTGGCACATCCAAATGTAAAAGAAAAAATGTTCAAGAAAGTGTCGTTGATGAACAAATTAAATTTGTGGGTGAACAACTTGGGAAAATTGCTAATGCTTTGGAACAATTTACTGCGGATAAGACACCACAGCTTTACGAACAAGTGATGTCGATGGAGGAAGAAGGATTTGATGATGATTTCTTGTGTTCTGTGTTTGATTATCTAATGAGTCATGAATCCGAGGCCAAAGCTTTTTTAATTAAAAGTAAGAAGCATAAAAAAATTTGGCTTCAAAAATTTTCTCAAGGTTGAAGATATTGATACTTTTATGTAGTGTAATATTAGTTATGCACTTGGACAATGTTGTTGTTATTATGTGGTGTACTACTAATTATGCATTTGGATAATATTATTAATTTTTAGTATTAATTGTGGTTTGGGAGCTTATTTGTAAGTATTCAATCCTTCTTTTTTATTTTTAACACAATTACAAATAATTTATTTGACTTTGGTTGTTTTCATTTTATGATGTTAATAATGTAGCTTAATAATTGAGTATTATTATTATATATAATTTGATTTATTTATTTATAAACAAATCTTTGCAATATATGTAAAAACAATTTAAAATATAAAAATTTATTAATATGTATATAAAATTTATTAATATATGTAAAAACAACTTTTCCGAAAAATATTTTTTGAGAAATCGCCAAACAATGAAAAAATATTTTACACAGATTCATCCAAACACCAGAAAATATTTTCAGTAAATCATTTTCTAGAAAAGTAAATCATTTTCCAGAAATCATTTTCTAGAAAATATTTTACTGGTAAACAAACGGAGCCTAAATTATGTTATTAGTTCAACACTATGTGTAAAGTTGTAAATTTAATTCATATTTTTTAATTTTATAATTTTTAATCTTTGTATTTTTCAGAATTTAAAATTTCAGTCTTGACACAAAATGACACTACTAAATACATTAACTAGCTTTTTGTGCGTAATATGTGACTATAATAAACTGACATAATATTACACATATGTATTATGTTTACAATGGTAAAAGTACCATAGAAGCCCCTATACTAGGAGCCAAATTGCATTGTGCCCCCTCTACTAAAAATGGGTAAATTAGTCTCTGTACGATAAAACAAAGAGAAAATTGGTCTTTTCTGTTAAAAATTTCATCCATTTGTACTATTAAAAACTAGCGTGATTGATGAAATAACTAAACAATAATAGTAGTGTGCCACATTTATCTCATGCTGACATATAGAGACCAATTTTTAATAGTAAAATTGGATGAAATTTTTATCAGAATGACCAATTTGCTCTTTAATCTATTGTACTTGCCCATTTTTTTAGTAGAAGAGACAAAATTCAAAATCTATGATACTTTTACCATTTACAATAAAAGATTTTGAAAATAATATAACTTAATGGATTAACAATCCAATTTAAATTTTTTTAATTTTCATATTAAAATTATTTTATATTTTCTTAAATGTTTAATCAAATAAAAATAAATTTATAAAGTTTTCACAAGAATTCATTTATTTTAAGTCCTTATACATATATATTATCGGGTATAATGGTAAGACACATTGTATTCTTAATGAAAAAACATTAGTTTAAATCTTAAAAGTGACATTGTTAAAAGGAATAATCATAAACCCTAAACATGAATAGCAAAACATACTATAAAAAGAGTAAACTACATAAATGATATCTTAACTCTTAGTATTCTTGTCACCTAATTTTAAAAAATTACAAAATAATCACACTATTTATATTTTTTTTATCCAAAATCTTTAAAACACTAACAACTTGTTGACACGGTTGTTAAGTTAATGACATTTAATTTTTACTATTAACTTTTGTACATTATATTCATGTCATTTTAAGAGTTTACATGAATTTAAAAAAGAAAAAACAAAAAAAAAAAACAACTAATTTTAAACCCAAAATTGAAGCTCCAACTTCATCTTCTTTCATTGTAGAGAAAGGGGGAAAGCTGAAAAATAGAAGGTAAGCAGAAACAGTTGTTGCTGACACCAAGACCGTCGCCACCACCGTTGTTGCTGCTACACCCGACAGCAATGGTGACATTGGAAAAGTTAGTGGTAAAGCTGCAGGTGCACCCTCTAATGATGGTACCGTTGAAGGCCCTATTAGCGGTGCGGTTGCTGGCGCTAGCAATGGTGTTGCTACTGGTGACTGGTGAGCCTCCTAGCAGCAATGGTGCAAGCATCAATGGGGTAACGACAGCTATCACCGGAGTTGTTGCTGTTGCCCGCTACTTTGTCTTCTAAGTTTTGAGGTTTACGGGCTCAAGCTGGTTGAATTTGTTTATGAAAAACAAGGGGCCCCATCATATACCAATTTGCTTTAATTTGTGGACGTTTAGTAAATTATCAAAATAGTCACTTTTATTTACCTCAGGTTACATCTTAGTCACTTATATTTGAAATGTTATGTTTTAGTCACGTTATCGTGTTGTAACATTTTAGTCACTGAGTCGTTAATTGCCATTAATGGTGTAATGGTAAGCTAACGTGACACGTTAAATCATCATTTCAAATGAAAATTTTAGGTTAAATTATACAATTGATCCGTATATTTTTTCGTTTAGAGCAGTTTTTTTTCTTTTATGTTCTTTTAACTTTTTTTTTTCCCATTCTCTTCTGCTTCTTCATTTCTTTTAATGTAGTTTTTCTATGTTTTCCATTTGTTAAAACTAGTCCCTATACTTTTATTTTGTGATACTATAAATTTCTTATTTTCACCATATCTTTTATTCTATTCCTTTTTTTTTACACGCGAACTGTCACATGGATGCCACATAAGCAATTAATTAATTTTATAAAATTTAAAATTTTAAAAAAAGTAAAAGTATAATATATATTTTAAAAATTTTAAAAATTTTAAAAATTTTAAAATTTAAAAATATATTTTTTAATTTTTAAAAAATATAAAATATATATTTAAAAAATAGTTAATTGTTAATGTGGCATATACGTGACAACCCACATGTATGTAGTGACAGAGCCAGGGGGCTGGCAAGGGCTCCAACCCCTTAAAATGGAAAATTTCTCATTTAGGCCTTTTATAATTTATAAAATTTTAAATTAGTAATAGTAAATTTATACTTTGACTCCCCAAAAAATAATAAAATTTGATTTAATCATTTAAAAATTATAAAGATATAGACTATTAAAATGGTAAAATTGCATTTTTACTATCATAAAAATATACAATTTAATTCCACCTCCCCAAAAAATTTTCTGGCTCCGCCACTGCATGTATGTTATATTAGCAAAGTGATGGGCATCGAAACCACAAAAATAATCCCTACAAAATAGCTCAAAATAATAGTAAAGAGTGGTAGTAGGGTCGAGTCCACAGGGATTGGATGTTATAATCAACTTCCGTGTTTAACTTGTGATCAGAATTTTTGTCGTGTCGAAAGTCGTGACAAAAGTTGTGCCCACGACTCCAAACGGACCTGCACAAAAAAAATTAAACAAATAAATCAGGGGGTTTTGAAAATGTTTAGAAAGTAAGTAATCAAATCAGCGTAAATAAATAAATAATTAATATTGGAAATAAATTTAAATCGGGAAATAAATTCAGATTTTTGTAGACAGAGATAATAAGACTTAGCCCTAGACTCTGTAGATTTCGGATTAAGAATCAATCCTCGAAAATTAATTTTCTCCCCAAACGATAAGCTGGTTATAACAATTAAGAACGTCCTAACCACTAATTCTTCCTCTCGTAGCTGGTCTCGGTACGACCTTGAAACCAACCTTTATAGATTATCTAACCGAGATACACGTGTTCTTGATTCAAGATTTCAGCAGACTTGCGCTCTGAAGAGCCTAACTCAAATTAACAGCCTCAACCGCATGGGCCGTTTAAACCCGATCACTTCTTTCTTGATTTGTTCTCATAGAACCGAATAAAGCACGACTCCAACTGTCAGCAAACACGACTCCAACCAAACATGCACTTTTTGACTTAAAATCGAGTTAACTTTAAGGGATGAGTTGTCAATCCTGATACTTAGGAAAAATGTGAATACCAATTGGAATGATTTTTAGCACGAATACATATCTCACGATTCCCAACCGGAAAAAACATCGGCCTAAAGCTAAGATGGAATTTAGTGAAGCATGAAATTATTCATGCTTTGTAGATTTTGGAAGGTGATTTGATGATGATGGTGAGGAATGGGAAAGAAAGGTACTTGGAAAGCAATTAGACCAATTTTGAAAGAACAAAGAAATGTAAATGGAAACAACAGGATACTCACACCCAATTTGAAAGAAAAAAGAAAATAATTCTATTCGATTCCAAATTGAAATCAGAATGCAGAATTAGATGTGTCCTTACTAAGTACATTAAGGCCCTATTTATATACATGGAATTTACTAATTTTGGCCTTAACCACTTTAACATAAAATCAAATAATAAATAAATAAACTAATAAAATAAGATTTTGTTTTTCTATTTTTGGTTTTTACAAAGTCAGAAAATTTGATGGGTCCTTGGCTTTCTCCACATTTTTGATTCGGCCCCATTTTATTAATTGTGTTTCAATTTGGTCATTTTCTGCTCATTTTTGTCTCTTAACATCCCAATTGCATCCCTGACAAGATTAAAACATAAAAGCACTAATTTAGCAAGGATCAATTCAGAAATAAACTAAATTAAACACAAAATGTCATGCAAATTAACATGTTATCAAATCCCTCTACTTAGCTCATGCTTGTCCTTAAGCATATTGTTCCTTCAAACATTAGAAATTATTCTACAATTTATTAAAAATTGAGCCTCTTTTCCGCATCCATAATCAATGCAAACAACATAGGCAAAAATAAATAATTGCTCAGAATATATAGTTTGATCAACAAGTTTAATAAAACCAAAATATATGAACTAAATAATTTCACTAAATTGAGTTTGAATCCAAAATTTGCAAGGTATCATTAATTAATCACGCAAAAAAAAGAAGAAGAAGTAGACATGGTCAAACCTTTTTACGCGAACTAGGATGACAACCCAAGCACTCTATCCCGGTTACTCAGTTCAAACAGTCTTTTTTTTTGAAGGCTTAGTTAGTGGAGTGTTTGTAAGTTATTGATTTGTCACTCGAACCTTTTTACGTGAGATAAGATGACAACCCAAGCACCTTACCTCGGTTACTAAATTCAGTCACGTTTTCGAAACTTTCACTCATAACTTGAGCCTTCATTTATTTATTTATTTTTAATTTTATTTATTTATTTATTTATGTATAAGCAAATATTTTTTTTTCAAACAATCAATTTATATGAAAAATCTAGTTACATATATCAACCTTAAAACACAAATGTCGACTAATCTAGATACTTGTACACTTTAATTCAAAATTTGCCTAATTGTCCAAATTGACTAAGTAATGAGATTAGAGGCTCAATGTCGGAATAAACTATTGAATAATTCTAGCATAAGATTGAACATATGCAAAAAGAGAGACATGCAGCAAAAATGATGCATATTTACCATTCACTTACCATTTCAACCCCCCACTTAATCTATGCTTGTTCTCAAGCATGTTTCATATGAAATAAAAGACAACAACCTAAATAACAAGTAAAAAAGAAAAGTTAAGAATACTCTCCATGTGTCTTTTAACGATGTTGTCAGTGTTGAGGGTAATAACTTTGCAGGATGTCGAGGATTATGGAGACTTGGGTTTCCATTGTTCCAAGTCGAGCTTCGGTCCGGCTTAAATGTGCCTCCACAGATAGAGGTTGCTCCTCTTACTCCTTAGTATTGATGTGTGGACGTTGGTGAAAAACCATATTTCCGCGAGTAGTCCGTGTACCTGGAGGAACAAAATAACACACAGTAGGGGTGTCGGCAAGCAAACCCATAGAATCCAAACAATATTTATCTAGGCTGTCCATACTATATGCATATGTTAAGGACGAGAAATTGATTTCAGAATGAAAAAGTCTAGAGGTTAAATTCATAATATATGACCCAAGTATTAGTAGACGATTACATCGCATAATGGCATGAAAATTGCGTGCAAACCAATATCCTAAATTAACTTTAAATCCAGAATGCATACACTACCAAAAAAAAACTGTTCATTTTTAGTTAGAACAAATGACGAATCATTACGACTTGAAAAACTAAAGGCTAAAAATCGGTGAATATATCTTAAAGTCGGTTCATGCACCAATAAGTCTTTTGTGGTCTTCGGATTATAAAGTTGATTAGAATGAGTTAAAGCACAATAAACATCTTGAGCATCAAAGTTACTTTGAATATCTAATAGAGTAGTATGATAGGAATCAGATTGAATATTGTCAAGGTCGACGAAACCCATGGCAATGTTAAATTCAGAAATCGACATTCAAAAGTCCTTACCAAGTAAACGAAAATAGATAATGCTTTGTGTTTCAACAATTCGTAATGCACTAATATTGAAGCTAAATGTGGTATAGAATTCATAAATCAACTCATTATATACATTATAGGAAATATTTGCAAATGAATTCCAACCAATACCATTAAAATAGCTAATCACAGCATTGCGAATATTTAACATATCAAGAGTGGAAGGATTAATTTGCTTACAAATCGAGAGCGGACGTTGCCAGATGTCATCGTATTTTGCGTGATGCTCCGAGGTCGAAAAGTCTAGAAACCCTCGTAATCGTCCTTCGGTAGGAATAGTGTTTGCAAGATCTCGTCTATTACGTTGACAGTCTCGTAATGGTCGAACATATTCGTTAGGCGAGTCAGGTGGACTTGAATTTCCAGCAGCGTTAGTACTGCTATTTTGGGGTGTCGCTGACTCATGTGTCAGTTGTTGACGGGCTCGAGTGGTGGACGATCGTGTTTGATGTTGAAAAACACGCTCATTTGTAGTTGAAAGATCTTCAACATGGTCGTTAGAAGTCCCGACTTCCTCTGACTAACCTGCATAATACGTTAGTAAAGGTAAAATAGGCTCAGGATTAAGAATTGACCTTTCGAGAGTAGCGGGGCTACTGTTCGAATGTTCTATTTCGACTGGAGTCAGACTTCGTCGGCGACGAGTTCTCATTGGTGTGGCCTTTCGTCTTGGAGGAGGTTGAGAAGTTTCTGAGTTTTCGTCGGCTATACCGACGACTGAAGGTGCTAAAAATCGATGTCGACTTAGATTGAGTGAAGCCAGAATATTGTCGGTCATTTGGTTCCAAGTTTGAACCATGGTTTCCGTACTAGTGTCACGAATAAATGGTTCTGTTTGCTACGGCAATGGTGGCAGCAAATAAAGGTGATGGTGACAACGGCGGCGGACGATAGCGATGGTGTGGTTTTGGTCGATTTTTTTGAAGGAGAAGGCGAGATTTAAGATGTGGCGTTAGTTAAGTAGTGGGAGGGAGGTTTGGGTGTTTGGTGAAGGAGAAAGAGAAGAAATAGAGAAGATGGTGCTTGTGGAAGGGAGGAGCGGCGGCACCCGGTTGAGGGTTCTGATCTGCAAGCTGCCCGGGGTTGATGTGGTGAAAAAGGCTGTTGGCGTCGGACAGCAAATGGAGAAAGGGGACGACGATGGTACTTCACGAAATGGCACTCAGCGACGACGGCAGTAGCAGTGCAACTGTGATTCGTGTACTCTGTGCCCAACGGAGATGCCGAACGATAATTGTGGTAGCGGCACTCAATGACGGCGGCGACGTGGTTTTGTGTTGGGTTAGGTTTTTGTTTTGTTTTGAAGGAGATGGAGAAGATGAAGAGAAAAAAAGGGTTTGAGGATTTAGGGATTTGGGTGTTTTATTTTTTTATTTTTTCTCTTTTTTTTTCTTTTGGGCTAGCTAGGTCATTCAGTCCAATTTCCTTTTCATATTTTTTTTGGGCTTGTTTGGGTATTGGGCTTATTTTGGTATTTGGGTATGGGGTAGGTGGGTTAAATGGGTTGGTGTATGGGTATTTGATTTGCGTTTTGGGGTTTTGTTTATAAAGGTTAGGGATATTTTTTTTATTTGTAGGTAAATAATTGTCACCATGTAGCATGTCGTGCGCACGCCACCATCATTATCCGACTTTTGGAAAAATTCATAGCCTCCATTACGTTCCTGAAAATATCAAATTAACTAGATTAAAAAAAATTATTTTTTTACAACCTAAATCTTACTAAAACTCAAAATTAAATATATAAAAATAAATTTGGGTTGCCTCCTAAAAAGGCGCTTTTGTTTAACGTCGTTAGCTCGATGACTTGGAAATTTATCTAATCGGCTATTCGAGGACTAATTCCCTAACCACGTGGACTTGAAAATTTTTGTAGAAAGGCTTTAATCGATGTCTGTTGACCTTGAAAATTTTTCCGATTATTCACTTTTAACTTTGACTGCACCATGTGGGAACACGTGAGTAACAACAAATGACCCTAACCACTTAGTCCGAAGCTTACCTGCAAAAATTCTTAATGTAGGGTCATAAAGTAATACTTTCTGCCCTACCATAAATTGTTTACGGGTTATCTTTTGGTCATGGTATGCTTTGACCTTATCCTTATAAATTTGGGCATTTTCGTAAGCTTCTCATCGAATTTCCTCAAGTTCCTGAATATGTAACTTACAATGCTTACCTGCAGCTTCCAACTCCATGTTGCATTGCTTGACTGCCCAAAACGCTTTATGTTCTAGCTCAACAGAAAGATGACACTGTTTACCAAAAATTAGTTGATAAGGAGACTTACCTATGGGTTCTTTATAAACTGTACGGTACGCCTATAGTGTATCATTTAGTCGCAAATTCTAATCTTTTCAATTTGGCTTAACGGTCTTCTCCAAAATCAACTTGATTTCTCGATTTGACACTTCCGCTTGACCGTTTGATTGAGGGTGATAAGTCGTAGCGACTTGTTGCACTACCCCATATTTTTTCAAAAGTGTCTCGATTACCTTATTACAAAATGTGTTCCCGATCGTTGATCAATGCTCGCAGTGTGCCAAACCTAGAAAAAGTATAACACTTTAGAAAATCGACTACCGTTTTGGCGTCAGCATGACGAGTGGCTTTTGCTTCCACCCACTTTGACACATAGTCAAGACCAAGTAAAATATAAACGTTACCGTATGATGAGAAGAAATGTTCCATAAAATTGATGCCCCATATATCAAATATTTCACAGACATGTATAGGGGTTAGAGGCATTTCATTTTTTCGACTAAAGTTTCCTACCCTTTGACACTTTTCGTACATTTTGCAGAACAAATACACATCTCGAAAAATATGTGGCCAATCTAGTCCACATTCAAGTACTTTATGTGCAGTTTGTTTAGGTCTAAAATGTCCACCATATGCGTAAGAATGACAAAAAGATAGAATCGATTGTACCTCAGTTTCTAAAATGCATCGTCGAATCACCTGATCGGAACAATATTTCCAAAGGTGGGGTCGTCCCAAACATAGTATCGCGATTCACATTTGATCTTATTTTTTTCAAATCACGATAAGTTAGAAGAGAATATACCTGTAGGAAGGTAATTTACCATGTCTGCGTATCAAGGGAAAACTGTTTGAGTAGCAAGTAGACTTTCATCCGGAAAATCGTCTTTAAGTGGTGTGACATCCTTCGATGGAGGTATTCGACTCAGATGGTCAGCTACCAAATTTTCGTGTCCTTTCCTATTCTTTATTTCGAGATCAAACTCTTGGAAAAGTAATATCCACCTAATAAGCCTCGGTTTTGCTTCCTTTTTCTCGATCAGGTTTCTAAGAGCTGCATGATCAGAGAAAAAAACAATCTTAGTTCCTAATAAATATGAACAAAATTTTTCCAAAGCAAAGACTATAGCTAGAAACTCTTTTTTAGTAGTCGAGTAATTGCTTTGGGCAACATCCAAAGTCTTAGACGTATAAGAGATAATGTGTGGTTCTTTCTCGATTCTTTGCGCAAGTATTGCTCCTACGCTATGGTCACTTGCATCACACATTAATTCGAAAGGATAATTCCAATTTGGTGGTTGAACGATGGGTGTCGAAATGAGCTTATGTTTGAGCGTGTCGAATG
This sequence comes from Gossypium bickii, assembly GCA_025503065.1. Lineage (NCBI taxonomy): Eukaryota > Viridiplantae > Streptophyta > Magnoliopsida > Malvales > Malvaceae > Gossypium > Gossypium bickii. Next base: position 34,594,526 of record CP106717.1, read on the forward strand.
CATCCCTGCATGATTGATCAAACTCGAACTCCTTGTCCTTCTGCAAGAGAATACAAAGTGGTTGCGTAATTTTTGAAAAGTCTTTAATGATCCGCTTGTAGAAACCTGCATGACCGAGGAAAGAACGAATCTCCCTCACAGTTGTGGGGTATAGAAGTGAGTTAATGATGTCAATTTTTGCTTTATCGACAGAAATTCCCTCAGCAGAAATGATATGACCTAGAACTAATCATTCATCTACCATAAAATGACATTTCTCATTGTAATAGGCCAATTTTGGCCTGGTCTATTAAAACGTAATATTAACCCATTAAATAAAGCCAAAACAAAGTTAAATAATAACCTAGAATAAAAGTCCAATTTCTCTTAACAGTATCTAGCCCAAAAAATTAAATAACCCATTTACAACAGCAAAAACCTAGCCTAAATACCAAATTAAACCCAATCAAAAACCCAAAAGACCCGAGGCCAAAATGGCCCAAACAGTTTAAGGTTCTAGAAACCCTATGGGTTTCTAGAACAGCCTAGCGCCGCAACCCCTCCCAAACACGCGCCCCGTCCAACCACGTCACACCCCACGAGTGGCCTCACCTCCGTACGACGGTTTTTCCTGCAAAAAGAAGAAACAAAAACAGTAGCAATTGACAGCAAAGAAAATGAGAGATTGTATTTTATTTATTTATTTATTTTTCAAATATTCAGGCTATAAAATTGAAGCCTTGTGTACTCGATATTTTTACGTGATACAGATACAAAAATCAATTGAGAGTATTCAGCCAAGGTTTATATATTTTCTTTTATTTTTATTCTTTTTATTTTCGAAATCGTTCATACATAAGAAGAATTTTTTTCTTTTTTTTTTCCTTTAACTGCATACATTTACATATTAAAATATATAAAAAAAAAAGAAAAGAAAAACGTACCTGTTGGAGTTCCGGCCACCGACGGTGATCTCCGGTGGTCTCCATGGCCAGAATCTGGTTTATCCCAGAGAGAAAAGGGGAAGCCCTTTTCTGTTTTTTTAAAACTGTGGTGAGGAATGATTTTTTTAAAAAATTTTAGCCTTATATATAGAATAAAAACGGTGTCGTTTTGCACTAGGATTTTTAACTCCAAAACGGCGTCGTTGAAGGCTACTAGATCAGCGCGTTGACCCGACCCGGGGAGGATCCGCACGTTTCTGTGAAATGGGCTATTTGCTGAATCGGTCCTTTCGTTTTTTTTGGCTTTGCGATTAAGTTATTTTTTTAATTTTGGCCCAAAATTTTGTTTAATTTTCAATCAGGTCCCCATTTGAACAACGTCGTTTTGGGAAAGGGCGAAATTGCCCAGTGAATCCCTTGTCCATGGCGCGCGTTTCAATTTAGTCTTTTTTTTATTTTTTATTGCTAATTTGCCCTGATTTTTTTCTTTTTTTTTTTAAATCTAGTCACTTAAGTTTGTTTTAAAGTCAATTTAGTCACTTTTTCTTTTGATTAGCTTAACTATTAGAATTAATTATTGTTTGTATTATTATTAGTATTATATTTATTAGTATTATTATTATTAGTACTGTTATTATTTTTAATATTATTACTATACTTGTATTTATTATTATTACTTTCCTTATTATTATTATTACTATTATTTATATTAATACTAATATTATTTTATTTTTATTATCATTTTTTTCTAATACTATTATTACTATTATTATATTATTATTAGATCGACATATTTAATTTGCTTATTTTTTTATTTTGATATTTTATTCATTATTAATATTTTTGTGTTTTTTAAATGTTAGATTATTTATTTCATTATCCTTGTTATTATTATTAACATATCATTTTCATCATTTTTCATTATTTTACCGCTATATTAGTTCTACTAATTAATTCATTTATATTATTTTATTTATAAAATACGTAAATATTAATATCATATATTGGTTTCATTTACTTATTTATTTATTTTATCTCATTATTTTTTTATTATCTTATTTATATATATGAATATATATATTTATTTTATTCTTATTCTTGAATTTCTAAATAAGCTCGTATTCGCGATTTATTGTGTCTTTATCATGATCCTTATGCTTCACTAATTTATTAAACTTATATCGTATAATTATTCTTTAAATATGAGATTGTTGTTTTGAAATAAGCAAACACTTCGTGTTCTAAGGTTCGAAAGAAGTCGTACCCTAACTTACTGGGTTTCGATTTTTCTCATCGAGTCTAAAGAACTTATTATTTTCTTTTTAAAGTCAAAACATAAAAGTTAAATAAAAACTTATTCTTGGGAATTCAAAAATGTTGCGTCCTAACTCACTGGATGTGACATTTTTTTATCTCGAAATAATGATTTCCAAAAACAAAGGCAGTGTTCCGTATTCTGGAATTTTGAGAAGTAGTGCCCTAACTTACTGGGTTTCAATTTCTCATTTGACCCAAATAATCAAATATCCTTGTTAAATTTAAATATACGAGTGTTTTAATTTCAAAAGACAAGCTTGATTTCGAGGATTCGAGATATCGTATCCTAACTTACTGGGTATGATATTTCACTCCTTCGAGATAGGCGGGTCTCAGCATTCATTTTAATTCATCCAAGTTTTTTTTTAATAAAGAGGATCGTATTTTTTTTAAATCTTTTCAAATTTTCGACATTAAGACGTTAATCAATCAATTCAGTACCAATTTTGGGCGTTATGAGGGTGCTAATCCTTCCTCGTGCGTAACCGTCACCCGAACCTGTTTTCTCGAATTTTCTATGCCAAAATCATCGTTTTAATAAATTAAAATGTTTTAACGATCGATCTCAAGGTGACCCGATCACACATCAAAGAAAAGATTGGTGGCGACTCTATTTTCGTTTTAAAATTCGACCCCGTTTTCTAAACAAAAAAAAAATGGTTTCGACAGCTTCGCAACTCCACTAGGGACAATAAGAGAGTCAAGCCGTAAAATTGATTTTTTTCTATCTTGTTGTCGAAATTTGAAAATTCGATTTGAAAAATTACGATCCTGTTGTCCTGTTTGTTTGTATTGTTATGATTACTGTGGTTTGAGTCTCGCATCATATTGCATAAAGATCATTTTGGTCTTACCCTTCTAAGTGGGAGTGAGAAGCTACTCTTTCGTGAGGTTTTCACCTCCATGCAAGATAGTGGATCGCTTTCGGGATACATCCGTACTTATGTCTTCGTGGGATTTTCATCTCCGTGCAGCCATAGGGAAATGTATTCCCCTGAACTGAACTCGATCCGTATGAGCTCATAATGGGTGAGGATCGAGGAATCTGCTGGTTCGGGTACCTCAACTTTAAAACTCAAACCGCATGTAAAAGAACCTAAGAGCCCACCCTAGATAGTGCCGCGATAAACCATAGTGGTCATCCGAATAAGTGCTCTACTTGTTTCTTTCTTGCTTGCTTTTACTTTGTACTAATGTGTTTCGTTTTGTTTTTGCTATGATTGCATTACAGATCATTTCATATTTGAAAGAGTGTCGATGTATGTTCAACTACGAAATTAAAGAGCTTGTCATAGAGAATGAATTTCTTATAAAACGAAAGACAATATGGTTGTCCGTATATTTGTAATCCGCTTCATGTAAAGAATTTTGCCCTCTAGTAAAGTTTTCTAAACGAAATTGAGTCAGAATCGACATTTATTTGCATTCATTGCATGCATTCACATAACATTACATCACGTGCATCAGATTTCATGAGAAGACCCTGATTGGTTGAAATTATTTCAGCATTAACCTAGACACCAACAAAACCAAACATCCTTACGGTACCCGAACCAAGACGAAAGATATGGATCAGAGATTAGAAAGATTGGAACAACTCCAAAGGGAGATACAAGATAAACTTCAACTACAAATGTGGGAGCAGCTGGCTAAAATCTAGCAGGATATGATGGATCGAATGATGGAATCACAGAAAAATATGATGACTCAATTGACTCAATTATTGGCGGGAGGAATAGACAAAGGAAAGACCCCCATGGTTAACACTGGTGAAGATAATAGGGAACCACTATATCCTCCGGATTTTACTCCGACACATTGTAACGCCCTGAATTTGGGCCTATTAGGCTTTGGGTCTCATAAAATTTGTAAGTGAGCAAGAAAATGACAAATGACATGACGGATTTAAAGGTTTAATGAATTTGGAGTGACTAGGTGTGTTGGAGAAGCTCTGGGTTCGAGTTTTGTGGTGGAGGATTCTTAATTTAATTAATTAAGGAACCAGGGTTGTGAGTAGTGGGCTTTTAAATAAAATAAGTGAAAAATGGCACAAAGGAGCCTGTGGTGAAGTGGCTAAGTGACGCCACTAAGGTGTAGAGAGGTGGCAACATATGCATGCAGGAAGGTCTGAGGTTCAAGTGCTAGCTTAGTTTTATTTTGGAGTTTAATTTTAGGCTTCTAGAAGGCTGGAAGTGGCGTGTAGAGGGACTCTAAGGAGAAGTGATCAGTAGGTAGAATTTAGGAGAAGGATAAGGGAGATATCATGGAGAAAATTTAAAAGATGAGCAGTGGATGAAGTGGTGCCGAATTGGACTTTAGGGGTGGCTAAGTTTCGGCTATAGGCTATATAAATGTGTGTGTGCCAAATCTGGGATCCTAGGTAATGCTGAATTTTCCATTTTTTTTCTTGCCAAAACCTTATTTTTCCACAATCGAAAATACCTTGCCTTGTTGCCAAAATCTCCTATAGCCGAATCCCTTTTTTTCGAATTCTCTCATAGCCAAACTCTTTTATTGCCGAAGTATCATCATCTTCTCTTGCTGAAATCCCTATTAGTGCCGAATCTTTGTTGTTTTCCTCCATCAGAAATCGATTGTTATCTACTATCAGTCAAGGTTAAAAGCCGAATCTCGTTCAGTAGCTATCTAGGCCGCAGGATCAAAAGTGGATTCGGTAAGTATTCAGTTAACCCCTTAGTGTGTTTTGTTAAAATCCGAAGGGCTATCTAACTTCTCATTGTCGTTAATCTTGTATTAACAAGGGTAAGGTTCAAAGATCGCAAGCGTGGTAAGGATCGTTAGCAAAGTGTAAGTGTACTCAACTCGATTATGGTTTAAGTAAATGGCTGAATGCGAGTATGATCTATAGGGATGACTTGTGTGGATTATGAGTCACTCGAAGTTTGATGGTGTAAGTGTGAGTGCAGATCTAGGGGATACTCGTGATTAGTAGCTAAGGAAGGGCTATTAGAACCCAGTGGCACACGGTAAGATTACGGTAAGGCTTCGACTTTTGGTAAATATTTTGATTAAGTATGGGTGATTGATTGAAGGTTGGTTGGTTGTAGGTTCAAGACCAAGGATAGTATAGCACGTCATGATAACTGTGTGTGTACAAACACTACACACACATGATATCGGCAATGCCGAAAAGCTGAAAGTGGCTAAATGGGCCCGGTGGGCCCTGAGGCTAAGTTTGATGAAATTAATTGATTTGGTTATATGAATTGAGTTAGTCATGCATGTTACATGATCTAGAATTTTTTTGGGCCTAATAGGCCATATGGATGAGATTTGGGCCTAATAGGCCATAAGGATGTGATTTGGGCTTAATGGGCTATATGAAAGTGAAATGGGCTTGATGGGCTTTATGGGGACGTAGACAAGTATGCTAGGGTTTAATAGACTTTAGGCCTAGTTCTGAACAACTCTTAAACCGCATAAGACTTAATCTAATAATTAAACATGTCCGTGGACAAGTCGTTGGGTTAGAGTGTGGTAACGGACATATGTATGCCAAGGATTCGATCTAGAGAGAGCTTGATACTTAAGCTGTCCTAGTGGCCCACCTCCTCTTCTCTGGAATCCTACCTGGTGCATAGTGTCTGCTCACTTTGGCCGCAAGGACTTGTTAATGGGTCAAAGTTCATAACTAAAACCCGAGAGGGACCAAATACCCCTAATTTGTAAAATTACTAGAATACCTTTGATTTGAAAATTACCAAAATACCCTTAGTTTGAAAATTTCCAAAATATCCTTAGATTTGCAAAATTACTAAAATACCCCAATTTGTAAAATTACCAGAATACCCTTGATTTACAGAATTACCAAAATATCCCTGATTTACAAAATTTCCAAAATACCCCTATTTTGCAAAATTACCTAAATACCCCTATAGGGTAGAATTACGAAAATACCTCTAGGTAGTGAAATGACTAAAATACCCCTAAGTGCTTAATGTGTGAAATTATGTATGTTGCATTCATGAAATATATGTTGCATTTGGGTGGGTTTGATAATACGGAGGAAGATATGTGAGGATCGCATAGTCGCTTGACGAACGTGGATCCACCGGTGGCTTTAAGCCCATTATATACTTAGCAGCCTTGCTGCAACGTTGAGTAGTGCCGTTGTTGGTGCTACCTTTTGAGTGTAGGGATGGGTAGGTTGACATTTATATCCCCACAAGAGTGTAGGGTTGGAAGGGAAATGGAGTGCAGGGTTGGATTTAGGATGGGTGTATTGCATTCATGTGATACTGATGTGATATGAGGTCATTGTGGGCTAAGGCCCAAGACCACTGTTTTTGATAGTGCTTAGGCCCAATGTAATAATTGTATGTTGATTGGATTTCCAAGGGTCGTGCACAATGAGTTTCGATGATTGGATTTCCAAGGGTCGTACACAATGAGTTTCGAAACTCACATCCTTTTTATTAAATGTTTCAGGTGATCCTCAGTAGACGGCTCGACGTGGAAGAGGACTCGGAGGTGGCCACACTACAAGATACTTAAAAGTTTTGTTTATTTGTTTTGAAAGACTTAGTTTTAAATTACTTTGTTTCCGTTGGGTTGTAATAAGGCCTTGTACTTCGATTTGACTCTAGATATTGTGTTTTGTTATCCTTGTTCAACTGGTTACTTAATTGTTAAACTTAAACAAATTTTCTTAAGTTTAAACATGGTTTTCAAAATACCTAAACACATGGGCTTTTATCATTACTTAACAAGATTCAAGGATTTTGGGCTTTTAAGCCTTAAATTTTAACTTAGCAAAATCATTTTGAATTTATGCCTTTGATGTGACATTCCCGGATTCGGCCATAACGTCTGGGCCAGGTCAGGGGGTGTTACACACACCCTGAGGTGTACCCACGAAAAACATCTGTCACAATTAAACCTCAACAATTTCAAGAGGGTGTTTTGATATCGACAAACTTCCAAGGGGGATCGGTTTCTAACTTAGGGGATCACCCAATTAATGTTGTTATTCCCGACTTTGATGAGGCAGCAAAGGCAAGGTCTGAATTGCCAAGACAGTTAGAGGATCGATGCAAATGGCTAGAGGACAATTTAGGGCCATGGAAAATATTGATAGACAACATGGAATCGACGCTAAAGATCTGAGTTTGGTGCCAGATCTAATACTTCCCCACAAATTCAAGATGCCAAAATTTGAAAAATACAATGGGACTAGTTGCCTCGAAGCTCACATAACCATGTTTTACTGACGAATGACTAGGTATGTTAACAATGACCAATTACTAATACATTACTTCCAAGATAGTCTGGAGGGAGCAGCATCCAAATGGTACAATCAATTGAGCTGTACCAAAATTGGTTATTGGAAGGACTTATCACAGGCATTCATGAAGCAGTACAGTCACGTAATAGATATGACCCTTAATAGAATTACCTTGCAAAACATGGAGAAGAAACCAAGTGAGAGTTTTCGGCAATATGCACAAAGGTGGAGAGAAGTTGCCATACAAGTCCAGCCCCTTCTTCTGGAGAAAGAAACTACAATACTTTTTATCAAAACCTTGAAAGCTCCATTTATCAACCATATGTTGGGGAATGCCACAAGGAGTTTCTCGGGCATAGTGATGTCCAGTGAAATGATTGAGAATGCTGTGAGAAGCGATAAAATAGATGCGGGGGAAAATGCAAAAAGATCAATCCCGAGAAAAAAAGAAAAAGAGGTAAACAATGTGGAAGCATACAACAAGGGCTATTCAAGCAAATTACTGCGGGACCACCAAGGACGATAACTACTAGACTTCAGACTCCTCCAAGGCAGGAATCTAATCAAAGGACGAATACAGAAAAGCTTCAGTTCACTCCTATCCTAATGACGTACCGAGAGCTATATCAAAGCCTGTTTAACGCACACTTGGTGTCCCCTTTCTACCTAACACCATTGCAGACCCCATACCCCAAATGGTACGATGCAAACGCTCAATGTGACTACCATGCGAGAATTTCGGGGCATTCAATAGAAAATTGCACTGCCTTTAAGAAAGTCGTTGAAAGATTTATTAAAATGGGCATTTTAAAATTTGACGATGCACTAAGTGCCAAAAATCCGCTACCCAATCACACTGAGGGTGGAGTAAATGCAATTGATGGAAAGACAGGGAGAAAAATCAATACCAATATTGCAGAAGTAAAAACTCCTTTGAGATGGATCTGGAAAGAGATGGCGAAAATAGGGCTGAGCATATCAGATCTTGAAAGAAGTTGTGAAAATTCGAGGAACTACTGTGAGTTCCATCATGAAGAGGGCACGAGATCCAAGAATGCGCAGAATTTAGAGCCTTGATACAAGGTCTGATGGACAATAAAGAGATCGAGTTCTGTGAACGAGTTAAAGAAAATGTTGAGGAAATGTTTGGAAATGAGCACATCAATGCCATACATGAAGAAATCACTAAAAGAGGGACCTTGTCAAATATCCGCCCTTATGAGCCCGGGAGTGTTCTGAATAATTGGACTACAAAAGAAATTCTCGTAATTTTTAGAGCTCACTCAGAGTAATGTTCCGAACACACTTGTTGCTTTAAGCTTAGAAGCAATAAGAATTCCTTTGTGAAATAGGCTTATGTCTAAACATCATTATGAAATAAATACTTGAGATCATTTTGAATAAATATCTTCTCGTTCTTTTAGATTCTTTCATTGTTTTTTCGTTGGACCTTTGTTCTGAATCATTCTTTCATTTTATTCATAAGCATACCGTACAAATAGATTATTCTCAAATTCATTCATTCTTTGTATATTCTTTTGTATCTATAACAGGTCCCCGGATATCAATGACGTGAGTAATGCTGCTACGGATTTAGAATCTCCTTTTGAGTAAGACATGTGTTTAGAGGGATCCCAAGACTTTGAAGATGATATAGACTGTGACTTATCTCCAGACTTGTTAAGAATGGTAAAATAAGAGGAAAAGCAAATTCTACCTCGTGAAGAAACAGTAGAGATTGTGACCTTGGAAGAGGGAAAGGTAGTGAAAATTGGAACGCGCATAACTGAAGAAACGAAGCAAGACCTCGTAGAGTTACTTCAGGAATTCAAAGATATCTTTGCGTGGTCATACCAAGATATGCCAGGGTTAAGCACTGACATCATTGTACATTGCCTTCCCATAAAAGAGGATTGTAAACTGGTTTAGCAGAAGCTCCGGAGAATGAGGCTAGACATTGTGCTGAAAATAAAAGAGGAAGTCAAAAAGTAGTTTGATGCCAGATTTTTGCAGGAAGTCAAATACTCAGAATGGGTAGCCAACATTGTGCCTATCCCTAAGAAAGATGGGAAGGTACAAATGTGTGTAGATTTCAGAGATTTAAATAAGGCCAGCCCGAAAAACAATTTCCCCTTGCCTCACATTGACACTTTAGTAGACAATACAGCAGGCTTTTCGCTGTTTTCCTTCATGGATGGCTTCTCTGGATACAATCAGATAAAAATACATCCCGAAGACATGGAAAAGACCACCTTCATAACCTTGTGGGGTATATTTTGTTATAATTTGATGCCATTAGGGTTGAAGAATGCAGGAGCGACATATCAAAGGGCCATGGTGACCTTGTTCCATGATATGACGCATAAAGAGATTGAAGTTTACATTGGTGATATGATCGAAAAGTCACGAACAAAAGTGGAACATATACAAGTTTTGAGGAAGTTGTTCTTGAGAATGAGAAAACTTCAGTTGAAGCTCAAGCCAACAAAAAGCACTTTTTGAGCTAGATCAGGAAAATTGTTAGGCTTTATAGTCAGTGAGAGGGGAATCGAGATTGACTCAGGCAAGGTCTGGGCTATACAAGAATTACCTCTACCGCGCACTCAAAAAGAAGTTCGAGGTTTCCTTGAGAGGTTAAATTACATTGCTTGGTTCATTTCACAATTGACTGAGAAATGTGATTCCAAATTTCGTCTTCTGAAGAAACACAATCCAGGCATGTGGGATGATGAATGTCAGAATGCTTTTTGATAAAGTCAAACAGTACTTGTCAAGTCCTCTAGTTTTGTCACCCCCTTGCCCAGATAGGCCACTAATCCTGTAGTTGATAGTGTTTGATCACTTTATGGAGTGTGTGTTGGGTCAACACGATGATTCGGGGAGAAAAGAAAAGGAGATATACTACCTCAGTAAGAAATTCATTGAGTGTGAGATGAGATATTCGCCAATTGAGAAGTTGTGTTGTGCCTTGATTTGGATGACTCGCAGGTTGAGGCAATACATGCTATACCACACGACATGGCTAATCTCGAAGTTGGATCCTCTAAAATATATGATGGGGTCAACTGCTTTGAATGGAAGGATTGCTAGATGGCAAATTCTCCTCTCTGAATTCGATATAGTTTACGTGAGCCAAAAGGCTGTGAAAGGAAGCACAATAGTAGATTTTCTGGCTAGCAGAGCTCTAGAAGATTATGAGCCTTTGAACTTTGACTTCCCCAATGAAGAATTAATGTATGTGGCTGTTACTGAAGAAGACGCTACAAAAGACCACCTTTGGAAATTAAACTTCGATGGAGCATCAAATATTGTAGGAAATGGGATTGGGGCAGTCTTGGTATCCCTAAATGGAGATCACTATCTATTCACATGCAAGTTGGATTTTGATTATACAAATAATATGGCAGAATATGAAGCATGTATCATGGGACTCTGTGTCGCCATAGAATGCAAAATTAGAGCGCTGAAAGTATATGGAGATTATGCACTGGTGATTGACCAACTGAAAGGTGAATGGGAGACAAGAGATCCCAAATTGATCAATTATAGAAGGATATTTCTGGGGTTGATTGAAGAGTTTGATGACATTACTTTCAATTATCTCTCGAGAGACGAAAACCAAATGGCTGATGCTTTGGCTACTTTGGCCTCTATGATTAAAGTGAGCAAACAGGAGAATGTGAAACCCATGCAAATGAGTGTTTACGAGGCTCTAGCTCATTGTTACAATATGGAGAAAGAAGAAAGAGATGATCATCCCTAGTACCATGATATATTACGATATGTGAGAAATCATGAATACCCTGATCAGGCAACTGAGAATGATAAAAGGATGTTGAGAAGACTAGCCTATGACTATGTTTTAGACGGGGAGATCCTGTATAAAAGAAGAAAGGATCAAGTACTGTTGAGATGTCTGGACGGTGTTGAAGCTAAGAATATTCTAGAAGAAGTCCACGAGGGAGTTTGTGGAACGCATGCCAATGGTTTCACAATGGCTAGACAAATTGTGAGATTCAGATACTATTGGTCTACCATGAAAGGGGACTGTATCAATTATGCTAAAACATGTCACAAATGCCAGATATATGGAGACAAAATTCATGTGCCTCATTCTTATTTGCATGTTATGACTTCTCCATGGTCTTTCTCTATGTGGGTTATGGATGTCATCGGGCCGATCTCTCCAAAAGCTTCAAATGGGCATCAGTTCATCTTTGTAGTCATCAATTATTTCACCAAGTGGGTAGAGACTGCTTCATATGCCAATGTTACTAAGTCGGTAGTTAGTAGATTCCTAAAAAAGGAAATCATATGTCGATAAGAGATGTCAGAGAGGATCATATCTGACAATGCATTAAACTTGAACAACGACACGATTGTGGAAGTCTGCAGTCAATTCAAAATCAGACATCACAATTCATCCCTGTATCGTCCAAAAATGAATAGTGCAGTGGAAGTAGCCAATAAAAGCATTAAGAAGATTGTGGGGAAAATGACTGAAACTTATAAAGATTGGCACGAAAAGTTACCATTTGCTCTCTATGCTTATCGAACATCAGTCAGGACCTCTACGGGGAGCTTCTTTCTCATTGGTCTATGGAATGGAGGCAGTACATCGAAGTGGAAATTCCTTCCCTTCGAGTCTTGTCAGAACTAAAGTTAGATGAAGCAGAATGGATCCAGTCACGATACGATCAGTTGAACTTGATTGAGGGAAAAAGGTTAAGGGCTATCCGTCATGGTCAGATGTACCAAAAATGAATTATGCGAGCTTATGACAAAAAGGTCCGGCCAAGAGAATTTCACGAGGGAGATTTAGTTTTGAAGAAGATCCTCCCCAAACAAAAGGATTTCAGAGGGAAATGGATGCCAAATTGGGAAGGAGCTTATGTGGTGAAAAAGGCTTTCTCCGGAAGAGCACTGATCTTGGCTGAGATGGATGGGAAAAACTTACCCAATCCTATAAATTCAGATTCAGTCAAGAAGTACTATACTTGAAGAGGAAAAGAGGCCAAAGTGAAAACCTGCAAAGGGCGCTTTAAGACCTTCTCTAAAAAAAATTATTACCCAAAATGATGAAAATGAAAAACAGAGAGGCCAAGGTGAAAACCCGCAAAGGGCGCCTTGAGACCAAAGGGGTTTTGAGTCGAAAACCTGAAAAGGACAGCTGAAATTGCAATCAACGATGGGGCATGAGGTAATCTTGCCATACTTGAATTAAGAAGGAGGAGAGATGTTACGTCTTGGACCATCAATAGAGAGCTCTCGATCTCCTAAACACATATTGAGCTTAAAATGGTCTTCAGAAAATCCGTACAGAGAAGCTCAGGCTATGATATCGAGGGCACCTATCTTTTCCCCTAATCATTTTGTATTCTAGCAACATTTTCGTTTTTTAATTAGCCTATTCTTTTCGGATTTCGTTTCTGATAGATTCTATTTTTGGTCCATTATTTATGATTATTTTCAAGCATATTGTATTGAAGTAATGATTAATGGACTAATAATACTCTCACAAAAGGAGTTTTGCATATTACTCTGAAAACTTTTAAATAATAGGAGAACCTGAAACAGGACTTTTATTTAGAACTCACCAAGCTTAAAGGGTTGGAAATATTTGAGAAGGAAACTTCAAACAGTGGCCATTTCTTCAAATTTACTGTCAAAAATGTTGATTGAACAAAAAGACATGATATTACGTCAGTGACACAACCTTGAAGAACAATGAGCAATGAAAACCCTAAGCATTTAAAAAGGGATCATTCTCATGAAACTCTACATTCATGCAAAACACATTTAGTTTAGAGCATTTGATTAATTCTGATCATTTCATCCTAATCATTATACATTTAAAAAAGATCATTCTCATGGCATTCTGCATTTATGCAAATATCATCCAGTTAGGAGCATCTGATTCATTCCGATCATTGCATCCTAATCATCGTACATAAAAAAAAAAAGAAAAAGAAAAAAAGAGAGGGATCATTCTCATGACATTCTGCATTCATGCAAATGTCATCCATAATATCATTTAGTTAGGAGCATTTGATTCATTCCGATCATTGCATCCTAATCATTGTACATTTAAAAAGGAATCATTTTCATGATTTTTTTTGTGTTCATAACATTCATAACACATTTGGCTAGGAACATTTGATTTATTCTGATCATAGCATCCTGATCATTTGGCATAAACATATGCATGTGGAACCGAGTCTACAGGACATGTCTTTTAGAGGACGGTGTAGCACCATTGGTGAATTACAGATCTTATCTCTCCAAGCAGTAGTGGAGCAGATCAAAGACGACGAATCTTATCTTTCTGAGGTAGCAGGGGAGCAAATTTTAGCCACTAGCCTTATCTTCCTGAGGTAGCAAGGGAGAAGGCTGAAGATTATAGTCTTATCTTCCTGAGGTAGCAAGGAAGTAGACTGAAAATTGTAGATTTTGTCTCCCTAAGCAGTAGTGGAGCAGATCGAAGACGGCAAATCTTATCTTCTCGAGGTAGCAGGGGAGCAGATTTTAGCCACTAGCCTTATTTTCCTGAGGTAGCAAGGGAACAGGCTGAAGATTATAGTCTTATCTTCCTGAGGTAGCAAGGAAGTAGACTGAAAATTGTAGATTTTGTCTCCCTGAGGTAGCAATGGAGCAAATCGAAGACGGTGAATCTTATCTTCCCGAGGTAGCAGGGAAGCAGATTTTAGCCACCAGTCTTATCTTCCTAAGGTAGCAAGGGAGCAGGCTGAAGTTTATAGTCTTATATTCCTGAGGTAGCAAGGGAGCAGACTAAAATTGTAGGTTTTGTCTCCTCGAGATAGCAGTGGGGCAGATCGAAAATGACGAATCTTATCTTCCCGAAGTAGCAGGGGAGCATGATTTCAGCCATTGACCTTATCTCTCTGATTTAGCAAGGGAGCATGTTAAAAAATTGGTCTTATCTTCCTGAGGTAACAAGGAAGCAGACTGAAGATGGTAGATTTTATCTCCATAAAGTTGTAATGAAGCAGACTGAAGATAGCAAATCTTATCTCCCCGAAGTTGCGACAGAGTATATTGAAGCTGCTAGTCTAATATCTTTGAATTGGATCGAAGCACTAGTTCCTATGCCCTTGAAGATGCAGTGGGATGGAATGAAGCTACATGAAGACGAAAGGCACCGAAAGAAGTCAGGATTCGGCAATACCAGGAAAATTGACCCTTTTACGGTCTTTGCCCCGTTTCCGTTACATGGCAACGAGCAAAGAGGGGCAGCTGTAATAGGCCAATTTTGGCTTGGCCTATTAAAACGTAATATTAACCCATTAAATAAAGCCAAAACAAAGTTAAATAATAACCTAGAATAAAAGTCCAATTTCTCTTAATAGTATCTGGCCCAAAAAATTAAATAACCCATTTACAACAGCAAGAACCTAGCCCAAATACCAAATTAAACTCAATCAAAAACCCAAAAGACCCGAGGCCCAAATGGCCCAAACAGTTTAAGGTTCTAGAAACCCTAGGGGTTTCTAGAACAGCTTAGCACCGCAGCTCTCCCACACGCGCGCCGCGTGCGTCCAACCACATCACACCCCACGAGTGGCCTCACCTCCGTACGACATTTTTTTCCTGCAAAAAGAAGAAACGAAAACAGTAGCAATTGACAGCAAAGAAAAAGAGAGATTGTATTTTATTTATTTATTTATTTTTCGAATATTCAGGCTATAAAATGGAAGCGTTGTGTGCTCGACATTTTTACGTGATACAGATACAAAAATCAATAGAGAGAATTCAGCCAAGGTTTATATATTTTCTTTTATTTTTATACTTTTTATTTTCGAAATCGTTCATACATAAGAAGATTTTTTTCTTTTTTTTTCCCTTTAACTGCATACATATACATATTAAAATATATAAAAAAAGAGAAGAAAAACGTACCTGTTGGAGTTGCGGCCACCATGTACGGTGGCCGGCGGCGGAGATCTCCGGTGGTCTCCATGGCCAAAATCTAGGTTATCCCAGAGAGAAAAGGGGAAGCCCTTTTTTTTTTTTTTTTTTTAAACTGTGGTAAGGAATGATTTTTTTAAAAAAATTTAGCCTTATATACATAATAAAAAAGGTGCCGTTTTGCACCAGGATTTTAAACTCCAAAACGGTGTCGCTTAAGGCTACTAGATTCGCGCGTTGACCCGACCCGAGGAGGATCCGCGCGTTTCTGTGAAATGGGCTATTTGCTGAATCGGTCCTTTTGCTATTTGTTGGCTTTACGATTAAGTTATTTTTTTTAATTTTGGCCCAAAATTTTGTTTAATTTTCAATCAGGTCCCCATTTGAACAGCGCCATTTCGGGAAAAGGGCGAAATTGCCCAATGAATCCCTTGTCCGTGGCGAGCGTTTCAATTTAGTCTTTTTTTTATATTTTATTGCTAATTTGCCCTGCTTTTTTATTTTTTTAAATCTAGACACTTAAGTTTGTTTTAAATTCAATTTAGTCACTTTTTCTTTTGATTAGCTTAACTATTAGAATTAATTATTGTTAGTATTATTATTAGTATTATATTTTTTAGTATTATTATTAGTACTGTTATTTTTTTAATATTATTACTATACTTGTATTTATTATTATTACTTTCCTTATTATTATTATTACTATTATTTTTATTAATACTAATATTATTTTATTTTTATTATCATTTTTTTCTAATACTATTATTACTATTATTATATTATTATTAGATCGACATATTTAATTTGCTTATTTTTTATTTTGATATTTTATTCATTATTAGCATTTTTGTGTTTTTTCAAATGTTAGATTATTTATTTCATTATCCTTGTTATTATTATTAACATATCATTATCATCATTTTTCATTATTTTACCGCTATATTAGTTCTACTAATTAATTCATTTATATTATTTTATTCATAAAATACCTAAATTTTAATATCGTATATTGGTTTCATTTACTCATTTACTTATTTATTTGTTTTATCTCATTATTTATTTATTATCTTACTTATATATATGAATATATATATTTATTTTATTCTTATTCTTGAATTTCTAAATAAGCTCGTATTCATGATTTATTGTGTCTTTATCATGATCCTTATGCTTCACTAATTTATTAAACTTATATCGCATACTTATTCTTTAAATATGAGATTGTTGTTTTGAAAGAAGCAAACACTTCGCGTTCTAAGGTTCGAAAGAAGTCGTAGCCTAACTTACGGGGTTTCGATTTTTCTCATCGAGTCTAAAGAACTTATTATTTTCTTTTTAAAGTCAAAACATAAAAGTTAAATAAAAACTTATTCTCGGGAATTCGAAAATGTTGTGTCCTAACTCACTGGATGTGACATTTTATTATCTCGAAATAAGGATTTCCAAAAACAAAGGCAATGAGGATTTCCAAAAACAACGGCAATGTTCCGTATTCGGGAATTTTAAGAAGTAGTGCCCTAACTTACTGGGTTTCAATTTCTCATTTGACCCAAATAATCGAATATCCTTGTTAAATTTAAATATACGAGTGTTTAAATGTCAAAAGACAAGCTTGATTTCGAGGATTCGAGATATCGTATCCTAACTTACTGGGTATGATATTTCACTCTTTCGAGATAGGCGGGTCTCAGCATTTATTTTAATTCATTCAAGTTCTTTTTAAATAAAGAGGATCGTATTTTTTTAAATCTTTTCAAATTTTCGACATTAAGATGTTAATCAATCAATTCGGTACCAATTTTGGGCGTTATGAGGGTGCTAATCCTTCCTCGTGTGTAACCGACTCCCGAACTTGTTTTCTCAAAATTTCATAGGTCAGAATCGTCGTTTTAAAAAATTAAAATGTTTTAAAGATCGATCTCAAGGTGACCCGATCACACCTCAAAAAAAAGATTGGTGGCAACTCTATTTTCGTTTTAAAAGTCGACCCTGTTTTCTAAACAAAAAAATGGCTTCGACACTCAGAATTTAAAACAAGATTAAATTTTAAGCATCTTTCCAAAAGTTTTGCAAGATTTGACAAACACAGCTCAAAGGACTCACTATACACAATAAAGTCGCCGATGAACACCTCAATTATTTTCTCAACGTAGTCGAAAAACATACTTATCATAGACATCTGAAACGTGGCTGGTGTGTTACAAAGTCCGAACGGCATCCGTTTGTAAGTGAATGTGCCAAATGGACACATAAACGTAGTCTTTCCTTTATCCTCCGGTGCCATTGAAATTTGGAAAAACCTTAAGTAACTATCAAGACAACAATAATGAGACTTCCTAGCTAAACGGTCTAACATCTGGTCAATAAAAGGAAGTGGAAAATGATCTTTCTAAGTTAAGGATTCAATTTTCTGTAATCGATACAGACTATCCACCTGTTTTGGACCCAAGTGGGAACTATCTCACCTACCGAATTCTCAATTATGGTTACGCCAGTTTTTTCGGTACTACATGGGCTGGGCTGACCCAATTACTGTCAGAAATGGGATAGATTATCCCAGCATCGAGTAACTTTTGAACTTCTTTCCTTACTACTTCCATCATGGGTGGATTAAGATGCCTTTGAGCCTCTCTTTTCGGAATAGTATTATCCACAACTTGAATTTTGTGCATACAAGTTAAGGGGCTCAACTCTTTAATGTCAGCTATCGTCCATCCAATTGCCTCTTTATAGTCTCTAAGAACTCGTACCAAGTTTTCCTCTTCTACCTTCAAGAGATTACTCGAGATTATTACCGGTAATGTATTTCCTTTACCGAGAAAAACATACTTCAAATGGTCCGGAAGTGGTTTGAGTTCGAACTCTAGAGCAGCAAAACAGATGGTAAAAGCTTAGTTTGTGAAGGAGATAATTCAAGGAATTTACCTGGTGGTGCTGACTTTACCGGAGTCTTTGTGTCAAGTTTCTCTTTATCTTGACTAGTGTTGTGGGCGTGACTCGTGCCATGTACGGGCTCCAAAACTTTCCCACTCCTCAATGTCATAGCACTTGCATTGTGTTGAGGGTTTGGCTCTGTTTGGGATAGCAGCTTACCTTGGGACTCCAAACGGCTAACCGTGAACGCGAGCTTGCTCACTTGCTTATCCAACTCCTGCAAATGCATGTCAGTTTTTTGTTGAAATTTTTCAGTACTATTGGCTAGCCTTTCACTATGGCTTCCAAAGATGACTTTAGGGGTGGTAACTATTGATTCTAAGACAGCCTTTGTTGGTACAATTGATTGAGCCGATGATTCAACCTATAACTTAGATTTGGGTAATCTTTCCACCCCACATTATACGAGTTCGAGTAGGGGTCATATTGCCTTTGGGGCGGTCCTGGAAAGTTCTCGACAATATTTGCTTGTTCTGTTGAATCCTCATGTAAAATCGGACATGAGTATGTCGGATGGTCTGGGTTAGCGCAAATTTCGCACAACTGTGCTGGGCCCGTTTTATCTGTAAGCAAAGTTTGAACAACGTTGGTTAACTTAATTTATTTTATCTTCTAAAGATAAATAACTTAACCTCTGAACCCGTCTCGTGGGTTCTGTGGCCAGTCGAAATTGTTGAAAGTTAGCAGCCATGGTTGAAATCAACTCTCTCGCTCTTTGAGGTGTCATATTAACGAGTGCCCCCCACTTGCAGCATCTATCATTTTCATTTCCATCGAGAGTAACCCCTCATAGAAATACTGCAAAAGTGACTATTCAGTCAGTCTATGTTGTGGGCAACTTGCACACAAATATTTGTATCGCTTCCAGTAATCGTAAAGTGATTTAGTCTCCTTCTGATAGATTCCTATGATTTCCCTCATTAGTTAAAGTCGCTCAAGCTGTACGGAAGAATCTGTCAAGAAACAAACGTGACATGTCAGACCATGTGTTGACCGATCCCGAAGGTAAATAAAATAGCCACTCTCTAGCAGAGTCGGCTAATGAGAAAGGAAAAGCACAAAGTTTGATTTGGTCTTCGGTTACTCCCTGAAGCTTCATGCTCGTGCACACCATATGGAACTCTTTAAAGTGGGTGTGTGGATTTTCGTTCTATAATCCACCGAAAGTGGGTAGTAAATGGATCAAACCCGACTTTAACTCGATCGGCTTTCCTCCCGCTGGATAGGTTATACATAAGGGTTGTTCATCCGGTGCCACAACGAGTTGGCATATCGTTTGTTCAGCCATATCTTTTGGTTCGTCGAACGAGAAAATTTCCTCAGTGTATGATATGGTATCGAATCTAGGATTTGGTCGTTTACCATGTTGAATGGCTTCTCTCTGCAATTGTCAAGCCAATTTCTCAATTTCTGGTTCAAACTCAAGAGTTCTCGGTTCTGATCTAGTCATAAGGTAAACAAACAAAAATTAGAAAAAATATCTCCAATCCTCGGCAACGACGCCAAAATTTGATGGGCGTCGAAACCACTAAAAATAGCTCCTACAAAATAACTCTAAATAGTAGTAAAGAGTGGTAGTAGGGTCGAGTCCACAAGGATTGGATGTTATAATCAACTTTTGTGTTTAACTTGTGATCAGAATTTTTGTTGTGTCGAAAGCCGTGGCAAAAGACGTGCCCATGACTCCAAATAGAACTGCACAAAAAAAATAAACAAATAAATCAGGGGGTTTTGAAAATGTTTAGAAAGTAAATAATCGAATTAGCGTAAATAAATAAGTAAATAATATTGGAAATAAATTTAAATCAGGAAATAAATTTAGATTTTTGTACACAGAGGTAATAAACCTTAGCCCTAGACTTAGTAGATTCCGGATGAAGAATCGATCCTCGAAAATTAATCTTCTCCCCTAAATGATAAGCTAGGTATAGCAGTTAAAAACGTCCTAACCACCAATTTTTCCTCTCGTAGCTAGTCCCGGTACGACCTGAAACCAACCCTTATCGATTATCTCACCGAGATACACGTGTTCCTAATTCAAGATTCCGGCAGCCTTGCGCTTTGAAGAATCCAACTTGAATTAACGGCCTCAATCGCGTGAGTCGTTTAAACCTGATCACTTTTTCCATGATTTGTTCTCGGAGAACTGAATACAGCACAGCCGACTTGTAACACCCCCAAACCCGGCCCATGCGTTTCGACTAGATCTGGTATGCTACGAGTTGTACATAGAAAACTTCTACTTTGTCGGTTTTGGAAGTCGTAAGTTAATTAGACATTATTTGAGCGAATAAGTGACATTTTAAAAATAAAACCTTTGAATTATTATTATTAAGTATAATAAAACCTTTGACACAATTTCATAAGTTGCAGAACATTAAAACTACTTAATTGAAAAAAAAAACTATGGGGCATTATTACATAGATAATTCCAAAATAGAAATAAAATAAAAATTGAAGAAAAAGCCGAAATAGTCTATAAAAAGAAAATAATAAAAGCTTGATGGCCCGTGGAGTCCGTCTCGGCTCCCATGTCCACGATCTACTGCTCATTTGAAAGAGTAGAGAAAAAGGAAAGCGTGAGTCACCAAGACTCAGTGTATAAATCTCAAAACACACAACGACCTGAGTCCACATACACATTATGTGCCCTGGCCCATACATGAAGGCAACAAACATGATTATATATATATATATCAAATAATAAATGATGAATAACCTAACCCATCCTAGGTTTCCATCCTCTACACACCAACCCGTACCAACCATCACACCTTGGAGATTTCTACAATCAACCCTCCATCCACTACACACCATAACGACAGCCGTACTGGCTATTCCTGTTATTCAGGAATCTTTAGATGTGGCACAGCCACCTATCACTATGTGACCTAGCATTTATATGTGTGGGATTTCTACCACCGATCACCAAGTGACCTATCATGCACTTCCCCTTTAATATCATAATCCCATCCCATGCATACACATAAAGAAAACATCATACAGGTTTATACATATTTCGATACACATAGAGATTTCTATGTTTACGTACCTGGCATCCATGCCTAACCCTTTTAGGGTTCCATTCGACTGTCTATACGGCCTCTTTCCGGCTTTTGTTAGCCCATAACATACATATAGACATACATACAGGATTAATAGTGTGTTAGAGATCTACACACGACATCGATAAACGATGCTTTCTATGTCGACGCTATCCTTAGTCGACACAATTGCTATCTGCCTAAGGTGTTGTTCAGAAGCCGGTCCACAACCAAGTGGCCAATCTCGAACAGCAGATACCGCTCGTTTCTTAAATTTAGAGAGTCTCTCCCTTGCCTGATCCATATTTAATTCCATCACAAGTTCTTGTCAGAACTACTATCACAATTTATGATCGTTAATCCTTATCGTAAAGTTAAGATCTTGCATATAATGAGCGAATCTAGTAAAAATCTAGGGGAAATCTTCTTACCTTAAAATCCCGAAATTGGAGACTAACGATTTTCGGCTTTTAGATCTAGATGACCAAGTTTCCTTCAAATCCCGAAATGCCGTCCAACATAGAACCATTAAACTATTAGCTTTTCAGCTTTTGCCTTTCAAGAACCGAAATAGAACATGAGATCTAACAGAAGTCGACACTTACCTTAGCATAGGGAATTCGGCTAGCACTTGGAGAGAAGATTTGGCAATGTCAAAGAAGAGGTTTTAAATGCCGAAAGAATAGAACTAACTCACAAATGGGATGAATAGAGAAAAACGATGGGGATTTCGGCTTTTTAGAGAAATCAGCTCAAGAGAAAAGGAGAGGTTTCGGCTTTTGAAGAAATTAAAGAATAGAAATTGTAGAGGGAGAGGCTAAGAATTTCGGCACAAGAATGAAGAGGAAATTAGGGTTTAAATGCCAGAATCAATGACATAACCCCCCTATTAATAGGAATTTCGGCACCTATTGTTTAAAACCGAAAACGCCCTTCCTGATAACTAAAAGTCAAGCTAATAAAAAGGGAAAATTCGGCACCCCTTATCCATGAAGTAGCCGAATTCTTTACTCCTCTAGGTGATGGATTTTCGGCCATCACCTTGCCTTGCAGATAGCTCCTATCTTTTCTCCTTTCTATCTTCTATATTATCAATTATAAAATCCATATAAATCCTCCTATTTTTGAGCCTTATTGCCGTCCACTTCACTTAACCCTAATGCCGAATTCAGCTAACTTAAATTAAAAGATTTGGGCTCCATAAAACTTAAATTTTGGGCCTCTAACTCCTTGTGTGTGGCCTCACCCCTTGCTCTATTTTAAGTGCCGAAAATGGCCCAAAACATGGGCTCCTTGCGGCCAAAACTTGGGCCCCTTTAATTGTTAATGACGCCACCTTCTAATTCCCTTGCAGTGCCACCTTTTGTTGGGCCACAAGCCCACGTTAGTATTTTAAACACAATTACCACCTTTTAACTCTATAATGCCTCATCAGATAATTTAACCAAGGCCTTTGCCTAATCCTGAACCCAATTTGGACCCATATCACTTAAATTAACATATTAAACATATCCTTACACCAAACGCATAGACCCATTAATTCAGGATGTTACACGACTCATCTCTCCAACTGTCAGCAAACACAACTCCAACCCAATGTGCACTTTTTGACTTAAAATCGAGTTAACTTTAAGGGATGAGTTGTCAATCCCGATACTTAGGAAAAATGTGAATACCGATTGGAAGGATTTTTAGCACGAATACAAATCTCACGATTCCCGACCAGAAAGAATATCGGCCTAAATCTAAGATGGAATTTAGTGAAGCATGACATTATTCTTGCTTTGTAGATTTTGGAAGGTGAGTAATGGAAAAGAAAGGTACTTGGAAAGCAATTAGACCAATTTTGAAAGGACAAAGAAATGTAAATGGAAACAACATGATACTCACGCCCAATTTGAAAGAAAAAAGAAAATAATTCTATTTAATTCCAAATTGAAATCAGAATGCAGAATTAGATGTGTCCTTCCTAAGTACATTAAGGCCTTATTTATAGACATGGAATTTACTAATTTTGGCTTTAACCACTTTAACATAAAAAGAAATAAAAAACAAATAAAAAAATAAAATAAGATTTTTTTTATTTTTAGTTTTTACAAAGTCAAAAAATCTGACGAGTCATTGGCTTTCTCCACATTTATTATTCGGCCCCATTTTATTGATTGTGTTTCAGTTTGGTCCTTTTCTGCTCGTTTTTATCTCTTAGCGTCCCAATTGCATCCCTGACAAGCTTAAAACATAAAAACACTAATTTAGCAAGGATCAATTCTGAAATAAACCGAATTAAACACAAAATGTCATGCAAATTAACATGTTATCACAAATTCAAGAAAAGTTAATTTTTTATATCTATTTTAGGGTGATTTAATAAACAATACAAGTTTAAATGATTTTTTTAATAAAATTGGATGAAAAAAAAAACATCATTCCAAGATTATTAATTGATATAAAAACATCATATAATGTTAAAATAGATTTTCAACGGAAACAATCATGAAAAAAGGAAAATGAGTCATAACTACGCAATCATATAATAAATCAATATATAAAGAAAAACTAGCTCTTCATGATTTTCTTGATTGAACTAAAACAATTATATAAAAATAAATTAAACAAATATAGAAATATAATCTTAAAATAAATATATTAGTTATATATAACAAGAATTCTTAAATTCAATCTAATAAAAAAATAATTTTATCATGTTCCCAGTGAGTTATATTGCCTAGAATTTCAAATCCATTTTTCAGAAAATTGAAGTAAAACAATTAACTTGAAATATTAATTTACCTTGAAAAAAAATGGGTCTATTTTCAAAAAACTTCACGGGATATCAAAAATTTATCTCATTTAGCTTTCTTATATAACAGTGACTACTTTTAAGAAAATTTAGTTAAATTTTCATTTATTTATTACTCAAAATTTATCTACAATCTAGCAGTGAAAAAGTGATATTCAATTTAGATTTAATCAGATTATATGCATAATTAATTAAAAATTTCATGTATGCTTTTTGAACCCAATTCCTAAGTCTCATGCCACATTGAAATTAAAACATTATAGTTTCTAAATAACAAAAGTATCAAATGATAAATCTAAAATATTTAATAAAAACAAAACCTAGTTGAGTCTCTCTGAGTGTTGTGTCTGCGTCCTAACCTGGTGGGTTATCTGTAAGGGTGAAAAATAAAGGGGGAGTGAGCTATGACGCTCAGTGTCAGTTTCACCACAAGGAAATCAGTACAAACAGTTGGTATGACGTTAAATAATATCACATTAAATATTCATAATCAGATATCAGATCAAAGTATTGTTTCTTTTTTTTCAATGCAACCGTTATTAGCATATATCAGAACTCACAATAGCAGATATCAAAATGGCCAAAAATTTATATTTTTCCCACATTACACATATATATTCATATTTTCATGCATACATGTATCATAACATAATTTCAAGATTTATATGCACATGATTCAAATGATGCTATATAGTTTCGGGTTTTTAATAGAAAAGATCCTACCCCATCGCTGCATACCACAATGGGAGTTCTCCATAACTCTAACCACCAACACACTAAATTGTGGATTAGCCACCAATAGTTTGCAGTTTTACTGCCAATAGCTATGGACACACAACAAAATACCGCAGATGGAATTTGCATATGGCTATGGGTACATAGCAAAATATTGCAGATGAAATCTACCAATGGCCATGGAAGCACAACGTGCTTGCAGATGATAGTTGTCAAAGGGTTGTAAATGCACAACAAATTGTCGCAGGTGAAATTTGCTATGGCTTTAGGTACACAAAAAAATAAATACAGATATATTACCAATACTTCCTCCGATCATATCGTCCCATCCCATGCAATTGAATGTAGCAAATTTAATACAGATCACAAATGATAGCATTTAATGTACTAACACACGACAAATCAGTAGAAAAATCATGCTTTTCATGTATTCAGATTTAACAAAATCATAAGGCAAGTCTTAAGTACGATCACAATTCTAGATACAATAGTTATATGCAAGCTATTCATAATCCATGCAAATTTATATATAAATATCTTAATAAATAAATAAATCATATATTTTAGCATAAATCATACTGATAGGGACTTAATTGGAAAAAGTTAAACATTAAAAACTCTTCAGGAATTAATCAAGGACTAAATTGAGTAAGATATAAAATTTTGGGTCAAAATTGTAATTTTTGAGTTATAAGGGACACACAACCATGTGATCGAACCATGTGGGAAACCATGGATAGTGTGGAGAGGGTACATAGCCGTGTGACTAGGCCATGTGGGAGACTATGGCCATGTGGCATTCAGAATTTCAACCTACAAGGGAGACACAACAGTGTGGCAGGCCGTGTGAGAAGCGGGAAAACCTACATTTAGGGGACACGACCGTGTGAAGGGACTATGTGATCCACATGGGCAGCCCATGCGCCCGTGTGGCTGGCCGTGTGGTCTAACCTAAGCTTGATTTTACCTTAATTTTCTCGTAAAAGAACACACACTTGTTACTGAGATATCAAACGATGTTCCTCGCGCTCAAATCTGGTCCTATTCACCTAAATCAGGTCATTCAAATGACAATTTCTTACGGGTTAACATTTGTTTTCTAAAATTTGTCAAGATTCAATGATATTAACAATAGATTTGTCAAGAACCGTGAAAAATTGTCTAACTGATTTGAATGACTAATATCGGATGAAAATTCTACAAAATTTAGGGTCTAAATTATAGAATGAGATACACCTACCGAACTTGACGGAATTACGAAGGCTGTCAACGATGAATTCAACAATCTATAGAGAATTTATTTATCGAGGATTGATTTGATATTGAAAGAAAAAATAACTATCAACAATTAGGATGAAAATATGGTGTAAAGAAAAGGGAAAAAAAATAAAAAGAGAATAAATAGAAAGATGGAGGGCAAATTCTATTAGGATTTAGGATTTGAAAATGGACAAATTGAAATTCGAATTAGGAAAAAAAGATAAAAAGATGATAGAATTTTAATTCTATTGGGATTTTAAGAAAAAGTAAGATATGAATTCTAATTAGGATAAAATTAGGTCAATTTTTAGGGTTTTTAAACCCTAGGGGTGTCACCTGCAACTTTTCCAATATTTTGTTGAAATTTGAAATTAAAATTAAAGAGGAGGAGGAGGCTTGAACCTTGGTCACTTAATGGGCCTTACACCTTAAACATTGGGTTACTACCCATTTCTTGTTTATTTTTCTACACTTAATCATATAAATTAATTTTGTAGTGTCTTTGGGGAAATTATGAAATAAAAATAGAATAAGGGATTCAAACTTGGGTCAATTGGGAAGGAAACTAACGTGCTAACCATTAGGCCTAAGTCTATTTCTTGTTTAGTTTTTACCTCAAATAATATTTGTTTTAGTGTGGCTTTTATCCTAAGTTGCTAAAAATAAATGGGAGAAAGAAGCTTGAACCTATGACATCTAGGATAAGGGAATAACATTTAACTATCAAACCCAAGACTCATTTATTGCTTAATTTTATTTCTTAATCGTATATATTTATTTCGGGCTCAACTTACCTACTCTTTGTTAACTTATACATTTACTCAAAAAAATTTTATTACCTTATTTAACTTTATAGTTTTTAACACATTCCTATTTTAGTTTACATACAATAATTAATACTCATAGTCAAGTCTCAATATTAATATTTTAATTCATTTTGCCCATTTTCTAATTAGGTCCTAATTCAATTAAAACACATTATTTTCATATTAAACATCGTAATCAAGTTTCATTTTAGAATAACCAATATAATAATACTTAATTATATTATTTTAATACTTTAATTAATTATTTATGACCTTAGTTTTGGTATATGTTTCAAACCCTCGATTTACAAACGCTCAAAGATAACCTTATAAATTAGGGCGTGGCCACTTTCAGTTTTTTTCACAAACTCGATTCTTCTAACCTGATTTTTAGGGTGTGACATAAAGTTTTTATAAACCTTCTTAACAACAGTTCTAAAAAATTGGCCCTTAGTAGAGGCTTTGCAATGTGGTTGAAGGAGAATTTGAGGCTACTTCTATTAGTTGGTATAAGGGTGGTTGAGAAGGTGTAATAACCCGTTTTCCAGTGGTGTCGGAAATAGCAATTTCGGGATCACAATTTTGACGTGAGAGTCTGTAAATATTAGTTATTTAATATTTACGAGTCAAATATTGTATTATATTGAATTTTTATTTAATAAATTTTGCTAATTGAACAAATAGGGAAGTACAAGTGATATGTCCCTAAAGTCTAGTGGTTTTGGAAAATGAGGTATCAGGATCTCTTTTCTGTAACCCAAGCCCGTAAATATTTAATATTAAATATTTACAGAGTGTTTAAATAGGTGTATTGAAATTTGGTCTAGAAATTTTGATGTTTTAATAGTTAATTAAGGAAAAAAAGACTAAATTGTAAAAGCTACAAAAGTTAATCGTTATAAGTTTAAAAGGGTTAATTGAGTACATAATTATAATTGAATGGATCCTTATGGAAATTTACTATAGTCAAGATAGTGGATGGTAGATATATGTATTTTAGATTAAAAGTATGTTTAATTAATGGAATTTTTGTAATTAAATAAAAAATAAATTAAGATGTATAACATCCCAAAAAGCGGGGGTTAGTAGAATCGGGTTTGGGAATCAAGAGATAGTGGTCATGCCCTAAATTTTGAGATTATCTATGCATTTTTAGGAATAAAATTAGGTATTGGTTTTTTGGTTAAATGTTAGTGAAACGTTCCTTGAAATCCAAGTTCAAATCCTTTCTCTCTCACCATTTTTATTATTTTGTAAATTTTGCCTTAAACCCTAGTATGTGACATGCCTTGTTTTTAAAATAAATATTGCAAAATTATTTCAAGAATGAGGAAAAAACATAATGGTTAAAAGAAATATGAGAAAGCATGGAAATTAAATGAGGTCCCAAGTTCAAATCCCATCCCTTGCGAAATAATTAAATTTTGCAAAATCCCTTGTTTTTTTATTGTGTGTCATCCATACCCTTGAACCCTAAGTATAAATATAAATTTTTATGGTATTTTTCAGCCTTTAATTCAATTTTTTCCCTACCCTAGCCGTTCACCCTTTTCCTATCCTATTTTCTCTTCAATTTTCTTTCTTTCTCCCATTGTTGTCGTTGCCTACACCTCTCATTTTCCCATCTCTTTCTTCTTCTTTTTGCATCAAGATTGTTCACCATCTCATTTACTCTATTGCTTCCATTTATCCTCATCTAAATCATCCTCAAATCTGAAATCTTGAACCCCAAGATCGATCCCGAACATTGGCACGAAATTGCCATTGTCGTTTCTCTCAACTAGCTTGGGTAAGATCTCTTTTCTCTTCAATTTTTTATTAATCTTGTCAATTAAAAACCAAACTTTCCAGATCTAGAATTTTAGAGATTTTAAGTGATTTCAATTGTATTTTTTTTTTTCAGATTTTAATGAGATCTCAAACCTTTTTAAAATTCAAACCCAATTTTGGCCACCATGGGTGGTGGTGCGTGTGTCTATGTGCAAGAAAGGGGGTTGTTTTGTTTCTTGGGTCTTACCAATAGTTTTCCCACATTAAATTATGTTCTTGAACCTTCCTAATCAGCCTTTAATCAAATTTTAATTAGGGAGAGACGTTCTTGATCAATTAGTCAATCGGATCCCACAAACCGGAAGCATAAGTGCAATTAAGGATAACTAGTTTATTATTTCAGCATAGTTGTTTGGTACAGGTTATGGATTGATCAAATGAGGGATTTAAACAATATTAGCCACTGATTTTCCAGTACGTAATTGTGTTAGGTGTTGACCCAAACGCCCTAAATCATCCTTAAAGGCGAAACGATTGTACGTATCGTTCGCATCGATACGGTGTAAAGAATCTAACTAGTTTGGATTCATAAAATAGTTATAATTTCAACAATTAGTTTAAACTCATAAGTGGGTGTTTGGGGGCTGGTTTAAGGGTAATTTGATTGAATTTATACTGAATTTTGGTTTAGGTTCGTTTAAGGAATTATTAAGAAAAATTGGAAGATTAGCTAGTACGCTGCAATGAAGCGAAAAATAAGGTGTGGATCCTAAACTCATAAAATTGTTTGAAAATGTTAAATATCATGTTATATTTGATAAATTAGCTTGCTGATTGGATTGGCTTAATAGCCAAAATTATTGATTTTGTGAGTGGTCGAACTAGGTATGTTTCGAGCCTTAAAAGATTGACATGTTGGCAAAATTACTAGTTTGATAGTATGAATGTTTGAAATTGAAGATTTGAGTTATGAGATATAAGAATGTTTGAATGAATGATATAATGTGTTGAGATATTAAGCTTATGTATAATTTAAACATATGTGATAATTGTTATATTGTGTACTAAAAAGGGTGGTATTTATGCATAATGAAAATCCATAAATTATGTGAAATCGAACATTATTGATTGATATCAACACAATGGTAATTTGAAAGACTAGAACACTATTTTCATTTACTAAAAGTATGTGATTATTGAGGACATGCTGAGCATGTCAAATGAATGTGAAAAATATTGTGATATGATTATCTATGAGATTGTGTGACATATTGCATATGCATTGGGTTGGGATTTTATGGTTGACGGAGGAGTTCCGTGGAGTACGATGGCATATTAAGTCTTAATTATTTGTTGTCAGTGCACTACACCTAGAGAGCAGAGGGGAATGGCAATTTATCGCATTTTACTGGCAGCTTGTCTGCATTTTTACTGACAGAATTTTTTGCATATTGTTATAGGTGGTCTTAACCAAAACGAGCTTAAGCCTATAATATTTTAGAGTTCTGTAACATCCTAAATTAGGGCCTTTGCATTTTATGTGTGTGGGTGTGAATGCTATGGCTGTCATGCTAGTTTAGGGTACTTTAGGGTCTAGGAATGACTTAGGGTTAAGCCGTAGCCTTGGTAGAAATTTGTTTTTTGGGCACTTTAAGGTAGAGCTGAATGGGATAAGACTTAAGGGTGGTTGGTTGTATGTTTAGACTCAAGAAGTGCTTTAGTAAAGTGGCAAGGAGGCTTCACTTAAAGCTCAGGAAGGTGACACCTTAGGGAAGCTGGCAGGGAGCAGGTTCGAGCTGCGTGGATTCCCTTTTGGGGATTTCTTTTTGACACCAAGGTGGGGGAGAGTTACTTTCAGCTTGGACTCTGGTGGATGAGTGTTGAATAGGTCAACACATTTGAATGAAGGGAAGAGAGCAATTCAAGGAGAAGGAATCGGTCAACAGGTTTGAATAGAGAGTGGAGAGTGATCGGTGGAGAAAATCATGGGATTGGGAGAGAGGGAGAGCGTTTGGACGAATGTGGGAAGTGGGGTGTGTGAATGTGAATACGGTTTAGTGATGTTAGGGGGATGGCCGAATGTTAGATGATAGCATTAAGAGTGTTGAGAATTTCAGCTAGCTAGAGAAACCGAGAGCATCCTTTTGTTCAATTATTCTTGTCAAAATCGAAACACTCATACCACTTTGTGCATTTTTGCTTTTCTCTAAAAAACCAAAACCAAAACACTCTCATACCATTTGTTTTGCATTTTCTTTTCTTTCATTCACCAAAGCCAAAACACCTCCTAATTATCTTCATATTTTCTTCTTCTTTTTGTGCTTGGTCGAAAATCACATTACCATCTACTCTCTACCTACATTTTATTTTCTTTGCCTTTAACATCAAAGCCGAAACCCTTTGAAGTCGCACCTCCTGTTGAAACCCTGTCATCTTCATCTCTTTTCTCTCAAACACCTTAGTCGAATCTTCCTTGGTAGATAGCACCTCTCTTCTCCATCTCTTTTCAAGGGCAGAACATTTTCGGCATTCGGTAAGTTCTTTTTGGGTTAGCCGAATCTTTCTAATCATCTACTCACTCACTTTCTTCTCTTGATTTCTTTAAGAAGAAAGCTGAAACTTCTCATTTGTTTAAACAATTCTTATTTGTGGGTTAGCCGAATTCCTCTGACACCCATATTCTTTTCTTTCGGCTCTTGTTCCAGTGGATTGCCGTTACCTATTCTCCACCACTCCCAATCCATTTTTCTAGTTTTGGGGTAAGTGTTTCTTTCGATTCAATCATCTCTTCACATGTTTGAGTGCCGAGGGTAGTAATCATATTCTTTAACTCTTGGCCGAATGAAGGGGGGTTTTATCTTCGCATTCTTCCGACTTTTGGTCTACGTTTGGAGTGTTTAAAGGGACAATCGGTTCTAGTAGATTCAAGTACTCGAGCAGTGCAGGATTCAAACCTTCTTAATCTCTGGGATTTGTTGATCTAGGTAAGGACCCTTAGTCTTGAGTGTTATTCTCTTTTGTTCGATTTCACTGCGTTAATTCGGTCTAGTAACTGAGGTTTTGTTCATGGACTCAAATGTCAGCCAAGCGAAAGGAGGGGTTGTCGGCCGGCACCTAAGGTTAAGAAGCGCGCGGTGTCTGCTGTTCGATATTGGCCACCAGGTTGTCGGCCGGCTTCTGAGCAAAATAGGAGGCAGATAGCAGTAGTTTTTGAAAGCGATAGTGTTGACATAGATAGCATAGTGTTGCGGGTAACCAGGTGTGTAATACTTACACACTTTAATATTATTATGTGTTATTAAATATTTGGGCTTAAAAGCCGAAATGGTTAGATGAATCGACGTTATGCCACTATGAGCATGGCCGAAATACTAGGTAAGTACTTAGTTGTTTATGTATGCGCTGATGAATGTATGCCATAATGATATTGTGCACTTGACAGCATGTTGCATTCATGTGACACTGTATGCATGGGATGGATTTGATGTGAAAGGGGAAGTGTAAGACTGTCACTAGTGGTTTAGTACCACACGTGGGTTGGCCCCATATTCTTGACTCGTGACTGAGTCTCAGTGGTTTGGAACCACCAATAGTTTGGTACCACATAAATGTATGATTCGTGACTCGTCCCAGTGGTTTGGTACCACAGTGGGTTGGCCCCACATATATGATTATTCGGGATTGTCAGTAGTGGTTTGGTACCACAAGTGGGTTGGCCCCACATATGATATCTTGTGACTATGTCACCAATGGCTAGGTGCCACATATGGAGTGTAGCGGATGGAGGGTTGATTGTAGAAATCCTTACGGAGTGATCGATTGGTACGGGTGGTGTGTAGAGGATGGAAAATCTAGGCTTGGGCCGGGTACATTGCTTCCATATTTGTACATGCTATTTTGAGTGGGCTAAGGCCCAATATGTGTTTACGGGCTTAGAGCCATTTATGTGACTTAAGGGGGATTTACACACTGAGTCTCGACCCCCTCTGCTTAAATCTTGCAGGTGATCGGTAGGACGTGGACTTGTGAGCCGATGGGGCTCGTGGAGGCCATATCTTGTTATTTTTCAGTAAACTTAGTTTTTTTTTAAACGTTTTAAGTTGGGATTTTCATTTGATGTAATAAGGCCTTTCTAAATTGCTAGTTGGTTTTAACTTTATTCGTTTCGAAATGTCATGACAATATTTTACGACTTAAACATATTTTTTAAAAAGAAGTTTAATAAACAATTGTAACCTGAATATCGATTTTTCTCACAAGAGCTAACAAAGATAACAAATGAATGAATAATCCAACCTGAAGATTTTTCTTAAGCTACAAACCACTGTTTTCAAAACATCACCTAAAACAAAAAGTTTCAAACTTACGGTTTACGTTATGCAGGATTTGGGGTATTACAATTTTGGTATCAAAGCCTAGGTTGCAAAACTCAGGCTGTGAAAACGTGTTCATTAATGTTTTATTAAGTTGGTTTAAATGATTTTTGGAGGGAATGTTTTGATTGGAATCCGGCGGTACCCGATGCACCCAGGTAAGTGTTCTAACAATTACTGATAATGTATGCATGCAATGATTGTTACAGTAAGTAAATATGGTTGTTTGTTTTAGAAGACTCAGACTATAGGGATTGAAACTTTGATGTGTTTTACGAAAATTACTCTCTAAAACTATTTTTCCGTAAAATTGCTCGGTGTTAAAAAGTGAAAGAAATAATTAACTCATAAAACTTTTAACCAGATTAATCGCGAAAGTTAGTCATGAGCACTCGAGGTTGTGGACGTAATGTACGTGGTCGCGGTAGGGGCAAGATTGCTATATCAGAACCAGTAGGATCTGGTCATGGGTCAAAAAGTGAGATACCAGTGCCGCCACCGGGAGAAGCAGAATTTCAGGATCAAACAGACGGGGATGATGCGATGTCTCAGGCGATGTTACGGGTCTTGGAGAGAGTTGCTGGGGCAGGCATGGGCGCAGGAGCCCGAAAATCTGTGTCTGAGCGACTCCGAGCCAATGGAGCAGAGATTTTCAAGGGTGTTTCTGGCGTAGCCCCTAATACAGCTGAGTATTGGTTAGAAGCAAGTGAGCGCATAATGGATGATCTAGACTTCACGGTAGATGAGAAGTTGAAAGGGGTGGTGTCTCTTCTGCGAGATGAGGCGTATCAGTGGTGGCTCACGGTTAGGGATGGTGCGGTGGCTGAGCATATCACCTGGGATTTCTTTAAGAAGGCATTCCAGGGAAAGTACGTCGGATCAAGTTATGTGGATGCGCAGCGTAAGGCATTTTTAAATTTGGTCCAGGGGAGTAAGTCGGTATCCGAGTATGAGGTGGAATTCTTATCTCAAAGTCATTATGCTAGGGGTGTTGTGGCCACGGATCACGAGCGCTGTGTTCGGTTCGAAGATGGGTTGAGAGATGATCTGCGTGTGCTGATAGCACCACAGCGAGAGAGGGAATTTGCTGTTCTTGTGGAAAAGGCTAAGATAGCCGAGGAGGTGAAGCGGTCCGAAAAGCAGAATTAGGAGAGAAATAGAAATAAAAGGAATTTTGGTTCGTCAGGATCAGTTGGGCGGTTTCAGAAGAGGCCTAGAGTTGAGGGTCCGAATTGTATGGTGAGACCTGCTGTTGATAGTCGGCCTCCGAGGTGTGCTCGATGAGATAAATTTCATTTTGGTGAGTGTTGGGTTGGTAGTAGGGGCTGTTTCAAGTGTGGGTCTACGAAGCATCGAATAAGGGACTGTCCACAGGAGAAAGGTAGAGCGCAACCAAATGGGTCAGGGTTATGTTCAATCAGGTAGAGGTGGTCAACAACCACCGAGAGATTGAGGGCCGGTCAGAGGGGGTAATGGTTTCGGTCGTGGACGTGGAACACCAGGCATGGGTGCTGGGAGTAGTTATGCAAGGAGACCTGGGCTGGTCTATGCAGCCAAACGTCGAGAAGAGGAAGATGCACCAGACGTCATAATCGGTGCGTTCCTTATTTATAGGTTGCCTTATACTGCATTAATTGACATAGGATCAGCACATTCTTTGGTTGCTAGTGGGATATCTGGAACTTTAGGAATAGACTTTGAGATTGCCTCTAGGGAGATGACCGTAGTTAGCCCGCTAACAATCGGTAGTGGTGAACAGACTTTATAGGGATGTACCTTTGGAAATTCAAGGGATGGTTTTTCCAGCTGATCTGATGGAACTACCTTTCGGAGAGTTTGACCTGATTTTAGGCATGGACTGGCTAGGGAAGTATCGAGCAAATTTGGGTTGTGCTGCCAAGCGCATGGTATTGAGAACTCTCGAGGATGAAGAGGTGGTGGTAATAGGTGAGAGAAGGAACTACCTATCTAATGTAATATCTACTTTAAAGGCTTAGGAATGGTAAAGAAGGGTTGTGTGGGGTTCATAGCTCTGGTTTGTGCTTTGAAGGGCAAGGATTGGTCTGTGGGGAATGTTAGAACAGTGAAGGAATTTCCCGATGTTTTTCCAGAAGAGCTTCCAGGACTGCCTCCGGATCGAGAGGTGGAACTTGGTATTGATCTCTTTTCAGGGACAGCGCCTGTTTTGATTGCCCCATATAGGATGGCACCTAAGGAATTGGTGGAATTAAAGGCTTAGATTCAGGAACTGTTAGATCAGGGTTTTATCCGACTGAGTGTATCACCTTGGGGAGCACCGGTGTTATTTGTCAAGAAGAAGGACAGATCAATGCGTATGTGCATTGACTACCGTCAGTTGAATAAGTTGACCATCAAGAATAGGTATCCGTTGTCGAGGACTGACGACTTGTTCGATCAATTGAAGGGGGCTTTAGTCTTTTCGAAGATAGATTTGCGGTCCAGTTATCATAAGCTTAAGGTCAAGAAGGCAGACATTCATAAGACGGCATTTCGAACTTGCTATGGCCACTACGAATTTCTGGTGATGCCATTTGGTTTGACAATGCACCAGCAACGTTTATGGACATGATGAACCGGGTTTTCCAACCCTATCTGGACCTATTCGTCGTAGTATTCATAGATGATATTTTGGTCTATTCTAGATCGGAGGAAGAGCATGACTCGCATCTTCATGTGGTCTTACAAGTTCTGAGGGAAAAGCAACTGTTTGCCAAATTCAATAAGTGTGAGTTTTGGCTAAAAGAAGTTACCTTTTTGGGTCATATTGTGTCTGCTGAGGGGATTAGGGTTGACCCCCGGAAGGTCGAAGCTGTGCTAGATTGGAAGCCACCTAGGTCTGTGGCAGAAATTAGGAGTTTTCTTGGTCTAGCTAGGTATTATGGAAGATTCGTTGAGGGATTCACTTTGATTGCGGCTCCATTAACCAAGTTATTAAGGAAAGGGGTTTCGTTTGTGTGGTCTGACAAGAAACAGAAAAGTTTTGAGAAGCTAAAGAGGATTCTGATGGAAGCTCCAGTGTTGATTCAGCGAGAGGCTGGGAAGGAGTTCGTGGTTTACTTTGATGCTTCACACATAAGATTAGGGTGTGTGTTGATACAAGACGGGAAGGTTGTTGCGTATGAGTCTCGACAGTTAAGACCGCATGAGTTGAATTGTCCTACGCATGACTTGGAGTTGGCGGCGGTGGTTTTTGCTCTGAAAATCTAGAGACATTATCTGTATGGGGAGAAGTCCATCATTTATATAGATCACAAGAGTCTAAAATACCTTCTCTCTCAGAACGAATTGAATTTGAGGCAGAGGCGATGGGTCGAGTTATTAAAAGATTATGGCTGTTCGATCGAATACCATCCGGGTAAAGCTAACATGGTGGCAGATGCATTAAGTCGTAGGGTAATCTCGGATCAAAGGGCGATGTTTGCACATCTTAGCCTGTACGATGATGGGAGTCTGTTAGCTGAGCTTCAGGTGAAACCGGCGTGGGTAAGTCAGATCAAGGAGAAGCAATTATTAGATGATGTCTTGAATGCTCGACTACTTCAAGTTCAGAACGGTAGGGTAAAGGATTATAATCTGAGTAGTGAGGGAGTTCTGTGTTTTCAGGGAAGGATTTGCATGTCGAAGGATTCAGAGTTGAGGCGTAGGATTTTGCAGCAAGTACATAGCAGCCCATACGCTATGCATCCTGGAGGAAGTAAGATGTATCAGGACTTGCGAGAACAGTTTTGGTGGCCGGGTCTGAAGCGAGAAATAACCGAATTGGTGAGTAAGTGTTTGACGTGTTAACAGGTGAAAGTAAAACATCAGTTGCCTTTGGGTTTGTTGTAGTCGATAAAGATTCCGCAGTGGAAGTGGGAAAGGATCACAATGGATTTCGTGAGTGGGTTTCCCCTTACTCCTACCAAAAAGGATTCAGTTTGGGTAGTGGTTGATCGTCTGACGAAGTCTGTTCATTTCATACCAGTGCGTGTGGATTACTCTCTTCAGAAGTTGGCTAAATTATATATAGCAGAGATTGTGAGGTTGCATGGGATACCAGTGTTGATTATCTCGGACAGAGACCCAAGATTTACGTCAAGATTTTGGAAGGCGTTGCATCAAGCGTTGGGTACCAAGTTAGATTTCAGTACAGCATTTCATCCACAGTCGGATGGACAGTCAGAGAGGGTAATCCAAATCCTAGAAGATATGTTGAGAGGCTGTGTCATAGACTTCAGAGGTAGTTAGGAAGAGTTCTTACCATTGGCGGAATTTGCATACAATAATAGCTACCAATCAAGTATCCAGATGGCACCGTATGAAGCGTTGTTTGGTCAGAAATGTCGCACTCCTACTTGTTGGACAGAGTTGGGTAAACATCAAATGATTGGTCCAGAATTGGTTTAGGAAATAGAAGACAAGGTTAGGCTAACTAGAGCTTGGTTGAAGGAAGCTTCGGACAGACAGAAGTCCTATGCAGACCTAAGGCGTAAGGACATAGAATTTGAGGTAAGGGACTAGGTATTTTTGAAGGTGTCGTCGTGGAAGAAAGTGCTTATGTTTGGACGGAAGGGTAAGCTAGCCCCAGGTTTATCGAGCATTATCAGATAGTGAAGCGTGTGGGACCAGTATCCTATCAACTCGAGTTACCTGCAGAGTTAGGTCAGATTCATAATGTGTTTCACGTTTCAATGCTAAGACGTTATCGTTCGGATCCATCTCACGTGGTGTCAGTAGAGGAGATCGAAGTGAGGCCTGATCTATCCTTTGAAGAGGAACCAGTTCGGATTTTGGATCGTGATGTCAAAGTATTACGTAGAAAGACGGTTCCGTTGTTTAAGATTCTATGGCATAATCACGGTTCTGAGGAAGCTACGTGGGAACTCGAGTAATCGATGCGATAGCAATACCCTCATCTTTTTTGACCAAGTAATTTCGAGGCCAAAATTATTTTAAGGAGGGTAGAACTGTAACATCCTAAATTAGGGCCTTTGCATTTTATGTGTTTGGGTGTGAATGCTATGGTTGTCATGCTAGTTTAGGGTACTTTAGGGTCCAGGAATGACTTAGGGTTAAGCCGGAGCCTTGGTAGAAATTTGTTTTTTTTTGGGCACTTTAAGGGAGAGCTAAATGGGATAGGACTTAAGGGTGGTTGGTTGTATGTTTAAACTCAAGAAGTGCTTTAGTAAAGTGGCAAGGAGGCACCACTTAAAGCTCAGGAAGGTGACGCCTCAAGGAAGTTGGCAGGGAGAAGGTTCGAGCTGCGTGGATTTTCTTTTAGGGATTTTTATTTTTTTGACGCCAAGGTGGGGGAAAGTTGCTTTCAGCTTGGACTCTGGTGGATGAGTGTTCAATGGGTCAATATATTTGAATGAAGGGAAGAGAGCAATTCAAGGAGAAGGAATCGGTCAACAGGTTTGAATGGAGAGTGGAGAGTAATTAGTGGAGAGAATCATGGGATTGGAAGAGAGGGAGAGAGTTTGGCTGAATGTGGGAAGTGGGGTGTGTGAGTGTGTATATGGTTTAGTGATGTTAGGGGGTGGCCGAATGTTAGATGATAACATTAGGAGTGTTGAGAATTTCGACTAGCTAGAGAAACCGAGAGCATTCTTTTGTTCAATTCTTCTTGTCAAAACCGAAATACTCATACCACTTTGTGCATTTTTGCTTTTCTCTCAAATACCAAAACCAAAACACTCTCATACCATTTGTTTTGCATTTTCTTTTCTTTCATTCACCAAAGCTGAAACACCTCCCAATTCTCTTCATATTTTCTTCTTCTTTTTGTGCTTGGCCGAAACTCACATTACCATCCACTCTCTACCTAGATTTTATTTTCTTTGCCTTTAACATCAAAGTCGAAACCCTCTGAAGCCGCATCTCCTATTGAAACCCTGCCATCTTCATCTCTTTTCTCTCAAACACCTTAGCCGAATCTTCCTTGGTAGATAGCACCTCCCTTCTCCATCTCTTTTCAAGGGCAGAACATTTTCGGCATTCGGTAAGTTCTTTTTGGGTTAGCCGAATCTCTCTAATCATCTACTCACTCACTTTCTTCTCTTGATTTCTTTAAGAAGAAAGCCGGAACTTCTCATTTGTTTAAACAGTTCCTATTTATGGGTTAGCCGAATTCCTCTGACACCCATATTCTTTTCTTTCGGCTCTTGTTCCAGTGGATTGCCGTTACCTATTCTCCACCACTCCCAATCAGTTTTTCTAGTGTTGTGGTAAGTGTTTCTTTCGATTCAATCATCTTTTCTCATGTTTGAGTGCCGAGGGTAGTAATCATATTCTTTAACTCTTGGCCGAATGAAGGGGGGCTTTATCTTCGCATTCTTCCGGCTTTTGGTCTGCATTTGGAGTGTTTAAAGGGACAATCGGTTCTAGTCGATTCAAGTACTCGAGCGGTGCAGGATTCAAACCTTCTTAATCTCTGGGATTTGTTGATCTAGGTAAGGACCCTTAGTCTTGAGTGTTATTCTCTTTTGTTCGATTTCACTGCGTTAATCCGGTCTAGTGACCGAGGTTTTGTTCATGGACTCAAATGTCAGCCAAGCGAAAGGAGGGTTGGACCCGTAGTCCCATCCCCTAAGTTCAAGAAGCGCGCGGTGTCTGCTGTTTGAGATTGGCTACCAGGTTGTGGGCCGGCTTTTGAGTAAAATAGGAGGCAGATAGCAGTAGTTTTCGAAAGCGATAGTGTTGACATAGATAGCATAGTGTTGCGGGTAACCAGGTGTGTAATATTTACAAACTTTAATATTATTATGTGTTATTAAATATTTGGGCTGAAAAGCCGAAATGGTTAGATAAATTGACGTTATGCCACTATGGGCATGGCCGAAATACCAGGTAAGTACCTAATTGTTTATGTATGCGCTGATGAATGCATGCCATAATGATATTGTGCACTTGACAGCATGTTGCATTCATTTGACACTTGTATGCATGGGTTGGATTTGATGTGAAAGGGGAAGTGTAAGACTATCACTAGTGGTTTGGTACCACACATAGGTTGGCCCCACATTCTTGACTCGTGACTAAGTCTCAGTGGTTTGGAACCTCTAGTGGTTTGGTACCACATAAATGTATGATTCGTGACTCGTCCCAATGGTTTGGTACTACAGTGGGTTGGCCCCACATATACGATTATTCGGGATTGTCACTAGTGGTTTCGTACCACAAGTGGGTTGGCCCCATGGAATGGTGGAAATGTGCAAGTGTACACAATCGTAACAAGTAATAAAAGTGACAAGTAAATGTTGAGTTATCGTACCAACAGGGACTGTACAAGAATTATTTATGAAATAATTTCAAACACTTTGGTTAGGAAAAATATTTGATTTTTGGAAACTATTTGAAAACTAAAAGAAAAAAAAAACAAAGTAACTTAAAATAAAACAAAGTTCAAGTGTGCGATTTCAAAAACTGATTTTAATCAATATGACATGAATGTGTTGGTTTAATCACGTTTCTTACCTTAGAATTATTAAATTTATGTTTATACTTGTTAAAACATGGCAACCCGGTAATTTGCTAACTTATGAACACATTTACAAATCAAAAATCCATTTATCTCTTGTACATATTTCTATGCCAATTAATGATTAAACAGATATAAAAAGTAAACATGTTATTGCACATACATACTTATTAAATTAAACAATCTCTCGCATATTCCTATGTCGATGCAAACGATTAATTCAACCTAACAAGCATATAAAAGATCATGTGAAGTAACAAAGTATTTTTACTTTGAAACAATTTAATCACATAAATCCTGCAAGTTATGCAAGGCATACATATCGTCAAATATAATGCTAATTTAATCTTTAGCTACCTTAGAAGAATTAAACATGCACAGATTAAGTATTGTGTCCATTAATTACAATTTCAATGCGCTTAAATAATTAATTCATTAGCTATCTAAACAATCATAATGCCAGATAACTTAGCATAATTCTACTTAATCAAACATTTCACCGAGGCCTTTAACAGCATAAACACAATTTTAATAATCTAAGAGAGTGAAACGAAATCAAACCAACACAAATTAAATTCAAGCTAAATTGATTAAATTAAACATTTCAAAAGCATGAATATTCATAAACATGTTCGTCAAAACAACAACAAATAATTTAAAGAGATAGGAACGAGAAACAAATTTGGTGGCTCTCCGTGACTTGTCTGATTGATTCCTCCTTAGTTCTTCGTTGTCCTCAGCTATCAAGGGGGCTTATGAACACTTCAAATGCTGCTTCAAATGGCTGGAAAACACCTCTTTTCCAAGAGGGGAAATCGGCACAAGAACAAGGGGAAAATGGAATGAAAAAGAAGGGAGAAAAAGTGAGAGAACAGAAGAGAGAATGAGAGAATGTTGGAGAATTGAGGAATGATTTGAATGAGCAGCTAGGGGCTGTATTTATAGTGTTTAGGGGCTGCTAAAAATAGCAAAATTTCAGCAGCAAAGAGTCCCTCTTGGCCGGCCATCCTATGTGGCAAAGTTGATGGATTCAACTTTGCTAAATTTAGCTTGGACAAATCTAAAAAGCCTTGAATTTTGGAGGGGTTTGAATGAGATTTTGAAAGATCTTCAAGGGCTCCTTTGCAAGCTGAATAAATCAGCAAATAAGCTGATTTGGGCCTTCTTTGTGGATGGTTTGGGCTGCCCAATTGGTGGCTGGTCCGGTTCGATTGGTTCGGTTCAACCAGTGCGGTTTAACTAGACCCTTCTTCATAATTAATTAAAAATAATTTATTTAACCCAAATTAAATTGGGAATAAATTAAAATTAATTGAATTATGATTAAATCTTCATAATTGGACCGTCTTGGGCTGGAAATAGAGTCGCCTTGACACTTCAAATCGCTTCTCGGTTTAATTCTTCAAGCAAAGGTTCACTGAGCCGATTTTTGCCCTTTTGCGATTCTCATCCGAAAATAGTCAGATTTAAACCAAATTAACTATAAAATTAATTAAAATTCATCATGTTAATATTTTTAGCACAAATTAATTATTTTATAATATTCAATTATTTTTCGATAAGAATTTACTCGGAACCACATGAAATTGGGTCAAAAAGAGCATGAAAAAGTATATAAATTTTCGTGTTTCCACACCCCCAAAATTAATTCATTACTCGTCCCGAGTAATGCAAAAAAATTGAAAAGAATTTCCTCGAAAATACCTTTGAAAAACTTCTTTCAGAACAACTTTCTTTTCAAAATTATGAATTGAATATACTTAAGCTCAAAGATAAGAAATTTAATAGTTATGCAACTTAAGCATTCATATCGTTCAAATTACCTCCAACAATTATCATACTAGCGAAATTAGACTAAATGTTTCTTTAATAAAGACATGTTTCTTCACTACCAAATTGATTTTAATTCCTTTATTCAAAAGTTAAACTGATCACTAAGCTTAACTTAATGTCTTCATATGTTGAACATAGCAATTTCTCTCCACTAATGTTGGTAACATGGGAATCTCGAATCCATAGGTCTTTAATAAGGTTGTAACGTGGCTGGGCTTAAGGGTAGGTGAAAGATAGATAAAATTTTTGGCTTAAAACCCTAGATTTGGCTTAAAACCCTAGACTCAGCTTAATATTGAACCTTCGGAACTTCAATCCTTGATACCCAACTTATGCTCTTTCGAACACTTATTTCATTTTGAGTACATGTTTTTTTTTTAGACTCAAACTCGAGCAC
Source organism: Gossypium bickii (assembly GCA_025503065.1). NCBI lineage: Eukaryota > Viridiplantae > Streptophyta > Magnoliopsida > Malvales > Malvaceae > Gossypium > Gossypium bickii. The sequence continues at coordinate 34,637,369 of CP106717.1, forward strand.
TTGCTTCATGTACAACAATTTTTCGAGCATTTGATACTTCTTTTCAACTCCCCCAAACGTATTTTCAAACGATCTTTTGAATAGTACTGAGTCTAGTGTTTGGGACGATTTTAGAAGTAATTAAGAGAAAGTTGATGGCTAAATATCGCATAGGTCCAAATAAAATAAGGCCATATAGTCTCAAAATTGGGTTTCAAAGGATAATTTTATCAGGGTTGGCTTGAAAGGCTCAAACGCTCCAAACAAAATTTTGCCTAAATCATTTTCAATATTCCATGCTTCCTAGGATTTCGCCTCAAGAAATTACTAAGTCAATTCTAAAGACTTAAGCTTTCGTGCATGCCTAATTTTTTCGTAAGGAACTAAAAATTTTATGGTATGAATTTATATGCTTTATTAAAAATACATTCATATCTTTATTAAGCTAACATAATAAATTATTGTAATAACAGAACTTTATTAATACTAAAGTTTAGCATAATTAACAAAATTTCAATTTATTGAACAAAAATATATCCTAAGCATAATTAAAAGAACATTTTATTCTGAATAGAACCAATTCAAATTTTCTGTCCCCCCTACTTAAAGTGAACAATGTCCTCATTGCTTAAAATGAATAAATACTATACACCAGGTAGGATACTTAGAGAAGAGGAGGTGAGTCAAATTGACTGCTTAAGTACCAGGCTCTTTCTAAAATCCAATCCTAGACATGTATATATCTATTGCCACACTTTATCCTTTGAGACTTTTTCAGATTTTATTCATGCTTCCTATCTCTTATTTTATTGTGCAAAAAATAAAAATTCCTAATTGACCTAATCCTAAGATACTTAAGAAAGAAAAAGTTGAAGTCCTCCCCTTTTTTATTTGTTCGCCGATCCTTCCGAATTTGACTCATCCTTTGCTCCATTAGTATTATTCTTACATGAATCGCCTTGCTCCTTTTTCGATGATGAAAGCCATGGTTCAAATATGTAATCTGGAAACTCAAGCACAAAAATAAATGGGTCATTATAAATCATCTTAAGGGCACTCCTCATTGAGTCATCTCTTATTTTTGCATATCTCCGGTGAGGCTTGTTCTTTGCCATTGCATGTCTTTGCATCAAGTCCATCAACTTAAACAGTTCATCACGAAAATCTAGGCTAGGTGGTGGAGCTCTAAACATTGCGGGCTCGACATCAGGTTCAACTTCTGGATCCATCGATTCTGCCTCATGAGGGACGTCAGTTGATGGCTCTGGCGGTATTTCTATGGGATCATCTTCTACTTCTTCGGGATCCTCGCTCTTTTCAATTCGTTGCTGAAGAACAGAATCTCCGGCTACTCGATAGAGGTCCCAATCAGTGATTGTGCCTTGACTATACTCTGTCTGCTTTACATCATCAAGAAGTTTTGCTTTTAAGCATAAGATTGTGATGGTAAAGGGAAAATAGGCAGGGCCGGATCGTCTAACGGCACAATTTCGCATTTCTCTCAGGATGATTTTTCCCACATCAATGGTCTTCCTGGTTAGAATCGAGTATAATAGGACCATTCGCTCTAATGAAATTGTCGTCCCGTGCGAACTAGGCATAAGGCTGAAACGGATGAAATAGAACCATACCTTCGCTAGAGGTGTCAAATACTCCCTTCGACACGTGTGGATTCCTTGCTTTGACACAGCTTGGAACCTGGCACTGTGAGTTCCTCGAGGATTTTTTGTAGATTTTCAGGCTTAATATTGCTCAACAGAGAGGAATATTCATCGTTGTCGAAATCAGGTAATTCAAAGAACTCATTAATAGCACTAGAATTTATTGGTACCTTGATTCCGCGGACTAGAACTTCGGTCAGTTCGTTTGAAGTTAAGTTCGCGTAGAATTCACGAACTAATTCCTCATCTACACTTGGTCTCTTTTCACAAAACAATTCCCAATTGAGAGCTTCAGCAACTTGACGAATACGAGCCATAAAATCTCTGTAGTTGCTTTCCTTCAATGTGAAGCCTTTTTCTGGATGCATCTGTTGATTCTTGAAGATACTTTCGTATCTTATTTTGGCTTCTTCACAGTGAAATTTGCTTTTTGTTTTGTCAATTTGAGCGGAGGCACGAGTTCTTTTACGAGTCATGATGGACCTTGTAGATTTGAAGAGCTCTAAAAAAAATAAAAATAAAAGACTAATGAGTTTAAAGGAAGAGTTTAAAGGAGGGTTGGCTTAGTGTTGGGGAAAAGGAGATGTGTGCATAGGCACACAATGCAGCAGCAGGTGCCGCACAGAGAGCTGCAGCAGGTGGTGCGCAAGGAGCAGCGCAATAGAGCGCTGGCTGGTTGGCGGCAGCGCAAGCGCAGACGGGCGAGGCAAGACGTGAGGCACCGACTGGGCAGGAGAGCCGGTCTTTGGCGTGACAGTGTCTTTGGAGCAAAGGCGTGTAGGCCGGAGCATGTTGCTAGCCGAATTGAGGCTTGGGGACTAGGGGCTTGCGGCAATTGGTGTTTTGGTGGATGAGAAGGTGAGTGACGGGTGAATGGTGAGTGCAATTTATAGATGGAGGAGTATAAACTAGACTAGAACTCTTAAGCATTAAAAATAAGAGTTTAATTCTAATTTAAGTCATGATAACAACAATTAATAATTAAATAAACATACTAAATTATCAATTGTCATTTAATTATTAAGATAAATATGAAAAATAAAAATAATCCTAATCCTAAGCTCAATTGATAAAAGTTAATATATAAATTATAATGAATATAATTATATATTAAATTTTATCAATAATTTATAAATATGAAATTAAATAAAAATGTTTATTTTAGATGCCTTTTAAAAATATTTACAAAAAGAGGCACCTAGTTTTTATTATTTATGAAAATAGCAACCACATTTTGAAAGTAATTCAATTAAGTCCTTGGACTTAACGAAAATTTGAAATTAAGTTGCAATTTAAAACTTGGGTCAAAATTGACCTTTTTATTTGGAAAACTAAAAATTTATTTTGATATTCAGGGGCTAATTCCTTGGAAAATTATGCAAAAATCAATTCCCAGGAAAGATTGGACGGGTCACAAGCGGTCTCGCTTAAGTTCCAATCTCCTAGACAGAATTTATTTGAGCATAATAAACCCGGAAATATTCCTTAAATATTTTATTGAAAGTAATAAAAACTAAGGATTAGATAAACTGAACGAGATTTTATCCCGTTCAGGGTTTTCTCCGTAATAATGTTTCAAACGCTGAGCATTGACTTGAAAATTACCTCTCTTACCTTGGAGTTCAATAACCCCGTATGGATAGACACGGTGAATTGTAAATGGACCAGACCAACGTGACTTTAACTTACCCGGAAAGAACTTTAGTCTGGAATTAAATAGCAAGACTTGCTGACCTGCTTCAAACTCTCGAGCTCGAATATGCTTGTCATGCCATTTTTTGAGTCTCTCATTGAGTAATTTGGAATTTTCGTATGTGAACATTCGAAATTCCTCTAGCTCGTTGAGTTGGAGCATTCGTTTCTCTTTAGCAAGCTTGAGATCCAAATTGAGTTGTCGAAGAGCCCAGTAAGTTCTATGCTCTAACTCAAGAGGTAGATGGCATGCTTTCCCAAAGACCAACCGATAGGGTGACATTCCTAAGGGTGTCTTATATGCAGTTCTGTAGGCCCATAAAGTGTCATCTAGTCTCTTGGACCAATCTCGTCGGTTCGGGCAAACTACCTTCTCAAGTATGCCTTTGATCTCCTTATTTGCTAGTTCAGCTTCCCCATTTGTCTGCGGATGGTAAGCTGTGGCAACCTTGTGTTTCACTCCATGCTTATCTAGCAACCATTTTAACCACTTGTTCACAAAGTGGGTCCCTATATCATTGATAATAACTCTTAGGGTTCCGAACCTTGTGAACACATGTTTCTGCAAAAACTTCATCACAACTTTAGCATCGTTCGTCGGATAGGCTTCAGCCTCGACCCATTTGGACACATAATCTACTGCTACCAATATATACTTGTGACCAAAAGACGGAGGAAAAGGGCCAAGGAAATCAATACCCCATACATCGAACAATTCTACCTCAAAGATATTTGTTCGAGGCATCTCATCTCTATTGGATACGTTTCCAACCCTCTGACATTGATCACAATTCTTTACGTAAGCATATGCATCCTTGAATAGTGTTGGCCAAAGAATCCGGCTTGCAATACTTTGGCCGCTGTACGAGTACCTCCAAAGTGTCCTCCACTTGGAGCTGAATGATAGTGGTATAAAATTTTTGGCATTTCATCCTCTGTCACACATCTTCTAATCATCTGATCTGCGCACTTTTTGAACAAATACGGCTCTTCCCAAAAATAATACTTTACATTGTGAAGAAATTTTTTTCTTTGCTGATATGTTTTATCAATTGGCATCAAACAATAAGCTAAATAGTTAGCGAAATCAGCAAACCAAGGATTATTATGGACATGAGTTACCTTCAGTATTTGTTCATCTGGAAATGTCTCATAGATCGGTAAAAGTGAAGAATTCTCCTCTTGCGGCTCCAATCTGGATAGGTGATCTGCTACCTGGTTCTCTACTCCTCTTCGATCTTGAATTTCCAGATCGAACTCTTGGAGTAGAAGCACCCACCGGATCAATCTCGGCTTAGCATCTTTCTTGGCTAATAAGCACTTGATCGCGGAGTGGTCTGTATAGACAATCACTTTGGTACCTACAAGATAAGATCGAAACTTGTCAAAAGCAAAAACAATAGCAAGTAACTCTTTTTTCATTCTTGATAGTTCGGGATTGGGCTCCGATAGAGAGTTTCGCTTGCATAGTAGATAGGATGAAAAACTTTGTTCCTTCGCTGGCACATGACAGCTCCAATGGCGAAGTCACTTGCGTCACACATCAATATGAATGGCGAATCCCAGTCTAGTGTGACGATTATAGGTGCCGTGACTAATCGATTCTTCAGATCATTAAAGGCTTTTAAACAATCCTCGTCAAACTTGAATATCGAGTCCTTCTCCAATAACTTGCATAAGGGCTTAGCCACCTTGGAGAAGTCCTTGATAAACCTTCGGTAGAAACCGGCGTGGCTCAAAAAGCTCCTAACACCTTTTACAGATGTTGGAGGTGGGAGTTTTTCAATAACATCTACTTTTGCCTTGTCCACCTCGATCCCATGTCTTGTTATCCGATGGCCTAGAACAATTCCTTCTCGTACCATGAAATGGCATTTTTCCCAATTTAGTACGAGATTCGTCTCTTCGCATCGTCTTAGTACCTTCGCTAGATTGGCTAAGCAATCTTCGTAAGTATCTCCAAATACTGAGAAATCGTTCATGAAAGCTTCCAAGTATTTCTCAACCATGTCAGTAAAAATAGACATCATACATCTTTGAAATGTAGCAGGTGCATTACATAAACCAAATGGCATGCGTCTAAATGCAAATGTACCGTACGGACAGGTGAATGTCGTTTTGTGTTGATCTTAGGTGCTACTGATGAATCGATTATACCCCGAGTATCCGTCGAGAAAATAAAGAGTAATCTTGTCCTGCGAGTCTATCCAGCATCTGGTCCAAGAACGGTAAAGGAAAGTGATCTTTCCTAGTCGCCTTGTTCTGCTTCCGGTAATCGATACAGATTCTCCATCCCGTAACTGTCCTCATTGGTATCAACTCATTGTTCTCGTTCTCCATGACCGTGATACCTCCTTTCTTTGGTACGCACTGAACTGGACTCACCCATGAACTATCTGAGATGGGGTAAATTATACCCGCATCCAACCATTTGATGATTTCCTTCTTCACGACATCTTTCATGATTGGGTTCAGTCTTCGCTGTCCATCAATCGTTCCTTTCTCACCATCTTCTAATATGATCTTGTGCATACATACAGACAGGCTAATACCGCGAATGTCATCCGATAGCCTTCTTGAATTGTTTCAGAACTATGATAAGCATCTCTTCTTGTTCAGTAGTTAATTCTGCTGAAACAATCACAGGCAAAGTAGAGGCGTTACCTAAATAAACATATTTTAAGTGTGAAGGTAATACGTTGAGTTCTAACTTAGGTGGATCCTCGATTGATGCTTTTGGCTGCATGTAATCTCTGTTCTCTAATTCCAAAGACTCAAAACGAATTTGCAGATTAAATCTCTTTTGATTAGCTTCGAGCGAAGCTAAGTATTCATCTTCCTCTTACTCATTTGGGAGATCCGATGTCAAAATTCTTTCCAATGGGTCATCAACATCGTTAAGTTCCTTCTCTACTATAAATTCCTCTAAATCGGCCACTGCAGAACAATCATCAATAGTGTCAGGAAATCGCATTGACTTAAAAACATTAAATGTTACCTGATCGTCCTGAACACGCATAGTCAGCTCGCCTTTCTGCACATCAATAAGAGTCCTTCCAGTTGCTAGGAATGGTCTTCCTAGGATAATTGGCACTTCTTTGTCTGCTTCAAAATCCAGAATTACAAAATTAGCAGGAAAGATAAACTTATCTACGTGTACCAATACGTCCTCGATTTTTCCTTCTGGATGTGCTAAGGATCGATCTGCTAGTTGAAGTGTAACCGTAGTTGGTCTAACTTCTCCTATCCCCAATTTCCTAAATATTGACATAGGCATCAAGTTAATACTTGTACCTAAGTCACATAATGCTTTACCACAATAGGTTGATCCAATATTGCATAGTATGGTGAAACATCCAGGATCCTTCAATTTTGGGGGTAATTTGTTCGGAAGATATGCACTGCATTCCTTCGTCAGAGCTACCGTCTCAAATTCTCCAAGTCTTCATTTCTTAGACAGGATATCTTTCATGAACTTCACGTAGTTCGGCATTTGCTCAAGTGCTTCGACCAACGGGATATTGATGTGAAGTTGCTTGAGTACGTCTAGGAACTTCTTGAATTGAATTTCTTGCTTCGGCTTCTGAAGTCTTTAAGGGTAGGGTGGCTGTGGTTTCAGTACTGGAACTGGTTTTGGTTGATTTGCCTTTGGCAGCATTTCTGCATCTAATGATGTTTTTGGGAGATCAGAATTAACTGGTCCTGCGGTTACTTTGATGGGTCTTGCAGATTTTGGTTCTGGTGAAACTGGTGTGTCAACACTTGGTTAAACTTCTTCTTGAGCATCAGCTTGCTGCTTTTCAACTTCGACAGTGTTGGGCTCTACTATCTTTCCGCTCCTCAATTGCAATCCTTTGCAGTGTTCTTTCCCCTGATTTCTTGGATTTTCTGTCTCACTAGGTAAAGCACCTTGTGGTCGGTTCCGAAGCTCAGTTGCAAGCTGGCCCACTTGATTCTCCAAATTCTTCAACGTAGCTGCTTGGCTCTGGATTAAAGCATCATTTTTCGTTACATATGCCTTTAGCAAGCTTTCCAGACTATTGGATGCTTCAGCTTGAACTGGTTTCTAGACTTGTTGCGGAAAATTTGGCGGCTGGGTCGGTCTTGGTTGGGTGTAACTGGTTCCAGCCCCTTGGTTACTCCAGGAAAAATTCGGGTGGTTTCTCCATGATGGGTTATAGAAGTTGGATTGCAGCCCCTGCCTTCCTCGATTTTGGTTCTGATTACCTATGTAGTACACAGATTCTGGGTTTGATGGACATTCTTCGAATAAATGTCCCTCCCCACAATAAACAAAGGCTATATTCTCAAATTGATTAGTTGGCTGTGCTGTAAAACTATTAGACCCATTAGCAGTAAGATTTTTAAGCATTGAGGATATCGATGATACCTGAGATGCAAGTGAAGTAAGGGCGTCTACTTCATGAATTCCAGCGACTCGTCTTCCTGACGCTACTCGGTTAGTTGGCCACTGATAGTTATTGCTGGCAATCCTCTCAATAATTTCATAAGCCTCGTTATAAGACTTAGAAAGGAGAGCACCATTAGCAGAGGCATCCACCACCATCCTTGTGTGAGCATTGAGACCATTATAGAATGTCTCAAGTTGAATGCAATGAGGAATTCCATGCTGAGGGCATTTTCGTAATAGCTCCTTAAATCTTTCCCATGCCTCATACAAGGATTCGTCATCCATTTGATGGAAAGCAATGATCTCGTTCCTCAGTTTAGCATTCTTGCTTGGCGAAAAATACTTCATGAGGAACCTCTCGGCTAACTCTTGCCATGTAGAAATGGAGTTCGATGGCAATGAATTTAACCAGGCACGAGCTCTGTCCCTTAACGAATATGGGAACAACTTCAATCTTAAGGCATCTTCGGGTACTCCGGCTAACTTGAAAGAATCGCTCACTTCCATGAATAGTCTTAAGTGAAGATGAGGATCTTCTGTAGGCATCCCACTGAATTGGCCCACCGTCTGAAGCATCTGGAACATGACTGGCTTCAGCTCGAATTGTTGTGCCTCGATTTCGGGTCTCCTAATACCCGGATTAAGATCGTTAAACACTGGCACGGCATATTGTCTTAAGGCTCTATCCCTATCATCAGTAATAAGGATAGGATTCTGAGCAGGGTTTGCTCCGTCTCCTTGGTTTATATTCTCAAGATTCATTCCTTCAGTCCTTCTCTGGTTTGCTTGTCTTCTTCGTTGTTAAAAGTTCGTTTCTATTGCGGGGTCCACAGGAGTAAGTCAATAATCTGGTCAATACTCATAAACACCTGAAATTTTCACAGAAAAATTAATTAAGTTAAAATTTAAACAAAAAAATAAATAAACCAAAATGTAAAACAGATTCACAAATAATGACTTTGAAAAATAGTTCCCGGCAACGGCGCCAAAAACTTGGAAAGGTGGAAATGTGCAAGTGTACACAATCGTAACAAGTAATAAAAGTGACAAGTAAATGTCGAGTTATCGTACCCACAGGGACTGTACAAGAATTATTTATGAAATAATTTCAAACACTTTGGTTAGGAAAAATATTTGATTTTTGGAAACTATTTGAAAACTAAAAGAAAAAAAAAACAAAGTAACTTAAAATAAAACAAAGTTCAAGTGTGCGATTTCGAAAACTGATTTTAATCAATATGACATGAATGTGTTGGTTTAATCACGTTTCTTTCCTTAGAATTATTAAATTTATGTTTATACTTGTTAAAACATGGCAACCCAGTAATTTGCTAACTTATGAACACATTTACAAATCAAAAATCCATTTATCTCTTGTACATATTTCTATGCCAATTCGACCGATTAAACAGACTGCAAAAAGTAAACATGTTATTGCACATACATACTCATTAAATTAAACAATCTCTCGCATATTCCTATGTTGATGCAAACGATTAATTCAACCTAACAAGCATATAAAAGATCATGTGAAGTAACAAAGTATTTTTACTTTGAAACAATTTAATCACATAAATCCTGCAAGTTATGCAAGGCGTACATATCGTCAAATATAATGCTAATTTAATCTTCAGCTACCTTAGAAGAATTAAACATGCACAGATTAAGTATTGTGTCCATTAATTACAATTTCAATGCGCTTAAATAATTAATTCATTAGCTATCTAAACAATCATAATGCCAGATAACTTAGCATAATTCTTATAACCTTTTTCTCTATGACATACCAGATCTAGTCGTAACGTATAGGCCGGATTTGGGGTGTTACAAGTTCGGATGATGGGTTCTGGGGAACTCGTAGTGTGTAGTGGATGGTATGGGTAGGAACCTTTTTGCATTGCATCATGCTCACGACACATTCAAATGTTATTGATTTATAATACGTGTTGTATTTTGTTGTATTGAATGGTATCGAAATTAATGATTGTTACTCAAATGAATGATGTCTCATGCTCATACACAGGTTGACATCAATTTGATAATGGCTATGTAATGATATGAAATTCTTATGATGGTTCTGTTTTCTTCTATTAATGCTAATATGTTTCACTGTGTTTGATGTTTTTGTCTGTTTAAAGAATTGTTCGACTCACACTGAGCTTTTCATAAGCTCACCCCCAATAGTGTTTAACTTTTTAGGTAAACCTTAAAATTAGGACCGGACTCGACATTCAAAGAATCACCTTGGACCTCGGATTATTTTTTATAAGTATTAATCAGTCTCTATTGGTTTTAGTTTGTAATTTTTAATGACTTCTGGCTTGTGGCTTGATAACTTTTCTTCTAGGACTTTTTTCATGCATGGATTACTCAAGCATAATAACCGAATAATGCATGACATCGGGGCTAAGTAAAATTTGATATTGTTCCCTAGTTTCTGCTGCATTGCAAAGGAACCATTTTTGAAAAAGCAACTAAGTTTCCAAAATGACTTGAAAAATGCTTCTTCCACTACATTAGTTTAACATTGAGTTTTTTTTTAAAGAAGAGTTACAAGCAAACGGTTTTTCTAAAACAACACTATCAAGAATAAAATGAATCCTAAGTATACACGACCTAATGAATGAATGCCTTTAAGCTATTTCAAAGTACAACTATGGTTTTCTCTAAAATGAGTTTATTTTATTCTTGATAGTGTTGTTTTTCTAAAACAACACTATCAAGAATAAAATGAATCCTAAGTATACACGACCTAATGAATGAATGCCTTTAAGCTAACCCAAAGTACAACTATGGTTTTCTCTAAAATGATTTTATTTAAGGTCTTCAAAAGTAACGTAAGTTAGCTTAGCCATTTCAGTGGCTAATGTAGCCATTTAAATCTAGCCATAAAGTCTAGGTCGGGTTTGGGAGGTTACAAGATGAAATATTAAAACAACTATCTTCTTTACTTCTTTGTGGAGAAACCGAAAACTCCATAGCTAATTTTGGGAGCTTTCAGCCAAGTCTTTTTGGTGTGCATGGTATGTATTTTCTCACTTGTTTTTAATGATTTTTATGTTTTTGAGATCATTACAACTAGTTTCAGCTAACCTGTATTTCCGATTTCAAAACTGTTACAGTTTTTAAAAATTACCATTAATGATTTTTTTTATGTTCTTGATGTTAAATGAAAGATTTTGAAGCTTGTGAATGTTTTAGGACTATTTTTTAAGTGATTTTGTATGGTTTTTAAGTTTAAGGACTAAATTGAAAGTAAGTAAATTTTGTAGGGTGTTCTTGAGAAATTTCAAAATTTGGGGGCTGTTTAGAGATGGCTAAAAATTCGACAATTTAGGTTTTTTAGTTAATTGTGAAAATAAGCTTGTTTTGATATTAGAGACTAAATTAAATAAATGTAAAAGTGTAGGGAAATTGTGTAAAATTTTCATCTAAAAAGTTATATGCTTTAAATTAAATTGTTTTAAAATAATTGGGGCTAATAATTGAAATAAAATATCATATAATTCAAGAATCGATAGAAAATCGTGGAAAGGAAAAAGTTGTTGAATAGTCCCTGAATTTTACTATCTTTACAGTTTAGCCCTGGTAAGTTCATACGTTTAATTTAGATTAATTTTCAATATTTTATTGACTTGTGAATCATTATTTTTGAATAATTATATATATAATGAAATAACCATAAATATGATTCAATGTAAGAAAATAAATTAAATTGTAAAATATAACAGCTCGTTTTTAGGTCAAATCGAAACAATAGTTTTTGGACCACAAATCTGAAGTAGAAATATTTCTTTTATTATTTCTTTAAGGTTTAAAGCATGATCGAATGATTGTGTGAAAATTTCGGTACGAAATTTTATCGATTGAGTACTCAATTTGTTTAGAAGGACTAAATTGTAATAGGTGCAAAACTTGAATTCTATAAGTTAAAGGTGTCTAATTGCTATGAAATTCTAAATTGGAGGTCCTTAAATGGTAATTACACCGTTATACTTTAGGACGGACAAAAACGGACATGGAATAGGTAAATTTTCAAAGTTTAAGTGAAGGGCATTTTGGTAATCTAGTAAATAAAGACAAAATAAGTAAAATAAAAGTGTCCATCTTCTCAAATTAGTCCCCCCCTAGGCGAATTTGAAGAAGAAGACATAGCTAGAGTTTTGGCCACTTTCAAGCTCAATTGTAAGTCCGTTCTTGCCCCATTTTTAATGATTTTTATGTTTTTGAAGTTGTCTCAACCTAATCTAACCTTTCCAAGGACTAATTTGAAGAAAGATTAAAGTGTAAAATTTGAACCATGATGAATATGTGTGCATTTTGATTTCTAATGGTAGAAAATGTATGTTTGATGTTAGATAAATAACATTTACAAAGTGAATTTTTATGAAAATGTCAAAAAGGGACCTATTTGTAAAAAGTTGTAAAATATGTGTTAAAAAGTGAATAAATGGAAAATGTGGGCCTTCATGAGCATGAAAAAGGTTCGACTAGGCTTGGGTAATGAAGAAATTAAATGAAAATCATTTTACGAGCCTAGGGACTAAAATGTAAAATGTCAAAAGGTTAGGGAAAAAATATAATTTTTGCCATAGTGTGTTTTTAAGTTGAATTGAATAATGTGATGAGTGAATAAGCTAAATTTGATATTATAGATCAAGAAAAATGAAGTTCGAGTTTAGACCGAGGAAAGAACAAGGTTGTGGACTAAATCGAACTAATAGCCGTTTTTGTAACCAAGGTAAGTTTGTATGTTAAATAAAATTTAATATAATTGTATTTAAATGCTTTAATATTGCATGAACTGTATGATTACTTATGTGGACGAGTCTAATTCTACTGGCACATCCGACGACGTTTGGTAAGCGAGAAATCTCAATCGAACCTTAGGAATAGATTAGGATACAAGTGACATGTCACTAGGGTATTATGTTATGTGTTTCAGGTGCTAGCCCTGTACGTCCTACAGGTGGCTAAGTATACTGGCATATGTTGTGGTTACTTGACAGCTTGTATGAGCAGCACCGTGTAGCTACGTCTTGACTGACAGCTTGTGTGAGCAAGCTCGTTGATGGCTCGAGAGTGAGCAATTATGTGTTATAAGATAGAGGTAGCAATGGCTACATATGTGGCAGTTTACGTGCTAGGTTTCTCAAGTATCCGAAATTATTATTCCAAGTGGTTCATTGTGTATGCCAAAGATGAGAATTAAATATGAAACAATTACGAGGTGGTACACGTATGTGCTTAAAACTTATGATTATTATATTCGTGAAATAAGGGATCCGAGGTAAGTTTGTAATGGAATGAATTATGAATATAAGATTATGGTAAACTATATTGTACTATATTATATTATTTGAATGTTCAATGTATGGTAGGGTTTTCTTATTTCTTGCATATAGCTATTTACCTTACTTCGTTTTATTTCTCATGTTTTTAGTGTCACCAAGCAAGCTCGGCTTGGAGATCGTCGGAGTTCGCCTCACACTATCAAATCTATCATTTTGGGTATCAATGATCTTAACATTTTGAGTATATGGCATGTATAGAGACTTGATCATTTTGTTATATGTGTCATTATTATTTTAGCAAAATGTATTGGCTTGTAATAGTTATAGGTCGTTTTGGTACTTAGTCATGTAAATTGGCTTATTTTGTCTAAAATGGTTGTAAGCCTACTTATATGAATATATGTGCCAATGCCCTTTGATTATGTGTTTTGGAATGGGTTGCTACATGCTTATTTATGGTTAAATGGCTATGTTGTTAACTGGTTGAATTTGATATGTGATACACTTGCTAAGTCTTAGGTATATGAGGCACAACTGTAATTGATCACTTAAGTATGTTTGAAATGCATGGTTTGCATGTTTACAGTGGACAATGAATGTGATTAGGATATCATGAAGTATGTGGAATTATTACTTGTTATTAATGGGTTAGATGATGGCACTGCTTGACATGTATTAGCCATGATTGCGGATGTTTTGGTTGCCTAAGTATACCATGATTTATGTTATTGAAATTGTGCATGTGTATGTGCAAATGAAGGTGGCAAATGGCTTGGTAAATAGCCTTTATTTTGTCCACACAGGTAGACACACAGATTGTCTATGGGCATGTGTTTTGGCTGTGTGTCCCCTGCACCTTAGTTTTGAGAAACAGAATGCTTAGAATTGAGCACATGGGCAGAGACACGAGCGTATGTCTCTGCCGTGTGGATGGTACGGCCTCGAACACGGGCGTGTACCCTCGCCGTGTGAAGTCTACACCTATTTTGTGAAAATTAATTTTCCACACGGCCTAGCACACGGGCATGTGATTTGGCCATGTGATTTCAATTTGTTCATGGGTTGCAAGTTAGAGAGTTACATGGGGTTGGGGCACGGACGTGTGTGACCACACGGCCTGCCCACACGGGCGTGTCCCATATCCGCTCGAGCATGTGACCCTTGTATAGTGGAAAATTTTCTAAGTTTTGTAAAAATTTCTAAAGTTCTCGGTTTAGTCCTGAACCACTTCCAAAGTACGTTTAAGGTCTCGTAGGCTCATATTAGGGACTTTATGATTAAATGAAAATAGTTTTAATTTGGATGCAAATTTATGACACGAAATTGTATGATTACTTGTGTTATAAGTTCGGTAATGCCTCGTACCCTGTTTCGGCATTGAATACGGGTAAGGGGTGTTACATTTGTGGTATCAAAGCTATGGTTTAATCGATTCTCAGACTAATGTAGCGTGTGTAAGAGTCTAGCTATACATGCCATATATAAATTGTGATAGTGTGACGACTCCTTACAATTTAAACTGTGTTTTCATATAGTAAATGGATCCCAACCGACATGTAGCTAATGATGTTGAAAGTAATGCGCCGGCTCACACTCAAGGGATGGCGCCATCTGAAAGTAGAGCGGCTATGATTAGTTAGGGAGGAGAGGCTAGGGAAGCCTTTTTCCAAAGGATGAATGAGTGGTTTGCCGAGTTTGTTCGAACAAATCCGGCTGCTCAACATCCTACACCCCCACCTAACCCCTAACCAGTTTTCGTAACTCCCCAAGGTGTGGAATTGTTAAGACTAAATAAGCCTCTAGTTGATAAGATCCGGAAACAAATGGCTGAAGAATTTAGAGCCAATATTGACGATGATCCCGAGAGGGCAGAGTTTTGGCTTGGGAACTCTATTAGGGTATTTGATGAACTTTCTTTCACACCGGAGGAGTGTCTGAAATGTGCTATCTCAATTCTGAGAGACTTGACATATTAGTGGTGGAATACTCTAATATCAGTGGTACCGAGAGAAAGAGTTACCTGTGATTTCTTCCAAGATGAGTTCAGAAAGAAGTATATCAGTCAATGGTTTATTGATCAGAAACGCAAAAAGTTCCTAGAGCTGAAACAGGCCGTATGATTGTGACTAAATACTAGTGAGAGTTTGTTAAACTTAGTAAGTATGCTTGGGAATGTGTTTCAACAGAGGCTATCATGTGTAAGAGATTTGAAGATGGGTTGAATGAAGATATCAGACTTTTAGTTGGAATTTTGGAGCTGAAGGAATTTGTTGTGCTAGTCGAACGAGCTTGCAAAGCTGAAGAGTTGAGCAAAGAAAAGAGGAAAGCTGAGTTTGAGACTAGACATTCGAGAAAGAGGCTGATGAATAATCTGTTTCAATCTTTATCAAAGAAATCGAGGGATTTGTATACTCGTTCAAATGCTTCAACTGGGTATCCCAACAGAGAGCGTGGGAAGCAATATTCGGGTACTAAGGCCCAAACTACGTCAATAGCGAGAGTTGGAAATGCTAGGTCTAACAGACCTGAATGTCAACACTATGGTAGACGACATCCTGGTGAATGTAGAATGAATAACCGAGCTTGATTTAAATGGGGCTCCTAAGATCACTTTATTCGAGAGTGCCCTAAAATGGCTGAGAAAGATAATTTTCAGAATGCAAGGCCGAGCAACACTGCCACTAGAGGAAGGCCACCAAGAAATAGGAGGAATGGGACTAGTAGCAAAGGTGTATCAAAAGATTTAACTTCGAGATCAAAGGTCAGAGCACCTGCAAGAGCCTACGCTATTCGCGCTCGCGAAGATGCGTGTAATACCCTAAATTAGGGGTTATGCATTTAGTGCATAACTCATGGGTTAGTGGGCTTCAAGAATGGTTTGGGTGTGTTTTAGGGATTCTTAAAACTTTAGGACTAAAGGGGGAGCTTTGGAAAAATTTTGGATTTAAGTGTAAAATGAGGAATTTGGGCTGGGGAGGCGTTAAGAATAATTTTTGGCATTTATAGGCATAAGAATCGCCTTGGCAGAGTGGCTTCTATGCGCCACTTAAGGTTTGGGAGTGCGCCATATAGGTCAGGAGTTCGAGTCTTGGGCGCGGCACCAGCGTGTATTATTTTTTGCAAATAGCGTTATTGATTAAAAAGGCTTTAAAAGAATTTGTGGTGGGTTTGTATCGCACAAGACTCCTTGGCCGAGTGGCGAAGAGCGTTGCTTGAGGGCTGCGGCTAGGAGGACTCGTGTTCGAGTCCTGGGGGTCGCGTTTGAGACGTTTTATTTTTTGCTTTTAGCGCTAAAGCATAAGGAGCCAGCGAAGGATAGGTTAAAAAAATGTTGCGACGTGTTATGGCATGAAAGGCGTGTTAGCAGAGTGGCTGGAGGCTTAGGAGTGTTTCCCCAGGTCTCGGGTTGAGAGACACGGGGGCAAAGGGCTTTTTATGGATTTTGTTTTGTTTTTCTTTTGGTGGCGTGGGAATGGGTGCATGGGGCATGCATGCGCGTGGGAGCAGGCTTGATGGGAGTGTTTTTATTTTATTTTGTGTTATCATTATTTTATGCATAGGATGATGGAGAGTTATTTTATTGTTGTTGGAAGTAGGATTTAGGTGATGGGTTTTATTTTTTTATTTTTGTTGGAGGATGGGATAGCTTTATTTTATATTATTATTATTATTATTATTATTATTATTATTATTATTATTATTATTATTATTATTATTATTATTATTATTATTATTATTATTATTATTTTATGTATAGAATAATGGGGTAGTGATGGGAGAGTGATTAAACAATAGAGTTTTATTGTTTTTGGTGTTAGAAATTAGCAAAAGGGGAGAGCATGGCCAATTGAAGCATGGGACCTTCATGGTTGGTTTTGGTTTTTGCAAAAGGGGGGGTGCCGAAAGTGATTCTTTGGTTTGGATTTTCTCTCCATTTTTGTTGGCCGAATCTCCCTAGCTTGTTTTTGGTTCTTTTCCAAATGTGCATGGCCAATTTTTCTTGAAATGGTTTTCTTTTCTTTTTACCTTGAGCATGGTGGTTTTGAAATATGCTTAGGAGGGGCTAAGTGCCGAATTATAATTGTTTCTTCTCTAGTCTCTTTTGCCGATTTTTGTAACCAAGAAAAACCCTCTCCTTTTTCTCAATTATTTTGTTAAGACCGAAGCTCCATTTTTATTCCTTGTAGCCAAATATTCTTTTGCAATTTTGGGGTTTAACCGAACTTTCATTGAACTTTTCCACAATATTGTTTCTGTTATTTTTGTAAAGCCGAGCCTTTGACCACCTTGAATCTATTTCTACTCTTGGTCGAATTCTTTAAAGCATTAAGCCCTCTCTACTTTGGTGCCAAAACTTCTCGTTGGGGATTTAGAAGTCGTTTCTTTAAAGGTGCATTAAGGGAGGTCTCGGGATTTTGAACATCAAGGTATGGTAGTATGTGCTATTCGGCCTAAGGCCACTTTCTAATGATTTTTGGATATAGAAGACGTTTCTAATATGTTGTTAAGCAGGGATTTTGGTAACTACAAGAGCAAGTAAATATTTTGGGGCTTGGAAAAGCTAGGTAAGGTGATAGTAGTATTCAACCTTATGCCATGCTTGGTATTTAAGTGGTTAACCGGTTTGACAATGGTAGTTAGGGGCTTCTCGACAGGAATAAGCAAAGCCTTCGGGATTTGGTAAGAGACCAAATCGGCATTAAGGAGGAGGAAAACCACGTTTCAAGATCATGTTAGGTTCGAGTAGTTCGGGATTTCACTAATAGTCAGGTGTGTAGTTAGCCTACTGTTTTCCGGGATTGATGTGATATTTGCATGTGTTATGTGTTTATTAATAAGTGCAGTGATAAATGTGAAATAGATACCCTAAAAGGGTATGACGATGATCAGGTTAGTATCGAATCTGTTGAGATGTGATTATTAATACGTGTATGTGAGTATGCCTATGAATATGAATGTATGGTTATGAATATCATGTACATGCATTATCATGGCATTATTTTTATGTGCATGTGCATGGGATGGGATATGAAAGAAGGTACGGGTGTACTTCGAGTACGTGGTTTGATGTTAGCCTTGAGCTACCTCGTGGATTGACGATGACTGAGGTCACGTTGTGGATTATTTGCGATTTAGTTCGCGTGGCTTGATGAGTGGCTCTGTGCCTCATCGTGGTTGATATCGGCTATGTGCCATATCGTGGTTGATGAGTGACTATGTGTCCCATCGCGGTTTTGGTATTAGCTACGGCTACATCGTGGATTGACGCTGACTGAGGTCGCGTTGTGGATTTTTGTGCTTAATTGCATGTGGACGGCACTGATTGCCTTTTGGAGTGAAAAGGAGAGGGTGATTTGAAAATCCCCTGGTGTGTGGTAGGCTGGATACGGGGGTGTGTAGAGGATGGACCCTAGGTTTGGGTTGGGTGCACTTTGCATAATTATATCTGATATGTGAACATTTGTGGAAATGGGCTAAGCCCAGTATGTGGATATTATGTGGTTAATTACCTTGTCACTTGATAAGTGCATTGAATATGGGCCAAGCCCAGAATGTGATAATATGCGATTTTGATATTATTATCTGATTTTTGGGTTCATATGTGGTTAACATATGGGTGGATTTCAGTGGTTTAATTACACACTGAGTCCGTGTGACTCACCCAATTATTATTAAACCTTACAGGTGATCGTGATCTTTGGACCAGGTTGGAGTGGATACAAAGGTGGCCATGCGGAAGCGGATTTTCATGCAAAAAGATATTTTGTTTAATTAATTAAGTATCTATATTTTCAGTACTTTGATTAAGTGTTTAATGTAAAAAGGCCCATTAACGTATTTAAGTATTTTTACTAAGTATCTCTATTATTATGTTCTATTACGATTCAAACTTTTAAATATTGATTGCAAATGGCTTTATTTCCTTAAGTATGTATAACAAAGTTTTGAATCCGGCGTTTCCATAATAATTTAGTTTTTACTTAGAATATTTCAAGTCACGAAAATATTTTATTTAAGGAAACAAATTTTCAACGGTTTTACTTTTAAGTCAGATTATTTTCAAACGTTTTTCCGTAGTGGCACTTCAAATTCGGTCGTAGTGAATGGGCCGGGTTTGGGGTGTTACAATGTGTCATCCCTTGATGTGATCACTAGTACATTTTCTCTCTACGATACTAATATAGTTGCATTGATTGATCCTGGATCGACTCATTCTTATATTTGCATGAATTTGGTATCTAGTAAGAATTTTCCTATTGAGTGCACTGAGTTTGTGGTTAAAGTGTCAAACCCTTTAGGCAAGTATGTTTTAGTTGATAAAGTTTGCAAGAGTTGTCCTTTAATGATTCGGGGTCACTATTTTCTGGCTGGCTTATTGCTTTTACCATTTGACAAGTTCGATGTAATTCTTGGAATAGCTTGGTTGACTGCACATGATGTCGTAGTGAATTGTAGATGAAAGGTTATTGAATTGAAATGTCAAAATAATGAAATTCTTCGAACCATAACATTTTGAGCGTATGGCATGTATAAGGACTTGATCATTTTGTTATATGTGTCATTATGATTTTAGCCAAATGTATTGGCTTGTAATAGTTATAGGTCGTTTTGGTATTTAGTCATGTAAATTGGCTTATTTTGGCTAAAATGGTTGTAAGCCTACTTATATGAATATATGTGCCAATGCCCTTTGTTTATGTGTTTTGGAATGGGTTGCTACATGCTTATTTATGGTTAAATGGCTATGTTGTTAAATGGTTGAATTTGATATGTGATACACTTGCTAAATCTTAGGCATATGAGGCACAATTGTAATTGATCACTTAAGTATGTTTGAAATGCATGGTTTGCATGTTTACAGTGGACAATGAATGTGATTAGGATATCATGAAGTATGTGGAATTATTACCTGTTATAAATGGGTTAGATGATGGCATTGCTTGACATATATTAGCCATGATTGCAGATGTTTTGGTTGCTTAAGTATACCATAATTTATGTCATTGAAATTGTGCATGTGAATGTGCAAATGATGGTGGCAAATGGCTTGGTAAATAGCCTTTATTTTGTCCATACGGGTAAACAGCCTATGGGCATGTGTTTTGGCCATGTGTCCCGTACACCTTAGTTTTGAAAAATAGAATGCTCAGAATTGAGCACACGGGCAGAGGCACGGGCATCTGTCTCAGTCGTGTGGATGGCACTGCCTCAAACACGGGCGTGTACCCTGGCCGTGTGAAGTCTGTACCTATTTTGTGAAAATTAATTTCCCACACGGCCTAGCACACAAGCGCGTGATCTGACCGTGTGATTTCAATTTGTTAATGGGTTGCAATTCAGAGAGTTACACGGGGTCGGGGACATGGGCGTGTGTGACCACACGGCCTGCCAACACGGGCGTGTCCCATATCTGCATGGGCGCGTGACCCCTGTATAGTGGAAAATTTTCCAAGTTTTTTAAAATTTTCTAAAGTTCTAGGTTTAGTCCCGAACGACTTCCAAAGTATGTTTTGGGCCTTGTAGGCTCATATTAGGGACTTTATGATTAAATGCAAATGGTTTTAATTTGGACGCAAATTTATGACTCAGAATTGTATGATTACTTGTGTTGTAAGTCCGATAATGCCTCGTACCTTGTTCCGGCGTTGAATACGGGTAAGGGGTGTTACATAAAATGTTATATGACTATCTATATTGAGCCTAGGTGAATTTAGGATATGATACAATTGGCATGCCAATAGGTTATATTACGCGTGGTATGGGTTTGGCTTGTAATGAGATGATGATTATTGATTTGTTACTGCTTACTGAATATATTGAAGTCTAAATTTGTTATGGACATCGTGTTATATTTACAGTGATTCTAGAGCGTTACTGGGGGCAGATGTAAAGCCTACAAGCTTAGCACTTAGTGCCCAGGTGTGTTCTGGAGGGATGTTAACCTACGAGCTAGGTACTTAAAGCTAGGAACTTAGTGCCCAGGCGTGTTCTTGGTTGATTTGGCTCGTTTGAGCGTTCTTGTGTGTTCTGAGATGGTTAACTGTGTATCCGAATTCATTTATATCGTTCATTGGGCTGAAAAATTTAATGGTTAAATGACATGATATTAACATGTATTTAATTTTCAGTATGATGCTTCGATTGTGACTTATATATGTATTCATGGTTTTCGATAATATATCGTGACTTGATAATGGTTGCAACTGTATAAATATGATGATTAAAATGACTCGTAATTACGAAACTCACCTGTTGAATTGTTGTGGTTGACAGGGTTAATATCAGTTAATGATTTTTTTTAATTATTAAACCGTGGTTATGCAGTAAGTTGTAATGTTTCAACCTATGAACTTACTAATCTCGTAAAAGCTTACTCGAGTCATTTTTCTGTTTTCTTATAGATATCATTTTGTGGAATCGGGTGATCGGATAAACTTGAAGATCACACTGTCTAGATATCTTTTGGTAGTTTTTGAAATGTTTACTTTTGGGTTATATGGCATGTAATAGGTGTGATTGTATATGTTTGGATACTTATTTCATATGTTACATCTTAGCTTGGCGTAAAATTGTTTGAACTTGCTTGTGTTTGAGCCTTTAGCTTTGGTATGTATATGTTCTTGTAAATTTGTTTTGGTGATTTGGTATAAGCCTCTTGGAAGTGTTTGAATCATGGTATGAATGAATGTGAATGAATAAGAAGTGATAAGTTTGGCATGAGTTTTATGTATGAACTTATGAACTTAAATGCAAATTAGTTTGGTGTGATATGTGAATTGAGATTGATATTTGAATTGCGATGTCAATGTGGATACATTGGTTAAGCACTTAGGTTGAATGTTTTGACATGTTTTAGGCTTATTTGAAAGTGTTTTTAAAGTATGGAAATAGTTTATTTTGATTTGGCTTGGTACCTAAGTGTTGGATGAAAGTTTTCCTTGTTTAGGAAGCTTTTTAAGGTACACACAGCATGAGACACGGCCTGTCACAGCTTGGGACACAGGTTATGTAACACCCTTAACCTGTATCTGTCGCTGGAATAGGGTTACGGAGCATTACCAGAGTTTACATTTCAAAACTATCAAAAATTTTAAAACATTTAATTCATATCATCAATCATAGTAAAACCAATCAATAACATACATATTGTCCCTTCTACGAGCCCTCAAGGCCCTAAAAACACATTAGAAACAAATCGGGACTCAATCGGAAACATATAGAATTTTTCAGAAAAAGATGAAAATTTTCAAAATTGCAGGGGTCACACGGCTGTGTGACTCACACGGTTGAGAGACACGCTCGTGTCTCAGTCTGTGTGGACATTCGAAGTAGGAACACACGGCCGTGTCCCAGCTTGTGTCCGAGCCCAAGTAACTCTTTGACTTGGGTCATACGGCCAAACCACACGCTCGTGTACCAGGCCGTGTAACTTTCGAAATGAAACCTTTAAAAACTTATAAGGGACACACGGCCTTGTCGCCTGGTCGTGTGTCACACAGGGCTGAGACACACGTCCGTGTCTCTGACCGTGTGGACAAAAAATAGGCCATTTCCAATCCATTTTTCTCACACATTCATGCATACACCTATAACCAATTTACCACATGTAATCAAGCATCCCAAAGTACACCAAACCATACAACAACAAGCTATCCAAATAGGTACATATTCATACAACCAATATGCCCAAAAGGCACCTCAATCACAACAATTAAACATGTGTAACTAAATGCTTAGTTTAGCCAAAACTTACCATTTTGTACACATATCAAATCCACGCTCATATGTACCTAATTTACCATTTAACATTTAGCATCATAAGCCATAAATACCAACTACATTTTTAATACCAAAATGACCATGTTCAACTTCCATCATCTAAGCATCATAAAGACTATAAAGTCATCTATGAAAAGGCCACATACATATATCCACATATCAACCATTTTAATCATTCTAAATACCAAATTTACAAGCCAAAACATAATGGCTAAAACATCAACCAAAAACACTTATACATGTGCATTTTTATCCAATTATCAATTAACTTGTTTCCATGCCAAAATATAACATAATTGCTACATAATCACCACACCATATTAGATTCATTCCATATCTAGTTCAAAACCTTTCCAAAGCATACCATATCTTGACCTTGTTGAGGTCAATTCATTATATATCACTTTGGCCATTCAAACATGCTTTAACACATTATTAAATTAACACATATCAACAAGGCACCAAATGTACCAAGGCTACATCACCCAAAATGTCATATACATGCCAAACACATCAACTAACATTCAACTAATTATCAACCATAAGTTCACTTATGCATGCCATTATAACCTTAACCAATACATTAAAATCTACTGATATAATCATTGGGTAGTGTGATAGATCTCCGACTAGCTTCCAACCCGATCGAGCTTCCGATAATCTGAAAAGTAAGGAAAAACAACTACCTAAACAATGAATGCTTAGTAATCTCGTATAAACTTTAGTCATATCAATTCATTTCAAATATGAAATTTATACATATCAAGAATAATCCTATACCAATACTACAAGATTCATGAAACCATATTCAACAACTCACAAAGTGAATAAATCCATAGCATCACATATACATATCATCCCTAGCATAGTAGGATTTTAAATAACTTTAAACCCTTTCAAATTTTCTTATTTTCATTTGCATTTCATTACTTTCCATTGCATTTACTTTCTTTAACTTAAATATCAACATCAATTCAACACATCATTCCTTTTTTCATCATTTTACACTTCAAGTATGAACTTACTATTTCATTACCTTTCCACACTCGTTTCATATGCATAACACACAAGACATAAGCATATCATTCAACCATAGCCTTGCTAGTGCGTTTAAACATAGCTCTTTTCGAATTAATCACATGATAAACCATTTCATAAGAAATTGCATAATTTAAACCTTACCACTCTTTCAGGAACACAAGCATATTTCCATTTGAGTACTTACCATTTCAATGCAACTTATAAGTAAACATAATACCATTCAACCAATAGCTTGGCACATGCCTAAGCATCAAACAACAACACATGTTAGCATATTTGAACATATTTTATATAAATTCAACATTGAAAACCATTTATTCTCAACATGTAACACTTGAATTTATTACTCATCTCAACTTACATAATTTCCATGTATCATCATATCAAAGATGTTCATATATGTACATTTCATAATACATATCATTCTCTTACCGTTTCTTATTTAAATATTGTCCGTTGAACCATTTAGAATACCGTTGGATACTTGAAATAGCTCACACATAGTATGCTAACTCATATAATTATAATCCGTCAATTCCTATACATGTATGCTCAGATGAGCTATGAATAAGTATGCTCACACGAGCTGTGGGTTGGAACGTAGCTACACGATGCTGCTCACACAAGCTGTGGAGTTTCGCAACACATGTCAGACCTCAGCCATCGGTAGCATGTTCAGGACCAGCACTTGAATCATGTAAACCCTAATGACATGTCATTTGTATCCTATGAATTCCTAAGATTCAAATGGGGCTCGGTAATTATCGTACATCGTTGAATTTACGTCATTTCATAACACAGTAAATTGCATACTAACATATATGTGTGTGTGTGTGTGTGTGTGTGTGTGTGTGTGTATGGATTTAATCACAATATAATCACATATTAACATTCAATTTAATTAAAATTATACGGAATACAGTTCATATGAACTTACATGGCTAAATTGTAAAAATACCAAAGTTTAGGGGCATTTTAGTAATTTTTCATTTTCCTCAATTTCCCACCGATCTTGATCTAAATTAATAATTTCATTCAATTTATCAATTTAGACGGTAACACAATGTATTTCTTGCAATTTGGTCATTTTTACAAAATTTCCCCTAAAGTTTTTCTTTTATCCAATTTAGTCTCTAAGTCCAAAACATGTAAATTAACCATTTTTAAAGTTAAATTATAATAACCAAATGTTAATGGCACTAATATCAGCCCATATTTGTATTAATTTCACATCAAATCCTTATACTTTTACTATTTTAACAATTTAGTCCCTAATCAGAAAATTCATCAAAAATCACTTAACAAAATACTTTTAATTATCAATCAACATTCCAAATTCATCATTTAACATAAAAAAATAAATCACAATATTCATTAATGGCAACATTCAAAATCTTTAACAGTTTCAAAATCGAAGGTACGGACAAACTAGACCTAATTGCAACGATCTCAAAAACATAAAAATTATTAGGAACGGGGCTAAATCTAACTTACATACAACCTATGAAGTTTGGCCAAAGCTTGAAGGTCCGACAATCAGCTTTCTCCTTTCTCAAATTCGGCAAAACATAAAAAGAAAAAGATGATATCTTTTACTTTAATTATTTACCTTTTAATTTGTTTTATTTTTAATTAATAAAACATACATATTTTCATAATAAGACAGCCAACCTCCCACTCATATGTAATATGGTATATTTACCATATTAGTCCATATACTTCCATTCATAAGCTATTTAATCGCTTAAATTAAATAGCAATCAAATTTTTCATCTTTTATAATTTAGTCCTTTTTAATTAATTAATCATCGAAATGTTAAAATTTTTCAACGAAACTTTAATACCACCTTAATGACACTTCTTAAATATTTTTATAGATATTTATGACTCGATTTATAGAAACGAGGTCCTAATACCTTATTTTCTAAAACCACTTGACCTTGGGGTCATACCACTTAATAAATCAGTTATATAACATAATTTATCAAATCAAAAACCTTTTTAAAATCATATTTGACTCGTAAATATTAAATAATGATATTTACGAACTTACTCGTCGAATTTGGTGGCCTCGAAACCACTGTTTCCGACATTACTGAAAAACAGGCTGTTACAGGCTGTCACGGCCTAGCCACATAACTAGGAGTCTTATTGATTTTAGGTGCAGGATTTTTCACATGGTCACAGTTAGTTACACGGTCTGAGCACACAGGTGTGTGGGGGTGGCCACACGGCCATGTCACCTTTGTTTTCAAATTTTTCTATAATTTTCTATTTCGTTTCAAATTAGTCCTAGATTATTTCCAAACTATTTTTAAGGCCCCGTAAGCTCGATTTAAGGCCTATAAATGTATTTATGCTATGAATGATATTTAGATTTGAATATTGGTTATTTAATTTAGTAAATGAAAGGTTAATGCTGTTAATGGTTTCAATATGTGTTGTAATATTCTGTAACCCTAATTCAATGATGGAGACGGGTTAGGGGTGTTACAGAATGATATAAGTTGTGGGTTTAGATTGTTGAGGCTTTTGGGACTACCAAAGTATGAAGAAAGGAAAAAGGTTTAGGAAGAAATCGTTGTGAAGGGACAGGGAATTGATTAAGCATGGCTTTGCATGAGAGATTATAATGATATAATGTACCATAATGAAAAAAGAAGGGGTCAACATTAAAGTTACTAGAAAAGTTATGGTTTTAAAAAATGGTAGATGGAGCTAAGCTCATTTATCTTTATTATAAAACGAAAAAAATTACTTGGATAACTAAGAGGGAGGAAGGATTTATAAATGAGAGAATTGATAGACCTGTGGTGAATCTACAATAGGATGAGGAGTTTTCTTTGGGAATAATTGATTAATTTGACAATAGTGGATTCTGAACGTGCCCTTAAATAGTTCAAATTTAAGATTATATAGGTTGAACATGAGGAGTGTGAGCAGGTGATCAAGAAGGGATGAAGTGCATTGTTTAATCATTCGATTGCTTTTAATGCTGTTTAAAAATTGAAGAGTTGGAAAAGAAAATTGATTGAGCGAAGGAAAATGGTGTTTCCAAATAATAAAAGAGTAATTGAGGATTTAATGTGTAATTTGGTATATTACAGAATAATAAAAAGTTAAAAGTAACAATGTAAAGAAAATGGGAAAAAAAAAAGAGCTAAAGAAAGCTTGGAATAAGGAGGAAAAGTATTGGAACCAAAAGTCTAGGATTAAATGGTTAGATTTTGGTGACAAAAATACCAAATTCTTCCATCAATATACATTGCAAAAGAGGCGGGAAATAAGATAGGTTGTCTAAAAGCTATCGATGGTCAGTAGATTGAGAATGAGAAATAAATTCAAGAAGAGTTTGACTATAAAAGATTTGTTCACTACTTAAGAGCATACGGTTTGGTGTTGAATATCACAGGTGGTGCCAAAGTTGATAACTAAGACGGTGAATAAGGTTCTGACTAGGGAAATGGAAGTTAAGGAAATAAAGTAGCCAGTGTTCAGTTTAGGTGCAATGAGGGCACTCGGGCCTAATGGCTATAATGATGTAGTTTATCAGAGGTATTAGGAGATTGTTAAGGATAAGATAGTTGAAATGATGCAGAGTTTCTTTTGGGATTAGTATATGCTGAGAGTGATTAAAAGAATGGACATTGTGGTGATTCTAATGGTGAAAAAAATTAAAGGGAGTAGATCAATCAACTGTTGTAATTTTGTTTACAAAATTGTGTCTAAGATATTGACATAATGATTACAACAATATATAAGATTACAGATAATGGAGAATCATAGTATATTGGTAGGGAAAAGACAAATACATGACAATATTGTGATTGAAGTGTGGTTTTCCACTATTTAAGCTTAAGAAAGAAAAGGAAAAAATTGTTAGGATTTTTGTGCCCTTAATTTAGTAATTTTCATCATATTTGATGAATGATTAAAAAGGTCAAATTGATTATTCATGGAAATAAAAAAAAATTATTCATTATCTCTATATTAGACTATCCTCGATAGTTATTGCAAGTAAATTAAAATGTATAAGCAAATATTGGCTTATTAATTACTTAAGATTTAACTAATATGAAGTTACGTTATACAGATGGATTATAATGCAATAAAACAACTTATATTAGTAGATAATCTAGATTGCCCGTAGTCCACAGAATTAGATTAAGCAAATGATGTAAATAATAGGGGACTATTATGTCGTTTATAAGTCCAATTGGGGAGATAGCTTGTCTTGGCATGAACCACGTTGAATCAATCTTAGATTCGTTTATGGATTTATTCACTTGTGACGTTCATTGTGTGACTTACCTAAATCCTGAGTAAGTGAATGACCATGTGTGTGTAACCAATGTGCTTTGATATATTGAAAACTTGTGCTCTCATGGTAATGGGCCAAAAGTATGTTGGGTACATGACTTATGCATGATATGACTTCACTCACAATAGTGAAACCATAGCTTAATAAAGAGTAAACGATATTCTTTCATTGACATTATATGTATTATGCAAATGAAATATGGTCAATGTTCATTTGTCTAGGACAAATGATTTTACAATTACTAATTTAAGTAAGGATGATTTTCATTGTTGAAGATGCAATGGTGATCATGAGATAAAATGAATTGAATTAGGTGAATGAATTTAACTTGAAGGGATCATGGATATCTTATAGGGGTAACACACATGTGACAAGATCGTCGGACTAAAGCATGAAATTAGTGACTTTTTTAATGGTATATAATAGGTAGCTCAACCATGATACTTTAGCTGAATGACTCCATGATTAAATGATTTGTAATTAATAAATGAAGAGTTGAAATTTAATTACAAATTATTGATGCCTTAATTATATATGTCGAATTGGTCCCTCTACTAGCTCAACACAACTCTTCCACAGATTGCATTTAACATGAATACTTGTATGGAACTATAAACTATTGAACAAGGAGAAATGGTTCATTAGATTTACCCATTGGAATAATAGGTGCTTTTTTCAGCTTAATGATTAGATTGGTCTGGGTTTAATTTAGTCACTTTGGATATCTATTTAATTTGATTAAATGATGAATCTAAAGTGGAGCTAAATTAAGAGATCATGTTATCTAATTATTTGGAATGGAATAAAATTAATTAAATAAAGTTACACATGCATTTTAATACAGTAAAATCACTATGACTTTAACATGACTAAAATAGGACTTGTATAAATTATTTAATTGAAAATTTAATTTTAATTTATTAACTAAAATTAATTAAAAATTTAAAATACATATGTCAACTTTTAAGGTAAAAAGAAAAAAGAAAAAGTCAACACATATGGGAGAATAGCTTGGCACCCAAGCAAATTTGTCTGCGGCACAATGATGCTCCATAATTTATAATTGATAAATGAAATTTCAACAACATAATTTAATACTAATAAGTTGGAAATGAAGAAAATAATATTAAGAGAGACTTTTGATTCAAATTTAGCAAAGTTAATGTTTAATCAGGCTTGGAATGTTGATACTAAAAATATGAAATATTAATGTAATTTAATTATATCTTATTTCAGTTTCCTTCATAATTTTTATGTTAATTTGAAATTTTCTCGAATCGAGTCAAGTGAGATGGAATTCGAATTGAATCGAATTGGATCTATTTGTTCGAGTTAAATTAAAAAAAAAAATTTACTTTGGGTCCTTGTAACCATTGTGACCCACTGTAATCAAATTCGCCCATCGTATTTAAATTTGTTATTAACTTTCATCTCATCATAATTTATTTACTAATCTTTTATATACGGGTTAGCTTTTTTGCTTGCTTAATTGCTTCAATTATCTTCTGATTTTTGTCACTATGTATTTTGAAATTAAAAAAAGTATTAAATATAAATAATGTAATTTTTTAATATAAATTATCTTAAAGATAAAATATGAAATTGATATCAACATAAAATTTTAACACAAATATTTTATAGAATCATCAATAATTTAATTTTAATAGAAATTTATAAAGATTTAATATGATTAAACAATTCAATAATACAAATAGAATAAAATGTGAAATTTAATTTAATTTAATAATATAAATAGTAGATATAAATAATTTTTTTTATAAAAAGACCAAAAAGGTCAAACTTCATTAAATTGAATCACTAATAACCAAGTCATGTCCCAACTACAAGATTTCGCAATAGCATTTTTACAAATAAAGTCAGCTACCCTATTACAACTATGATTAGCCCAGCAAATAGTAGCCGAATGAAAATTATCCATCACATTTTGAATTTCATTTATGCACGTCCTCATGATGGTGATGTGCCTTCCAGGTTTCTTCACTCTGTTAAAAAGACTTGCATTGTCAATCTCAAAAACAATTTTAGAAATACTGAGAGCCCGCGCCTTTTTCAAGCTTTCCTCAGAAACATAAAATTTAGCCCATTCTGCTGACAACGTCTCTTCCTTGAAACCCCCTCCACTGCCAATGACGAAACCCTCCTCTTCTCTAATGATAAAACCATAACCAGTTTTGTTTTTGTTTATCGCTGCATTGAAATTAACTTTTGCGTAACCTCTCGGGGGTTTCTCTCATATTTTGCAAATAGGAGTTGCAGGAATAATAGGGTCATTCATCAGATTGTAGATGCGGAAGTCATGGCTTAAAGTTTTGGCTCTTTCCCAGACAACCTGCGCATGATCTTCCTTACCCCTAAATATAAAATTATTCCGGTTGTTCCAGCTATTCCAAAGGACTGTTATGAAGTCGGCAGTAGCTTTCTTATTCAGAGTGCTCATAACACCCTCGAGCCAGTCTATGCAGCAATCATATTCTTTAACAAGCAGCTTGTTGTCCAAGCCACCAATGGAGAGAATAGTCCTCACTGTTGGGCAATCTTTGAGGGTGTGAATAAGAGTTTCTTTCTCAACACTGTGTCAAAATCTTTTCTTTTCTTTTCTTTTGAAAAATGAGGTCTACTTTGATTTTGAAAACGAAAAATGGGAGTCGCCACCAATCCTTTTTGACGAGGTGTGATCAGGTCACCTCGTAATTCAATCATTTTAATAAAAATTTAAATTTACCAAAACGACAATTTTTTTTTGGTCTACGAAATCCAAAAAATGGATTCGTGAATCGGCTACGCACGAGGAAGGATTAGCACCCTCGATACGCCCAAAAATTTGTACCTAGTTGATTAATTGATGTCTTTAATGTCGAAAATTGAAAATTTGAAGAGAATTTTAAAATACGATCATTTGTTATAAAATTGAAAATTTTTGAGAACAAGGCATGTTTCATGTTAATAGAGAAAAAGAATTATGTTTCGTAAGTTAGGACACAATGTCTTAAATTCCCGATGCGAGAATAAACGTCGAAAAACTTATTTATTTTGAAAGGTATTCGATTATCTCGGTTTTTAGAAAGAAATCATAGAACACGAACTTTTTGTAATTCCCGAGGTTATTTTAAAAATTTAAAAACGTTCGTTTGTTTGGATTTATCGAGAGAGTCAGAACCCCGTAAGTTAGAGTACGACCTTTCGAATATCAAAATACGATATATTGCTCGTTTTTAACAAAAAAATTTATGTATGGGATAAAAAATAAAGTAACGTAAATTGGTAGTAAAACGAAAAAATAATGGTACAAAACATGCATGATGAAAAAATGATAAATGTATTAATGTGAATAACAATAATAAGGACGAAAATAAAATAAAATAAAATAATCAAAAATGAAAAGAAAAAATAATAAGTAAATAAATACAAAGAGATAATATGATTATAATAGTAATAATAATAAAAATAATAGCAATAATAATAGTAAAAAGTAATAATAGTAGTAACAAAATAATAATAATAATAATAAACTAATAATAATTGTAAAAGATAAATAAATAATAGTAATAATAATAATAATAAAGTGATAATAAAAATGAAAATAATAATACTAGTAATAATAATAATAATAATAATAAAATTGCAAAAATTACTAAAAAAGGGGATTAAGCTAAACTTAAAACAAAAGTCTGGGGAAAAATCGGAAATAAAAACAAAGAAAAAGGACCTATCCGAACACGCGAATAACAATGAGGGGTCAAAAGGGCAATTTTCCCTTATCTTCCAAAACGACGTCATTCCATTGAGGGGTTAAAACGAAATAATAGCAAAATTATCGGGCAAAATGAAAGGAGATAAAAAAAAGGACTAAATTGAAAATGGTCAAAAAAGCAAAAGGGCCAAAAGCGCAAATAACCCTTCCGCTAAAAAAACACGCGGATCCTAGGCGGGTCGGGTCGGTTGGATCGGGTCATGGCCTAAACAGCGTCGTTTTGGCATAAGGGACTAAGGCCTAAAACGGCGCTGTTTTAATCGTTTATAAAAGCTAATTTTTTCTAAAAAATTTTCATTTTGCAGCACCCTTAAAAAAAATTTGAGAGCCTTTCTTTGGCTCCGTGTACGGTGGTCGGACCCCCCAGGTACGTTTTTTTTTTCTTTTTTTTTGTATGCTATATTTTAATGTATGTGGATAGCTTTAAAAAAATAAAAACAAAAATCTTTACATGTATATATACATAGTTTCGAAGAGAAAAAAAAAGAAAAATATATAAAGAAAAAGAAGATAAAATCAACCTCTGATCTAATTTTTTTTGTTGCTTTGTATTGATTATGTCGGGAAAAAATACAATGTTCTTTCATGGCTTTTATAGCCGAAATCGAAAATGAAATAAAAATACAACGTTTTTCTCTGTTGTTCTTTGTTTGCTACCCGTTTGTCCTTTTTTTGCAGGTACGGAGCAACGTGGTGTGAGGTGGGCAAAGGTACGGAGGCCGTATGGTGGTGGCAACGTGGAGCGGGCTGGAGGCTATTGTGGCACACCTTAGCTAGGGTTTTTCCTTGTTTTTTTCTGATTTGTTGTGGGCTAGGGTTTTTGTAATGGACTATTAAACTGGACTTGTTTTTATTTTGAAATTTGGATTTTATTTTAGGTTAATTTTGGGTTAATTGGACCTGGGCAAAAATTGGGCCTTACACACCGCACCTTGGACAATCCTGCCGAAACTCGTCAAATGGAAGCAATCTTGGCATTCGTAGGAAGTATTTCATGACCTACCCGCCAAATAAAGACACAGATCTTGGGGAGGGTTTTCAATTTCCAAATAGCTTTCCAAAAAAAACAATGGGGGTCAAAACCCACAAGCTTTATCATGAGCCAAGAGTATATTGATTTAGAGTAATATAAGCCATACTGGTTGTGAAACCACATCACCTTATCCTTATGATCCTTATCACCAATTGGAAGGTTACATATTTGGTCTTCCAGGAAGTTTCCATATATCGCATGCACCCTATCTTTTTCCATCTCCTGTTTTCATCAGTCCATAAGTCTTTAACCTGTCTCTTGTGAGGAGCCACCATAGCTAGGTTCATCTCATTGCTGTTTAATCCTTCAAAACCCCAATTGTTTTGAATAGATATTGATGCTTGTGTCATTTCAAACATGCCAACCAAAGCCATCCTTGAGGACCTTTGCAGATCCATTAATATTGGACCAAGTAAATGATAGTTTGTCTACTGTTTTTGGCTAGAAAATATCACCCCCAGGGAAATACTTAGACCTCAATACTTTATAGAAAAGAGTGTCTTTAACAGAGATGAGTCTCTACACTTGTCTGCCGATGAGAGCCATGTTAAACAGGTGAAAGTTCCGAAAACCAAGACCACCTATACCTTTGGGGTAGCAAACTTTATCCCACGGAAGCATAGCCCTATACCTACCATTCTTTTGCTCACCCACCACATTCTACAAATCTTTGATTGCATGTCATCCACCATACGCCTAAGAGCCAAGAAAACCAAGAAAGCATAAGTAAGAAGAGATTAAAGACTGCTTTATAAAGATTTATTTACAACCAAAAGAGAGAAGTCTCGTTGACCAGCTATTAAGCCTACAAGAAAATTGGTTATAATGTCATTAAAAGCCTTAGATTTTCTTTTACCAACAGGGAAAGGCAATCCAAGGTAATTGTCCAGGTTATCCACCACTTTCATGCCAAGAGACTCCCCAATAGAAATACGATGCTCCCTAGGAGTATTTTGACTAAATAAAACCACGGATTTTTCAAATTTTATTTTTTTGTCAAGAGAATAAGGCATACTCTCTTATAATGTTAAAAAAAGCATCAACATCCCTTATTTATTTATTTTTTTGTCGAGAGAATAAGGCAAACTCTCTTATAATGTTTAAAAAAGCATCAACATTCCTTTTGTAACGCCCTGATTAATCTATCCCTATTTCTGTAAGTATCTGACACAATTTTATATCTACTTCAGTGGTTAAGTGTTCTGGTTTGAGAGGTCTTGGGTTCAAGTATCACATTTGCTAATTTTTATTATTTTTTTATCTAAGCCTTACCCTTATTCAGTGGGCTTATATTAAATTGTCTGTAAATTCATATCAAAATGAGCCTGCTGGTCCAAATGGTAAGGGAATTGGTGTGTTGGAGGTCATGTGTTTGAGTCCCTGCGCGAGCATGGGTGTTATTTTTGCTCGGTTCGGTGACAGAGTTTCGGTGGAGTTAAAATCCTGTAGTGGTTGAGATTGAGGGGTTAGTGGGAGAGATTTGAGGAGTTGGGGTGTTAATCTTTTATTATTTTTAGCTGTTTCCTTTTTCAAAATTTTCCTCTCTTTCCAGAAAAAAATTGATGTTAGTGCTTCCCCCATTTTTCTATATTTCGTTCTTTTTTCCAATTCTGCAAAACTACTGTTGAATCCTTGCGTTTTGAGAATTTCGTCGTTCTTCGTTCGATTGGTAAGTGAAGTTTTGGGTATTCTATAACTTATGTTTTCTAACGGGGGTTTGAGTTATATCTGTTGTTTGGTGGAATAGTGAGTAGTTAAGGATTGATTTCTGCCAATTCTTGTGTAGGAGAAGGCGGTGGTGAAGGAGATTTGCTCTGACGGTTTGAATCGTGTCGATTTTTTATTTTGTCATCTGTAAGTTTCTTGCGTTATTTCGGGATTAGGAGTTGATTCGTTAAATGATTGCTAATGGGTCAATGGATTACTGTTTCTTAGATTTCGGAGGGCTCTGAGTTGCTGTAGCATCTTAAACAAACCAGGTGTGTACCCGAAACGCAGTAAAATAAACTTCAACAAAAGCCGAAAAACTGTTTTGTCGACGCCACATCGGTGTGTGCTCGCCCGTGTGGTTGGCCGTGTGCGAGACACGACCGTGTGGTCGACGAAGGCATGGCCGTGCACAAGACACGGCCGTGTAGGCCACAAGGGCTAGGCCAAGTTAGGCGTGTGGGCCCGTGTGGCCCACACGGGTAGGGCCAATCTGGGCGTGTAGGCCACACGGGCATGTGGGTCCATAATTCTAAAATTTTTCCTAGGGTCGGACGGGTCGTTCCGATCGACTGTGGGCATACGGTAGGGTCGGTAAGGGCTGACCAAACTCTAAAACTATAGATTTGATAGTCTGATATTCTATTCTTAGTATGATAATGCTATGCATATTTGATTATTCTGATATTTGTACATGAGCATGTTAAGCATGTCTAGTATGTTATTCTGTATCTATTTCTGTATATGATTGTGGGGTAGGATTTGTATATGATGAGGAAGTACTCTGTATGACGATCATCGCCTAAATTCTGACAACTTGGCTACATATTATCTGACATGTGTCGTAATGGCACATTATGGTGTGTAGGGATGGGTGGGTGTTTTTAACCCCACATGGTGTGATGGTATGGTCGGAGTTGGTGTGTAGAGGATGGGGTAGGATTCTATATATCTGAACTGTATATCTAATTCTGTTTACTGTATCTGAAAAGGGCATGAGCCTAACACTGTATTTGTATGTTTGCATGCTTAATTCTGTTGGGTTACACACTAAGTTTACGAAAACTCACATTCGTTTGTCTGCTCTGTTCAATTAATCCACTTACTTAGGCGGATCGGTACCATGAAGCCTCTCGGTGACCACGAGTTCGAAAACTGATTAGGTTTATGGTTTTTATTTTAAGGATTATTTCTAGATTTTTGTAATCACTGAACTCTCTGGACTTTTGGCTAATTTTTTTTTTTTTTTTGGATTTGGATTTTCGTTTTAGTACTTAATTTGCGACTGATATCTAAAAACTATGGTTTTTACTAAAACAAAGGTTTTCTAAAAATAGGAACTGCTTTCTTTAAATACAACATTTTTCGTAAGCTTCCGCTATAAAATACATTTTAAGGCAAACTGATTAATTGAATAAACGTTTTGACAATGGATAAGAGCAAAAAAGAGTTCAAAATTGTAACACTCCAAACTCAGCCCAAACACTACAACCAGATCTGGTATGTCACTTGAGTGATTTTGCAAAACATGTCGCATTTTGGAAAATGATTTCTAGGTTTAATCATTAATACCGAAAACTTAATAATTTATTAAGTCATATAAGATATAAAGTTATAAATTGTCTTGGTGAATTTTCATTAAAATCCAAAAATCTTGTACATGTCTTAGCTTAATTTTAATCATAAAAATTGAAATGTCTAATAATTAAACCCAACTTAAACCCAAAAACATAAATAATAGTCTAGTAGCACATGGCCTTATTACAACGAGGTTTAAACCCATTAAATAAAAATATAAAATAAAATACTAAAGTCTTTTTGCTGAATCCAAATACTCTCTTGCATGGCCACCTTGTGCTTCTCTCCAGCCCGGTCCGTTGCACTAGGTGCTACCTGAAAATGTTAAATTAAAAGGGTGAGTCGCGAGACTCAGTGTGCAACCCTCGTGCACCATCAAACTGAGCCTTAGTCCACAGATCAGAATATAGAACATAATATAAAAGATAACATACATAAAAACCCAACCCAATCCTAGGTTTCCATCCGCTACACGCCACCCTTACCTGCCAGTCACACCATTGGGGATTTTTACAACCAACCCACACAACTACACGCTATTGATGGCAGTCATGCTGCTCATCGTCAAAGTTGTGACAGAGTTAGTCACCAGGCTGAAATGGCATAAGCCACCAGAAACAGAGCTGTGACAGAGTCACCAGGCTGAAATGGCATAAGCCACCGGAACAGATCACTTCCCCTTTTCATCAATCACCCAACCCCAAACATACATAGAGATCGACATATAAAACATATTGTTTTAAACAGAGCATTCACTGATGAATGGCAGAAATCACTAACCTGATATTTAGCCTTTACCCTTCTCGGGTTTTCAAACGTTATGCCGGGATTTCGGCATTTAACAGAGCATAGCAGAGTTATTACATATATATATATTAGCAAACAATCTAATGGTGTGAGAAGTTACACACCTGATTAATGTCGATACCCTTGCTAGACCGATCTATAACTTTGCTCAAAAAGCCGGAAAGATGTGAAAATAGGGCCTCTCCTATATTCGGCCAAGGGTTAGTAAATCCTGAATTTACACGTTGAAACTAATAGATCTTCTTACCTTGAAATCTCGAAAGTAACACGATTCGAGTGCTACGATCTATAGCTTAGAGATCTATGCAATTGACTCCACTAAAGTTCCCTTCAGATTTCGGCACAAGTAGGCACCACAGAAGCAATTCGGCAATCATAGGAGATGAGATCTAGGGATTTCGGCTTTTAGGAAAATCCCGGAAAAAGTATGAACAAGAGAATGCTGATGTGTCTTTGGCTTTTAAAATACTTGAGTGAAGAGTTTCTGTTTCTGACAGGAAAAGAGAAGAAGAAAAGAAAACAAGGAAGAGACTTGAAGATTTCGGCTAGGAAGAAAAAGAATGGAAAGAGTTTCGGCTTCTGAATCAAAGTGAAGATGAGGGATTAGGCTTAGAGATTTGGCTTTTGCAGAGAATGAAGAAGAAGATGGAACTTTAGGAGTTTTCGGCTTTTACTCGAGAGAAGAGAGAGAAAAGAATGAGAGAAAACCCAAATGCCGAAATTGAAGAGATATTCCCCTATTTATAGAGAATTTTGGCACTTACCTAACCTTGCAGATAAATCCTATCTTTCTCTTTTATCTTAATCTACTAGCTCATCTAAAAGAGACTTAATTATCTCTAACTCCTTCCTCCTTTATCAACATATTATCCACATATTTTAATCATTAAAATCCCTAAATTTTAGCCTTTATCTGCTTATTATCCACATAAAATAAATTCCTAAATAATAGCCTTTATCTGCTTATTATCCACATATTTTAAACATTAAAACCCCTAAATTTTAGCCTTGTTGCCATCCACTCCACCTAATCCTAATGCCCAAAATTTAGCTAACTTAAATTAAAAGAATTGGGCTCCATGAAACTTAAATTTGGGCCCCTTACTCCCTTGTGTGGCGTCACCTCCTAAGCTTGGGCCACAAGCCTACTTTGGTATTTTAAACATAGATACTACCTTTTAAACCCTATAATGCCCAAACAGATAATTTTAATCAAGGACTTTGCCTAATTCTGAGCCCAATTTGGACCCCTATTACTTAAATTAACATATTAAACATATTCACCCATTAAACGCATAGGCCCAAAAATTTAGGATGTTACAAAAACTGAAATGGTTTTAACGTGTAGATTTCGTTATCAAAACCCATTCTTTGTGACACCTCCGGATTTGGCCCTAATGTCTAGGCCGGGTTTGGGGTGTTACACCTTTTTTTTTCTTTTTTTTAGAGAATAAATTGAAGAATACTTTTACATTAATAGAAATTCAATCTACGAATTCATGAGTCAAATTAACATAAAAATAATGAACGAAACTAAAATAATATATAACTAAATTACAATATTTCATATTTTGAGTATCAACATTCCAAGCCTGATTAAACATTAACTTTGCTAAGTTTGAATCAAAAGTCTCTCTTAATATTGTATATTATTCTATTTAGGTTTATGAATTTTTTGGATTATTTTTTATTTGAGGTAACGGTGAAAGTAAAAGTTTAAGGGGAAAATAAAAAGTTTTGAGGGTTGAAGGAGTAAAAATTTGGAGGGAAAGTAAACCGGAGGGGGGAATATTAAAAAAAAATTAGAGAGAAAATGGGTTTGGGGTAGATGGGGGTGGGATGAGAGAGGAGTAAAAGTTTTTGGGGGAAAGTAAAAAGGTTTGGGAGTTTAGGGTAAAAATATAAAATACTATAGTTTGATATTTGACTTATTCGAATTATTCGAGTTATTCGAATTCAAGAATTAAACTCAATTTTTGAACTTGAAATTTGAAAAAAAAATTCGAGTTGACTCGAATAACTCAATTCGTTTAACTCAAAATTTGAAAACAAAAAAATTTAATTTTTCAAGTCGAATCGAGTTTTGCTAACATCTAATTTCGCCATATAAAATTTACTTTTAATACTAAATATTAGTAGCAAAATTAATGATTTAAAAATTATCAAATTTTAGTTCAAATCCTAATATAATTACTTAATATATAAAATAATATATTTTTTACTCCAAATATATATTTCTTATGTCAAAATTTAATTTTGGAAACATACAAAAATTATGAGGAAATACCAAAGGGTAAAAATTTAAAAGGCGCGTACCAAAAAAGTATAAAAATATGAGGCATGCATTAAAAATTATAAGGGACTATCAAATATTGGTTTGTCCTATAAAATTTACTTTATTTATTTAATTTTTAATTTTTTTAAAATTGACCTTATTTTTAAGGGTTATAAGTAATGTTTTTAGTATGAAGTATTATTATGCAAAAATAATAATTTAAAATTTAATAAATTTTGGTTTGCAAAGAGAATCACAATAAATTTTAAATCTCTAAAAGTAATATTTTTTTTTACTCCAAAAATATATTTCTCATGCTCAATACTAATTTTTAAAGCTACCGAAAATTTTAAGAGCACACAAAAAAATTTAAGGTAGCACAAAAAATACAAGGGATTATAAAATTTTTCGACAAAGTATCAAAAAAATGTGAAGCATGTACCTAAAAAATGTGATGGAATACCAAAAATTAGACTAAAATTTTAGAAAATGCCATTTTTTAAAAAAAGAAATTACAGAAATAGGCCAAATTTTTGAAAATTTACAAAAATGGGCTGGTTTTGGTAAAACGCTTCTAGCTGGAAGTAGAGGTGAGCAAAATCTGATTCGATTCGAAAAACTCGATAAAAAATTTAAATTTTGAATTAAATTGTTTGAGTTATTTGAGTTATTCGGATCAACTCGAATAAAAAAAAATCAAAATTTTCAATTTAACTCGAATATGAATTACACAATTTAAGTTATCCGAAAATCTAAATAGGAACAGGCAAAACTGTCGTTTTGATAAATGTTTACCTTTTCTAAAGTTAAAAGTCAAAACCATTAAGTTTTAAGGCAAAACTATGTTATTTTGATAATTGTTTACCCATTAAGTTAAAAGATAAAACCATTATATTGTTTATATAGTTAAATAATCTTGTACTTTTTTGTCTACTGGTTAAATAATCGATCCATGTAAATGTAACATTGAGTATAAATAATAGGATTTGACTTGACTTAGTGAAAAATTTCAAATCGAGTTCAGATTGCTAAAATAGAATTTGTCAACTCGGTTAACTTGAAATTTTTTACTCAATCAAATACTCACCCCTAGCCGAAGCGCTTTCTGCGTGTCACCAAAGAAAATGCTTCTAGTTGGAGGCGCTTTTTGCCACATCACACTATAAGTAGCAACACCTTTTTTTTTTTTTTGGTTCCATCTATTAATGTGGAAATAAACTTACATAACAGGCCTTTATATAGACCCAAAGTCTCATTTCACTTGTTTTCTTAAACAATGTGATATATAATATATGTGTATATATAGATATATGAATAGGTTTGCAAGTCAGACTCAATAGAATTTGATCAATCCTTTTTCTACCATTGAGGTGGAGAATTGAACTAAAAATTATCTTTCTTTATCATCAATCGAATCACTGTTCGCGACTGAAGATTCTCTTTTCTCATCAATCCAATCATCGCCCACGTTTTTTTTTCTTATCAATGAATAGATCTCTTTACTTGTATGACTTAGATATATCGTATTTTTCAAAAAAATAATTCGATTGATGGGATTTGGTATGATACTTATGAAATCGATGATATCGAAGAGATTGATATTCAAATATTTCTTCTTAGAATGTATTGATTTGACCCCATAAAAGGGACCACCACCCCATAGCATATATGTAGCCAAAAGCAAAACCCCATATTCTTTCTAGAGAATCTCCTACTTGTTCTAGAGCAACTAGAAAAAGATTCTTTAACCAGAAAGAATTCTGTTCAGATATAGGATACCTATCCAGGAGTTTTCGCAACTCAATAATGCATGATGGAATCATCAAAGATTTGACCTTTTTGAGCTCTATCTGTAACTCACTATAGGCTCAGGAAACATAGGTAGACAATGTGTATATATAGACTCATGAATAGGTTTAATTATAAAAATAAATTTAAGATAATTGTCAATATAAATTGTGAATTCTTTAAGACATATAGATTATGAAATTTAAGTTGTCAAATATAGATTTTAACTAGTATGCAACGTGGAAATTAATAATTTTAAATACTCATTTTAAAAATAATATATATATTTAACTTTGTTTCTTTATTATATTAGATATAGACTTTAGATTCACACTTTCATATAAATAAATCAGTTTAAATACAATAGTTAAACATTAAAAAAGAAAGACATCGAGTTTATTATTAATCATATAAATACAATCACTTTATGATTTTTAAAGTCTATATCACTTTATTAAAATCTATATTTGACATACTCAAAAATAATTTTTAATTTTTTTCTAAATGTATATTTAAAATAGTTGGGTTGCACTTTAATTTGAAGGTTTATAATTTACTCAAAAGAGTTATGATTTTTAAGGAATATATTTAAGAAAAAAAATCAATCCATATATTGACAACTAAAATTTCATAATCTATGTCTTCAAAAAAAATCACAATTTATATTGAAAAATTATCTTAAATTTTATTTTTATAATTAAACCCATTCATGGGTCTATATATACACATGGTCTATATATATCACAATTTAAGGAAGCAATCACACATTGTCTAGGAACAAGTTGCAAACCTATTCTTGAGTCTATATATTCACATATCTCATATCCCACATTGTTTAAGAAAACAAGAGAATTGAAACTTTGGGTCTATATAAAGACATGTTTTGTAAGTTTTATTTCCACATTAATATGTGGTACCAAAATAAAATAAAAAATTGGTGCTGCCACTTTTATTGTTGATGTGGCAAAAAGCGCTTCTAACAGGAAGCGTTATATTGAAAATGCTTCTAACTTAAGTGGTCTATTCCCATAAATTTTTAAAATTTTGGCCTATTTTTGTTTTTTTTAAATGACATTTTTTTATATTTTAGCTTTGGGGTTAGGGTTAGTGAGTAGGTTGTGCTATTGTGT
This sequence comes from Gossypium bickii, assembly GCA_025503065.1. Taxonomy (NCBI): domain Eukaryota; kingdom Viridiplantae; phylum Streptophyta; class Magnoliopsida; order Malvales; family Malvaceae; genus Gossypium; species Gossypium bickii. The sequence continues at coordinate 34,679,638 of CP106717.1, forward strand.
TTAGTTGCGCATTTAGATGATAGAATGGGCCTGCTGGTTTGATGGTTTGTTGTGTGTTAGTGTACTTTTGGGTTCTGAGTTCGAGTTATCATTTGTGTAGTTTGGGGAAATAGTTTTGATTCAGTTTTTTTTAAAGTCCAAAATACCTATTTTAACTTTAATTATTTTTTTTGGATAAAACATCTCAAAATCACTTTCACGTTCTCTTGTTTCTCTCCCCATTCTCTCTTGTCAGTTTTTATTTTTCTTCTCTTCTTTTTATTTTTCTTCGGGATTTAAAAATTATACATTTCTCTGCCATTAAGTTCTCCTCTTTAATTTTCATTGATGGTTTTTGGTTCAAGGTTCTGAGTAGAGGTAAGTGGTGTCCTTGGTTTTTGGTAGAGCAATTTTAGGTTATTCATATGTGTTAGATTGGTATGGTAATGATATAGGTTTTTGTTTATGTAATTGAGATTTCAAAATTGTGTTGAGGAAGCGTTCCAATCTTCTTTGGTGTTTGGAATCGCGAATTCAGGTGTGGGTTCGAAAACTTTTCCTTTTTGTTATTGATGAAATTCTGATTTGGTTCTATGAATTTTGACATGGTTTGTGGGTTTCTGAAATTTATCAACTGAAGTGTCGTTGTTGCAAAATCGTCTGGAATTTTGTGTTTTTTTTTTTACTTATTCTTGAGTTAACTAGGGTTGTGGATTGTTTCGACATCAAAGGCACATTTTGCAGCCTGTTCCGGTGTGGTTTCGTGACCATACAGGTGGCCACATGAGCGTGTGCCCCATATGGGTGGCTCACATGGCTGTATGAAATTGGGAATTAGGGTTTTTGGGTGAATTTTGGTGCCATACGAGCATGTGTCCTAAACGGGCATGTGAGATCTCCACACGACCGTGTCTCCTTTGCTATTATTTTTTAGCACTTTTGGACAGTGAGTTACATGGGCTGCGCACATGGGCGTGTGTGGCCTTCACATGGGCGTGTAGACCCCCACATGGCCTGGGAACACGGCCTTATGGTCCTACCTCGCCAAATTTTTGTACTGTGTTGATTTATGACCTGTTTATGGTTCTTTGTGTTCCGAACCTTGGCTAGGTCTTAGTAAGAGTAGTCGAGACTCTATTTTTTCTGGGACATATCTGTTATATACAATCGTTGCATTAGTTAAGTGACTCGTTGATGTGATGTATGATCCTGGATTTGGTCGATTGAACATGCGTACTTCTGATTCTGTTTAACTGGTGTATGACTGTCTAGAAACTGTGTACATCGATTCTATAATTGATTGACTGATTACGAGCTTCTGCATCTGTGTAATTGTTAGTGTTTGTGGGATATGAAGAGAAGGAAGTCTGATATGATATAGTAGTTTTAACTGCAATACGTGTATATAGCGGTTTTATCGCGACAAGATTTATACTTCGCAAACTCAATTGCATATTGTATTTACGTGGCTTTATTCCACATGCGTGGTGTGTAGGGTTGGATTGGCCTTTCGAGGTCCTATGTGGTGTACAGTGCTGGTTGAGATTCTTATAACTCACTTGTGGTGTGAATGAGGGACGAAGAGGTGTTTGGCTGGATGGGTGGATTCCATGTTTATACTTTTGTTCCACATTTTGTGCATCTGTCTCGATTGCGAGATTAGCGATATATAGGTCGATGTGTTCAGTACTAATGTGTTTGTTTTGGTTGTGATGATTATTTGGATATTGGATTGCCATTGTGATTTTTTTTTGTCTATCGATTCGATCTCACACCGAGCTTATGTAGCTCACCCTTTTAGTTTCTCTTTTTCAGGTACTCTCGTTTTCTGTTTCTGTAGCTGGACTCGGTGTGCAGAAGTCTCGGACAGCCACGTTTATAATCAACTTTAAAAGTATTTTCATAAATTCTGCATTTATAAATAAACGGTTTGAACTGTAAGTTTTACTTTGAATACTGTGGTATGAATTTTGGGTTTTACACACGTAAGCGACTTTTGGTCTAAAGTTTTTGTAATATCAGAATTTTACAATAGAGAGTTTTACGTAACTTAAATACCATATAATTTCTAGCTGGTTAAACTCAAATTTTACCTACGATCATTTCGGTGATCAATGTAACCTCCGAGATTCGGTCTAAACTTCTATGCCAGGTTTTGGGGCGTTATAATATTATAATTTTTTTTTCCTTTCTTTAATTTTTCATTTTTAATTTATCATTATATATAATATTTTTAGACAAAATATTGGTTTGTAAAATTAATAATTTTAAAAGCATCAAATTTTGATTTGTCAACAAAATCTCAATAAATTTTCTTAATATGCAAAAAACAATTATTTTTATTCCAAGAATATGTTCACCATATTAAAACTTAACTTTGAAAGTATACCGAAAATAATAAAGAATACCTAAAATTATGATAAAATATCACAAAATATAAGGGTGCCAAAATTATGAAGGAATGTAAAAATTTATGACATTACCAAAAAAAAAAATAATGGCTTAAATAACTTTTTGTGACCTGAACTTGGCAATTTTTGTCACATTGGTGCCTGAATTTTTTTTGTCCAAACTAGGCCTTGAACTTGGTAATTATTCTTACATTGGAACTTAAACTTTTTTTATCCAAGTTAGACCCTGAACTTGACAATTATTCCCACATTGGGACTTGAGTTTTTTTTTGTCCAAGTTAATCTTTGGAGAAACCCTAATATGGGACCAATTGCTAAATTCAGGGACTAACTTAGGCAAAAAAAAAAAAATTAATCCCCAATGTAGGAATAGTTGCTTAGTCCAAGCCCCAATATGAAAACACTTATCAATTTTAGGGCCTAACTTGGATAAAAAAAGTCTAGACTTTAATATAAAAAAAGTTACCAAATTCAGGCCTAAATAATTTAATTCAAATTTTATTAAATTTAACTTATAGGATTAGTTAAGACTTCTTCTTCTTATTATTATTATAACTTACAGCGGAGCTCCAACAAAATTCTAAAATGGGTAAATATTCAAATTGGGTTCAACCTTTAGAGGTTGTTCACATAAGATTCATGCTTTTTAAAATATCAAACAAGGGCCTAATATTACAAAAATGCTTAAATAAAGGTTTTTTCATGCACTTCAACTTAATTTGTAGAAAATATTAAGTAAATGTTAACATGTTTAAAACAAAACACATAACACCTAATTAGATATTATTTAAAAAAAAACCAGTCAAAACATAATTTAAAACCTAATATACTACATTTAAACAGCCCCTATTTGAGATTTTTGAAAAATTTAGCCTTCATTTAAGAAGTTATAAACATTTTGAAAATTTTGATTATTACATGAACAACACCCCTTAAAAGTTTGAGCCTAATTTGAATATTTAGTGAACTAAAATTACATGCATTTATAAACAAGTCCTGTCTTCAATGACATGAGCGGATGATCTCAGCATTGTCTAATTCCAAAATGAGTGATGAAGCTAGTCTTCACCCAATTATGGCAACTTCTGCAGTTCCTGCTAAACCAGACTCAGTCCAAAAGAAAAGGAGAGCATCAAATTTCACAAATGAATTTTGACTAGTTACAAAGATGGTCCAGTTCGCCTCAGTTCCAACAGGCTGTTCTTATGTATAAGGAACAAAATGGGCATTCAATTGGTAAAGTTAGAAAAATTTTTAAATTATATATTTTTACAATGATAAAAATATAATTTAATCATTTTAATAATTTATATCTTTATAAATTTCAAATGATTAAATCAAAATTTATCATTTTTAAAGATCAAAATATAATAATATTATTATTAATTTAAAATTTTATAAACTATAAAAAAGCTAAATAAAAATTTTTCTATTTTAAGGAAATAAAAGCAGAAACTTTTAAAGGTCCAACTGCCACTTCGCATGATTCATAAACCATAAACTCATATTTTCCATCGTACTCTTTCGCTACCTTATTTTCTCGTTACATAATTGGTTTAAAGGTGCATTTGGTGCAAATCATATTATGTTTCCAAACATAATCTTAATATTTTATGTCTCATTTGCAAATATGATTCTTCAATCATAGTCTTAATACCACTTATTCTTTAGGTAATCTAAACTTTTTAGACTAATCTTTATTTTATGATATTTTTAGCATTTTTAAATAATTTTGATCAAATTTATCGCTCCATTTTATGTGTATCTATTTAAAGCTATTATAATATAATATTTTTTATTTAATATATTAACAAAAAAATTAAAATATCGATTATCATATTTAATATAGATAATGCACTAGCCAAATTTAAAAATTATCTTAAATACTTTGTAATAAAAAGAAGATGGCATGGAGTAATAAATAAAACACATAGAGATGGATTGAACTTGATTTGTTTGTAAATTTACCTCAAAATAGATTGAAAAGTTAAAATTTGTTAACTTTGACAAACAATCCACGTAATAATCCACATTAGCAAAATTAACAAACATTATCTTTTTTTCATCTATTTTAGAGTAGTTTGACAAACAATACAAATTCAATAAAAATTAAAATAACTGTTTTTATAAAATTGGAAGGCCAAATAATTTATTATGCCAAAATAAAAAAGGAAGTTTTTAAAGTGAAATGTTGATAAAAAATATATTTAGCATATTTTTTTGAAGATAAATATATTGACCATTCAAACAGTACTACTTATTTGACAAATCCATTTAGAAGGTCCTTCAGCAATCCAAAAAGAGAATGTAGGTAGGAACATGCTTCACATTTGCATTATACATATACTAGCTATCATTTCCAAACACCTCACGTTTCTTTCCTCTAAAACACAATAAATATTGTTACTGTCCAATCAACTAGTTCTCAAACCATTTCCCTTTAAATATTGGCATAAACCAAAATATATCCCCTAACATTTCACTTTGGCCCCTACTTATTTTTTTTTTTTTTTTTTTTTGGATATTTTTATCCTCAACCTTCAAAATTTAGTTAATTTGTTTTCTTTTGAATAAAAAATTGGCTGAATTATTAAAATTTTAATGACATTTTGCATGGCATTCTATATATACTTCACTGCTAACATTAATAATTTTTCTATAAATTGTATGAACTTTTCTTTTTAATTTGTAGAATTCTTTAATTTTTTGAATTTTGCATTTATTTTTGAATTATGCATGGACTGTCACACAAAAATTTAACATTTCAGTCAATTTTTCAATCCAAAAGAGAGGGAAAATGACTAAAATTTAAAAGTTAAAAAGCCAAAATATTCCAAAAAGAATATAATAAATATCAAAGAATAAAAATTAGGGAATAAATTTATCTTAAATATTAACTCATATATTCTAGTATGTTTAAACTATTAATTTCCTTGAAAATATATATTTCTTTGAATCATGGTGGGGAGTAAAAATATTAAAAATGCTTTTAGATGTCTACGTGGACTTGTGAACTAAAGTGAATTCATTAAAATTAAAAACAAATATTGTTTTCCACTTTTCCAATTTTGTAAAACATTTTAAATAAAAATAAAAATAATAAAATTTTGGTTTTTCTTATTTTATATATTTTCGTTTTTTTTTTTTTTTTTTTTTAAATTTTCAACTCTATCAAAATTTTAAAACCAAGAAAAAGGAGATCTGAAATCATGAATTAAGACCAACACAATTAACCTTATATTGTGGGTCTGTTTGTTTTTGTTTTGTACCAAACCTAACGAGCTTATGTTCCAATTCAAGGATTCTCACCTACTGGTCTTATCCACATCAGAAATGAGCCATTAGACATCGTAATTTGGGCATTGGCAAATCTGACACAAATAGTCAAAACACATGCTCAACTGTATTTCAACTAACTCACATCATTCTTACCAATAAACCAAATAACGTAACTCATAGTAATTAAAAATTCTATCCGGTAGAAATTTCGTATTTAAAATATAGGAATGTATTTTTAAAAAATATAATAATTAATAAAATATATATTTTGAAATTAATTAGTAATAACACATACAATGTGTACTATATTAAAATGAAAAAAATTAAATTACATTATGAATAAAATGAAATTTAAACATGTAAATACATCAGATTAATTATTTATCATTGTGTTGTCATCAATCTTGAGTTGATTTCGAGTTAACTTATGACAAAAATAAAGGCCCTTTGGTAATTTAATAACTGAGTTAGGACTCGATTATAGGTGACACCAACTCAGTCAAAAGCATTATATATATATATAATTGATGAAGGTGATAAGTATGCATAATAAAACTAAAATGTATAAAACACATCAAATTAAAGCTCTAGTTGAGTGGTAAAATTAAAATTTTATCAATCCAAATATTATAGATTTAAATCCCACCATATGCAAATTACTTTATTGGTTTTCTAAGAAAAATAAACAGACTGAAATATCTTAAAATAATATAACTTATTTCAAATACGGAAGGATAATACCCTAAAATAATATAGTTTATTTTAAATACAAAAATAAATTTTCGTAATTTCTTAAACCAAGTTGATACTTGATTGACTCGTGAGACTAAATCAATTAAAAGTTTAAATAATAATATAAATTATTATGTGATTACTTTTCCTCTGCTTAACCTTCAACCTTCCAAAAATCAGAATGTAAATAAAATATTAATATTTAATAAAAAAAGTTAAATCACAAATAAGTTTCTTTCAAAATATTTATTTTTTAGTTTTAGTATTTTTAAAAAGTTTAAAAACATTTAGAAGTGTCATCTTTAGATGTATCAAATAATTATATCATAGCTATACATTTATACTATTATTTAAGCTTACGACGGAGTTAATTGGCTAAATAGACAAAATATGCCCTTTTTGTTGTTGTTGATTGGCCATATAAACTATTTTTTTTTAAGATTTAGGGAAATAGGAGTTGGACGCGCTTTCCTCTAACGATAAAAATTCAAACACGACAACGATAAAATTTTTAAACAACCCAGCGGTAACTTTAATTTCCTATAAATATCAGGTCATTTTTCATTCTTTTCTCTCAAACCCAACTCTCTCTATTCTATCTACTCTCAATATTCTCAAGATTTATTCGAAAATTTCCAATACATTTGTATAAAAATATTATTATTTTATTTTATTATTTCATAGATGATTCATTTCAATTAAATTTTAACGAATGACAAGTTCTGTTATTCATTTCGATGACAAGCACATTTCAACTGCTCAATCGATAATGATAAGGAAAACTTTAAATTTTTTTATTTTCAATTAAGTTAATTTTAAAGTTTTTAAAATTTTAAATTTTTTTAAATTATCCTATTTTGTTGATATAAATAGGCGGATGATCATGTTTTGGAGGGCTTCATACATAATTTATCAAAGAGCACACCTGAGGAAATTCATGGTTATTTGTAAGATGCGGGATTCTTACATGTGCCTCGTATGCTCGGGGGCTGTCAATTGGATCCTACACTTATCAACGCATTGGTGGAAAGATGGAGACCCAAGACACACACATTACATCTTCCGTGCGGTGAGTGTACAACCACACTTCGAGGACGTAACTTTATTGTAACATCCTGAATTAGGGGCTCTGCATTTAATATGTTTCTGTGTGTATGCTATGCTCCGTGTGTTAATTTGGTGTGTTTTGGGGTCCAGAAAAGGCTCGGGGTTAAGCCGAAGCTTTGGCCAAATTCTAATTTTGTAGCACTATAGGGGAGAGCTAGTGGAGGCCAGGGCTAAGTGGTATAGTTTGGGTTTGATGACACAAGAAGTGGTGTGGTAAAGTGGAAAGGAGACGCCACTTATGTTGCAGGGAAGTGGGGTCACAAGGGGGAGCAGCAGGGAGGAGGTTCGAATCGCACTGCAGACAGACACTGCTTAATTTTTGTGCCGGGTCGTAAAGGTGGGAGAGTTTGCTAGGACTCTAGTGGTGGAGTTGAAGACTTATTCAAATATACTTGAATGAGTGATGGGAGAGGATTAAGGAGAGAATCAAGGAGGAAATAAGGGGATTGAGGTGAGAAGGGGAGTTGGCCGAAAGTTGGAGTGTGTGGGGAGCATGAATTTGGTCAAGTGGGTAAAAAGAGGACCTTTGTGGTTGTGCATTTTCTGTTAGTTGCTAGGGAGGAGTGTGCCAAATTCCTATAGGTCTTAGGCATTTTTTTCATTTTTTCATTTTTCTTTTCCTCGGTTCTAGGGGGTGAGTGCCGATTCGTGCAAAAGTCTTTTGGGGAGTTTTTTCTTTTCTTCTCTCTCATTCGTTTCTCCTATTTCTCCTTGTGCCGATTGCAACTTCTACTTTTCATCTCTTTTTTTTTTTGACATTTATTTAAATAAATCAGAGTGACCATTCGAGCATCCCTTTTTCTTCATCTTTACCTTTGATTCTGTTGTTTGCCGAACCCCTTTCTAAGTGCTAGACAAACTTGGAGAGGGCATCTAATAATTCTTTTGTGCCGAATGTTCTTGTGTGTTATTCGGATTCTCAGTGCATGGTAAGGTTCTTCCCTCATTTTCTGGTGAACACTCTTTTCGTGCTTTCTCTTCAAGGTGAAGCCGATTCTATTCTTGTAAACAACTAAACCATTTCTTCTATTCTATGTGTCTTAGCTGAATATCAAGAAGCAGGGTGTTAGGAATCTTAGGCCGCAGGGAGTCTATACAATCGGGTTTTGTTGGTTAAGGTAAGGGGAGACTCTTTCGTCCATTTCTTTTCTTTCTCTCGTGTTTTTATGGCCAAAGCCAAATGGCTAGTTGGCTTGGTGTTTATATCTCGATTGATTTCCTCTCTTTTCTTATTCTCTCGATTTGGACATTTACTTCGGAAAATCTCAGTTGCCGAATAGTTGTAGTTCGGATCCTGAAGACTTGTTGGTTGCCGAACTTTACTTTTGCATCCCAAGTTTCGAGGTAAATAGATTTTCTCGATACACCGGTTATCTACTTTTATCTTCTTTTTCGTTGCTTTAACCACACGCCCTCTTCTTTAAGTCATCGATCAACTCTCGCATGCATCCAAATTGCTAGTCAGTCTAAGGAAGGGAGCGAACCCATTTTAGTAACTCCTAAGTTAAAGAAGCGAGCAATATTGGTAGTTAGAGATTGGCCACTGGGTTGTAGACCAGCCTTAGATCAGGGCAGACAGATAGCCGTCGTTTCTGTTAACGAGAGTGTCGACATAGAAGGCATAGGGTTGCGTGTTACCAGGTGTGTACTACTCACACGCTTTCATCATTGTTGTTGTTATGTTATTAATCAAAAAAGGTGAAAAGCCAAAATATCTGATATGATAGATTAACTACCCTTACGGGTAAAGGTTGGAGACGCCGGGTAAGTTCTTCGATACCGATATTACTGCTAATATGCAAGTATGTATATTTTGATGTGATGCATGTATGAAATATAATCAGATACAATCGATATATATAGCATTCCATACGTATGTATTGTGCACAATGAAAAAGAGCATGGGCTCTGGATTGATTGATGGAGGAGGGAGAAAGTGACTTTTGTCACGAGTGGTCTAAGTACCACGGTGGTTAAACCACAGATAAACCGAGGAGTGACTATTGTCACGAGTGGTTATACCACCACGTGGTTAATACCACGATTGCTTATATTAGTGACTTATCTCGGTGGTCTATGATCACATGTGGGTTGGCCCCACGTATGCTTATTACTAGAGATCGCCATGGTGGTCTACAACCACTGTGGGTTGGCCCCACGATTATATTATAGTGACTTTTTCATGAGTGACTATGGTCACGAGTGGTCTAGGACCACGGTGGTTATGAACACACAAGTGGCATAATGCCACGGAGTTTGGATGAAGAGTCGATCCGGGATGGGATGCATTGCATGCACATAACATGAGTGTATTGAGTGGGCTAAGGCCCAAATTATGCTACATGGGGAAATGTACACACCGAGTCTCAATGACTCACCCCTTTGCTAATTTTTCATGGTGATCAGAGAGATGGCGGGTTTTGGGTCGAGATTTTGACTCGAGGTGGCCATGCGTTACGGTTTCTTTAGTAAACTTGAACTTTAGCTTTAGATTATTTTTATTTTGGGATTTTGGATTTGTAATAAGGCCGCTTAAACTCTAATTTGGGATTTGTTTATACGCTTATATTATTCATACTATGCATCATTGAAAAATGAGGTTTTCCTAAAAACATAACAAGAAGTTTTCCTAAATTCACGACAAACGACTAGTAGACAGTTAACAAACAAAACTTGGAATTTTATCAACATTTCAGATGCTATTTTCAAAGAGATCAAGCACCTCAAGACTCATTTAAATTTTCACTTTTCAAATTTTCTTCTAAGATCGGTTTTGTCCAAACAAGTCTATTTTAGCATCATATCGGCTTAATCCCAAAAACTCAAACTTTTTGGTTATAACGGTAAGGTCGGCATTAGTAACACTGTTTTGATTAACAAAAAGGCTTTTAATCGGGATTCATCAAACTCAAAACGCAATGTTTACAAAGTTTCTAAACCTATTTTCTTGGTAGCAATCAGATTCTGGCCGTAACATTTTGACCGGGTTTGGGGTGTTACAATTATGGTATCGTGAGCCGCCAAACACTCGCCATGTGTGTGTGGGGTTTAAAATGTTTAAGAAGATGGTTAGAAAGTGATTTAGAAATATATGTGTCTTTTGGAAGCATGGCACTCGAGTCTCTGGCACCAAATCCGCACGATAAGTCTTCTGACTTTTTATTTTTGTGCATAAAATGAGTATGATATGTGGTGATTATGTGTGTTAAGGAATACAACTTTTTAGAGATCAAACCTTAGGTGTGCATGAAATAGTGGGGAATCGCTTAAAATACTATTTCTATAAAATCGCTCAGAATAAATAAAGTGGAAGAAAACACTAACTCATAAAACTCTTCATTAGATTAAATTGCGTTAGTAATAATGAGTACTAGAGGACGCGGACGCGGTGTGTGAGATCGTGAAAAAGGTCGAGATGTTGAGGTGAACCTTCGTAACCGGGCATAGGCCGTAAGGTGAAGTACCAAAGATCGCCAGCTGGCAGGGGCGTAATTTCAAGATCAAACCGTGGAGACGGCGCCGTGTCTCGTGCTATGTTATGTGTTCCGGAGAGAGTGGCTGGAGCGACCACGGATCGAGGCTCGAAAATCTATGCCCGAGCGACTCAGGGGCTAATGGGCGGAAATGTTTAGGGCATTTTGGTGTGGCTCTAACGAGCTTGTAGTATTGGTTAGAAGTAGTGGAACAAATTATGGATGATCTTGACTGCATCGGGCAGAGGAAAATCGAAAGGAGTTATGTCTCTTCTCCGAGACAAGGCTTATCAATTGTGGCTCACTGTTAGAGATGGTACGGCCACGGATCGACACTGGACTTCTTTAAGTCTGCGCTCCAAGGGAAATATATTGGGTCAAGTTATGTGGACGCTCAACATAAGGCATTTCTAAACTTGGTGCAGAGGAGGCGCCGGTGGGTGAGTATGAGGCAAAATTCTCGCTTCTAAGCCGTCATGAGCGTTGTGTTCGATTTGAGGATGGCCTGAGAGATGAGTTGCAAGTACTGATAGCTTCGCAACGAGAAAGGGAATTCGCTGTCCTGGTTGAGAAAGCTAAGATAGCCGAGGAGGCGAACCATTCAGAAAGGCAGAATTAGGATAGGGACAAGGGTAGAAATAAAAGAAGTTTTAGACCATCAAGACCTACTGGGAACTTTTAGAAGAGGCCTAGGTTGGATGCGCCGGGTCGAGCAGGGAGGTCCGCTGTTACTGGTAGGCCTCCGCAGTGTGCTACGTGTGGGAAGTTTCATTTTGGGGAATGTTGGGCAAGAAGTAATGGATGCTTCAGATATGGGGTAGTAGATTATCGGGTAAAAGACTGTCCGCAGGAGCCAAATAGAGTACGACCCGCAAGTCAGAATTATGTTCAGCCTGGTAGAGGTGGTCAGCAGCCACAGAGAGGCCGTGGTCCGGCCAGGGGAGGTTATGGTTTTGGTCGTGGATGTGGAGCACTGGGCAGAGGTGCTGGGAATATAAATGCAAGGTAACCTGGGTTAGTTTACGCGCTAGACGCCGGAGGAGGAGGGCGATGCAATCAACGCCATAACCAAAGACGTTCTTTATTTATGGACTACCTTTTCTACACCGATTGATATTGAATCAACGATTCTTATATTGCTAACATCAGACGAGAACTCAACATAGATCGTGAAATCGCTTCTAGGGAGATGACTGTCATTTTAGCTCTTTAGGACAATCAGTAGTTGTGAATAAACTTTAGGATATACCTCTAGAAGTATAATGGATGGTTTTCCCGATCGATCTGATGGAACTGCCATTCGGGGAGTTTGATTTAATCTTGGGTATGGATTGGCTAGTGGAGTATCGAGCAAATTTGGATTGTGCTGCCAAGCGCATGGTGTTAAGGACTCCTGAGGATGATGAGGTGGTGGTGATAGGTGAAAGGAGGAACTACTTGTCTAATGTAGTGTTTGCTTTAAAGGCTGAAAGAATGGTGAAAAAAGGATGGAGGCTTTCTTAATGTCTGCTTGTGCTCTAGAGGCCAAGGAGTTTACTGTAGGGGATGTCAAAACGGTGAGGAATTTCCCGACGTTTTTCCAGAAGAGCTTTTAGGGATACCCCCGGATCGAGAGTTAGAGTTTGGAATTGATCTTTTCTTGGAACAGCTCTAGTGTCTATTGCTCCATATAGAATGGCGCCGAAGGAGTTGGTGGAGCCAAAGCCCAAATTCGTGAGTCGTTGCATCGGGGTTTTATTCAACCCAAGCAGTGTCGCTGGGAGCGCCAATGTCATTTGTTAAAAGAAGGATGGATCAATGCGATGTACATTGACTATAGGTAGTTGAACAAGTTGACGATTAAGAATAAGTACCACTGCTCTAGAATCGATGACATGCTCGATCGCTACTTTAGGTGCTTCTTGGCCTTTTCAAAAATAGACTTGAGGTCGTTATCACTTAACTTAAGGTCAAAGAGGCGATATTCATAAGACAGCTTTTTCAAACTCGTTATGGTCACTACGAGTTCTTGGTTATGCCGCTTGGGTTGACCAATATACCAAAGAAATTTATGGATATGATGAACCGTATTCTAACCTTATTTGGACCGATTTTTCATGGTATTTATAGATTTATATCTTGGTTTATTCAAGATCGTAAAAGGAGCATGATTCGCATATCCGAGTGGTTCTACAAATTCTGAGAGAGAAACAATTGTGACGCCAAATTCGCATGAGTGTGAATTCGGTGAAAGAAGTTACCTTCCTAGGTCATGTGTGTCTCACGCTGAGGGGATTAGGGTTGACCCACTGAAAATTGAAGTTGTGTTGGATTGGAAACCGCCTAAGTCTGTGGTGGAAATTTGGAGTTTTCTTGGTTTGACTGGCTATTACAGGAGGTTTGTTGAGGGATTTTCATTAATTGCTGCACCATTAACCAAGTTGCTACATAAAGGGATACTGTTTGTATGGTCAGATAAACAACAGGAAAGTTTTGAGAAGCTAAAGAGGATTTTAACCGAGGCTCTGTGTTAATTCAAATTTGAGGCTAGGAAGGAGTTTGTTGTCTCATCGCGATGCATCGCAAAACAGATTGGGATGTGTGTTGATGTAGGAAGGGAAGGTGGTGGCATATGCGCCTCGATAGTTGAGACCATATGAAATGAATTATCCCACGCATGATCCGAATTGGTCGCAATAGTGTTTGCTCAAGATCTAGAGACACTATTTGTATGGGGAGAAGTCCGTTATCTATACTGACCATAAGAGCTGCAAAGATTCCTTACCCAAAAGGAGTTGAATCTAAGGCAATGCGATCATCGGGTTGAGTTATTAAAGGACTATGATTGCTCGATTGAATACCACCCGTAAAGCTAATGTAGTGGCGGGACGCGTTGAGTCGTAAAGTGGTATCGACTTGAGGGTAATGTTCGCCTACCTCACCTTGTATGATGATGGGAGTATGTTAGCAAAATTGTAAGTGAAGTTTCTCGGGTCAATCAGGGACAAAGAAGAAGCAATTGTCCGATGAATCGCTAAGCTCAAAACTCAGATTAGTGGGCGAGTGGTAAGAAGATTTTAATGTGAACAATGAGGGATACTATGTTTTTGAGGAAACCTTGTATGCCAAAGGATTCGAATTGAGGCGTAAAGATTCTCGCAGGAAGCGCATAGTAGCCCATATGCTATGCATCCCGGTGGAGATTCTGCAGGAAGCACATAGTAGCCCATATGCTATGCATCCCGGTGGAAGCAAGATGTATAGGAATCATGGGAACGATTTTGGTGGCTGGTCCAAGCAAGAAGTGATCGAGTATGTGGGTAAATGCTTGACGTATCAGCAAAGCGGAAGACGGAACACCAAGTGCCTCTGTGGTTTACATAAACTAACGAAGATACCACTTTGGAAGTGGGGAGGATAACGATGGATTTTGTGAGTGGACTACCCGCTACGCCACGAAGAAAGATTCAAGGTGGGTAATTGTGGATCGATTGACGTAAATCCGCCACTTCATTCCGGCTTGGGTTGATTACTCACTATAAAAGTTAGTCAAACTTTATGTGGCAGAGGTTGTGAGGTTGTATGGGTTCCCGTGTCTATCATATCGATAGAGACCCCGTGTTTACGCCGAGGTTCGAAGGCGTTGCATGAGGCATTGGGCACAAGATTAGATTTCAAAGATAAGCGTTTCATCCATGCATCGATGGTCATCCGAGAGGGTAATTAAATCTTGGAAGATATGTTGAGGGTCTCTCGTCATTGACTTTAGAGGTAGTTGGGAGGAGTTTCACTACCGCTGGCAATCCGCATACAACAACAAACTACCACCTAGTATTGGGATGGCGCTCTATGAAGCTGTTGTATGGACGGAAGTGTCGACTCGCTTGTTGGACAGAGTTGGGTGAGCGCCGATGTTAGGACCGTAATTAGTTGCAGAGACAGAGGAGAAAGTTAAGTTGATCCAAATTCGCTGAAAGAGGCTTCCGCAAAGTGTAAATCTTACGCGGATCTTAAGCGTAAAGACATAGAATTTGGCAATGGGTGATCGGGTTTTCTTAAAGGTTTCACCGCAAGAAGAAAGTTCTAAGGTTTGGACGGAAGGTGTTTCGAGTCCCGCATTCATCCCGCCTTATCGTATGGTGAAGCGCAGTAGGATCGTAGCTTATTAGCTCGAGCTACCTTCGATTTGAGACATATATATGATGTGTTCCATGTTTCGATGTTAAGGCGCTTATCGCTTAGATCCATCTCACATAGTGTTTGGTGGAAGAAACCGAGGTAAAATCGATTTATCTTTTGAGGAGGAACCAGTTCAAATCTTGGACCGAGATGTTAAGGTCTCTATGAGAAAGACGGGCCCATTGGTTAAGGTGTGTGGCGGAATCACGGCTCGTAAGAAGCAACGTGGGAGCCGTAAGATGTGGTGCAAGCAAAGAATACCCTTATCTCTTTTCGCCAGTAAATTTTGAGGCCTAAATTTCTTTTAAGGGGAGTAGAACTATAACATCCTAAATTAGGGGCTCTCAGATTTAATATGTTTCTCGTGTGTATGCTATGCCCTGGTGTTAATTAGTGGTCGCTCTGTAAAGAGAACCTTTATGAGTTATTTTTAGGGAAGGTGTCGAACAAGTTTCTAGGTGGGCAGATAGAGATGAAATGGTTGCAAGATAATTTCAAAACCTTCTTTCGAAAAGCGATCGATGTTGTCAAAAATAATATGCCCGAGCATTTATCTTGAGGTTAATCGTGGCATTTTGATGCTCGATAAATCTCAAATTTGGTACACATAAGGTGGCTACTATACCTAGTTGACTTCAAAAAATGTGGTCGACTAAGTTGGGGATCAATTATGTTGGTCACATTGTACAGAGAGTTGTGTCAGGCGGTGGAACTTTATAAGATGCCAATCGATGGTTGTCTTCTCCGCCGCAATCATGGGCTGGTGGGGCTACCTTTATGTCCTCGACTAGACGCCTCTTATACATTTCCGTTGGTGACAAGGTAAAATTAATTTAAGAATAATATATAGTTACCATAGTAAATGTTGTTTATTTATTATATGTTTGAATTAACATATTGTTTGAGTAGGTGGAACCATAGGCCAGGTTCTGTGGGACTACAGGAACAGCTCGATGATATTCGACAGCTGTTAGATTAACACTCAAAAGCCAAGGTTAGTTATTGAATTTTTCAAACCTATAATAATTACGCAATTATTTGTAATTTAAAGTTCAGAGATAACATAATTTATAATTGTAACACCCCCTAACCTTATTTTCGCGCAAAATAGGTTACTGAGCATTACTGCACCTTCCGGATCAAATATGAACATTAAAAAAATCTCTTAGCATACACACATCATAAATTAATCATATAATCCTTTATTGGGCCCTCGAGGCCCTAAATATGTATTAGAAACAAATTGAGACTTATTCAAAGTTCTCCAAACTTTTCGCAAAACCTCAAAAATATTCCTAGGTGCAGACTCACACACCCGTGTGGTTAAGGAACACACTCGTGTCTCGTGCCATGTCCGACCCCATGTAACTCCTCGACTTAGGTCACACGGCTAGCTACATGACCGTGGTGCTAGGTCAGGTGCCTCACACACGCCTAAGACACATGCCCGTGTCTCGCCTCGTGTGAAAATACCCGAGCATTCTATTTTGAAAATTTAAAGTTATGAGGACACACGGCCAAATGACATGCCCATGTGTTAGCAGTGGTGTGTCACACGGCTTGGTCACACGCGCGTGCAAAGCCGTGGATTTAAAATGAGCCTTATACATCAAGTTTACCAACCCCGCAATCTTGAACCTTAAGCAACTCAAAACCAATCGCTCAACCAATCAAAAATATATTCAAATACACCTAAAACATGTTAAAACTATCAATCTATTGACCTATCTAATGAATATTCATAAGTATTTCACATATATTATCCAAACCAATTCAATTAACTTCATTCAAATCTAATCTAATTTCATACCAAAATATACTATTTTATAATCTTAACATAACACATAAACTTATATATAAGTAACCAATAACATCTTATAACATCTTTTACATTCACTTTTCAAAATGACAACTTAGACATTCCTAGGTACATGCCATCACCAAAAAAAACATACGTCACCACGTCTTGAGTTCGGGATTGGCTTTGGATGCTGAATAGACGATCAACTTTAACACCTAACTCGCGCACTGACGAAAACAAACTGTAATAAAATTTATTTATGGGTAGTCTCTACAAAGTTGGTTTTGGGACCACTAATCCAAGATTGAAGAAAATTATTTTAATATTATTTTATGAGTTATAGCATGATTATATGGGTGCATGAAAATTTTGGTGCATTAATTTTAGCTATTGCATGCTTAATTTCGAAAAAGGACTAAATCGCATAAAGTGCAAAAGTTTTATTTTGTAAGCTAAAGGTGTCAAATAGCTAAGGAATATTAATCTGAGGTCCCTAATGTGCAATTAGGCCTTGTTTAGGTGGTGGTTTAGCCATAGGGACAAAGAAAAGACTTTGTCAATTGGTTACGTGGAAAATTTGGTGACTAAATTGATTTCTAATCATAAAATAAAGAAAAGAAAATATCATCTTTTCTCTCCATATTCTCCACCGTAAAGTTAGCAGAAAAATAGGGGTTGATAGTTCAAAAATTTCAGCCAAGCTTTTCTCCTGCAAGTAAGTGTTTTAATGGTTATTCTTTGATAATTTTTGTACTTTTGAGACCCTTTGTAGCTTGAGCTAGCTAATGAGGAGACTATTTTGCAAAATGGCTAAGAGTCTAGGTTTTTCCATGAAATCATTAACGTTTTTATTTGAGAATTTATGGAAGAAAATGAGTCTTGGTTGTTAAATAAAAACTTTTGTGAAATGTGTTTCCATGAAAACACCTAAAAAGGACCTCTTTGTAAAGGTTGTAAATAGGTGGTAAATGTGTGAAATAATGAGTAGTGAGGGTTGCCTTAAGAGTAATAAATGTTCAGCTAGGCTTGTTAAAGGAGGAAATTTGATTAGAATGGATTTTTACGAGCCTAGGGGTAAAATTGTAATTTTGTGAAGTTCTAAGGGCAAAATGGTAATTTTGCCAAAGTATGATTATTGAAATGTGTTGATTAATGTGGTAATTAAATGAGTGAATTTGTTATTATAGATCAAGAAGAATGAGGAATTAATCTTGATCGAGGAAAA
Source organism: Gossypium bickii (assembly GCA_025503065.1). Classification (NCBI taxonomy): domain Eukaryota; kingdom Viridiplantae; phylum Streptophyta; class Magnoliopsida; order Malvales; family Malvaceae; genus Gossypium; species Gossypium bickii. Next base: position 34,697,803 of record CP106717.1, read on the forward strand.
GGCAAGGTTTTGACTAGATCGGCAAATTGGCCTATTTTGGTATCGAGGTAAGTTTGTGTGCAATAAATTTAGCATCATGTCATTAAGTTCTAAAATGTTTGATACTCGTGAAGAGGTATATTATTTCTATGAAATTAAGTAATGATGTTAAATGAGAAAATGATGAAAATTTATGATGTTGAAGTCCCGGTTGGACTTTAAGAAGTGAGTGGATATCATCATCAAGACATGAGATTGGTAAGGTCCCGTATAAGACCATGTCCGGGACATGGCCTCAGACCGAATTGAGATCCCGTGATGAGACCATACTCGGGATATGGTATCGTAATCGAATATGAAAATCGATAAGACCATAATCTGGATATGGCATCGACATCGATATGAGACCCCGTATAAGACCATATCTGGGATATGGCATCTGCATCTAGAGGTGACCCCATGTAAGACCATACTGGGATCACATATCGGCAGCAGCATTAATATAACTTTCAAAAATCACCAAAAATGGTGGAAATTGAATTAAAGGTCGGGTGAGATATGAAATTAAAGCTTAATGAGTCTATTTTTTTATAAAAGAAACAGAGTAAGAAAAAGAAGTATGAATTATAAGATATTTGAGTTTTAGTGAGACAGTTCGTAATGAGTTTTTAATCCCACTGACTTTAAGAAGTGAGAAGATACAATCATCAAGACATAAGATTGGTAAGGTCCCATATAAGACCATGTCTAGGACATGGCCTCTAAGACCGAATTTAGATCCCGTGATGAGACTATGTCCGGGACATGGCATCTACTCGAGATGAGTGCCAAAAGCACTCATATTTGGGACATAACCTCAGATCGATATGTAATCCCATGTAAGAGCATATCCGGGATATGGCATTGACATCCTACCAGTGTACAAGATATCCCGAACATCCCTAATATTACAAGTAGTTCAATGGGAAATTCAAGGAGTATGCTCAAGATAAGTAAGAGTAGGATATGTGAGCATTATGACTAAGCAAAGGTATGTATATTTAGACTCATAAATAATGTGCTCGGATTATGATGCATTATTGATAAGGATGAAAATGTGTAATATGTGTATGATCACTTGGTTGTTATGTGCCAAGTTATAATATTCTTTGGTGTAAGTGTGTATAAATGAAAGTGAACACAAAGAATTAATGAATGAGAGAAATTGACATTAAAATAGTTGTGGGCAAAGAACATTAGTATAATTTTGAAAAATCACCAAAATGGTGGAAATCGAATTAAAGGTTGGGTGAGATATGAAATTAAATCTTAATGAGTCTATTTTTTTATAAAAGAAACAGAGTAAGCAAACAAAGTGTAAATTATGAGATATTTTAATTTTAGTGAGACAGTCGTAATGATTTTTAACTCTGCTCCAACATTGGAAATTCAAAGAAAATTGTAAAAAATAATTATGAAGTATAATTCATATAATTGAAATTATTATAAGTCTATTTTCAACTGAAATAAATGAGAACATAATATGAATTTTATACGCAGAGAAAATTGATTCAGAGTGAAGAAGTGTCGAATCATGGATGTTGAATCAAAGGGTAAGTTTAATGAATAAATCAGTACTAATTGGATAGACCAAAAATTTTGAAATTTCTATGGCAAGAAGTTACATGAGTCTAGTTTCAGTGAAAATTAACGATTATTCATTCTGAGCTCTGAGCTCAAGAAATAAATAATTTAGTGACAGTGACTCAAGTAGATGATTAATGTGAACATGAGTAATAAGGTGTAAGCATGTGATATAATGATTATATCATCTTATGAAATTATTGTGAGGATTTATCCACACAAGTTTATTAATTTCTTATTATTTGCATATGAACTTACTAAGCATTTATGCTTACTTTCCCTCTCTTTCCCTTGCCTTGTAGTATCGCAGTTAGCTCTGGATCGGTGGACGTCTGAGATTTGCTCACACTATCAATTGAAACACTTGGTATATCTAGATACATTAATTTTTGGGTTATGACATGTATAGTAGGCTTGGTCGCTTTGTCATATATGTCATATTATTTATGGCCTAAAATGTTGGCCCTTATTTAATAAATGTTCATTTTGATTAAGGCTATTTGGAGATGGCCAATATTGATGGTTGTTATACGCCCTATGATGTGGTTATTCATGTAGGTGGTAATTGCATAATTTAGATATTGTGGATGTGGTTTACAAATGATTTCATGAATGACGATGTGTATGGGAATGTGTATGCAAAATTGGATATTCTGATATCCATTTATAGCATGATACACGTTGATGAAATGGATACATGATCTGGGGAACCGGCTTGGAAAATAGCCAACTTCTGTGCCACATGGGCAGAGACACTACCATGTGTCTCAAAATGGCGTGACAGACACGGCCCATACACAAAGCGTGTGCCAAGGTCGTGGTGACCCTATTTTGATGATGACATCATAAACAGAGAGTTACATTGTTAGTGGACACTGGCGCAGTCCTGCACTCACACGGGCTGGCAGGTCCTCTCTGCTTTGACAAAATCTTTTAAATTTTTTCCAAAAGTTTCCAAAGTTCTGCTTAGTCTCGAACCATCCTAAAGGATGTTTTGAGCTTTATAAGCCCCAGATAAGGAACAAATGCATGTGTTAGAAAAGTTTTAAATTTGACGAAATTTTATGACCTTGCTTTTACATGTTCAAGAAATTTTAAGTCCTAGAACGCCTCGCACTGTTTCTGCGTTGGATACGGTAATGGGTGTTACATTTAGTGGTATCAGAGCATGGTTTAGTTGATTCTAGGACTAACCTAGCATGAGTATGATTCTAGCTATACATGCCATATTGAATTGTGATAGTGTGACGACCGACCTCGATCGTAATTTTTTTTTAGCATGTGATGCGCTTTCCAACTAAGCTAAGTATGATAGTACAGAAAGTGTGTTTTGATGAGCCAAATTTGGGAAGGTATGGAGGATAATTCATGATGTGTTTGTGATAATGAATAAAGTGTGATAATTGCACATCGAAAGATAAGCATAAAATATTATAAATGTTGAGAAGTTATGAAAAGGAATTAAATGTGTGAACCGAGTAGATCACTGGAAATGTGTACTTTCATTTAAAGACCCGTGGATGGATTGATTTATAAAGACCATGGGTTGACCATGGCAAAGATGTGAATATGTCATTATTGGTTTGTTGTGTGCGATACCACCATATGTATTATTATTGGTGGGCTATAAAGCGATACCACTATATTTATTATTATTGGCGGGTCAAAAGTATACCACCGATTTATTATTATTGGTGGGCTATGTTTGATACCACCAGATTTATTATTATTGGTGGTCGTGGTGCGATACCAATCGTGATTTATTATTTTGGTGGGCTATAAAAGCTTTATAACACCATATTTATTATTATTGGTGGTCTCCAAAGCACTATACTATCAGATTTATTATTACTGGTGGGCCATGTGTGAAACCACCATGTATTCTGCATTATTTTAAGTGTTCATCGGGAAACTTTGACTAAATGAAATTTCGTGGTGACTATGTGATGACAAGTGCGTGTGGTATAAGTGCATGATATGTATTTGGAATGTGGTAAGACTTGAAATGAGTAAGTTTATATGTAAATGATGCATCCTTTTACTTATGTTTTTACATATTAATGTATCATGTGAAATGTGAGTGAATATTATTGATATTTATTAAAATGATGGAAAGTGAGGAAATTTCTGATAAACCTTTGGAAAGAGACAAAGGATACTTGATGAATATCGTGAATATGTGTGTTAATTGGCCTAAAATAATCTGGGTGTTATGATGAAATTTTATGAAAATCATCCCGGCTTCACAATGTTACAGCTTAAGGAAAAAGTTAATATTGACTAATCGCCTCGCCTCGTGGTTCTAATCATATGAGAATGCTAGTTGATTTCAGTTGATAGATAAAAGCAGTGTTAATCTGTCTCGCCGCGGATCTAGATTACTTCATCTTTTCCGTATTCTATTAAAATGAGTTGATAGAAAAGTGATAGTAAAGTTCATATGATGTTGAAATTCAGCTTTCACCAATTGTTATTTCGTGAAATGTGTATATGAAGACTATGTTGCTTTTGTTATCGCTCAAAGGTTTATAAGCATTGTTTTCCTTCCGAAATTTTTTGAGAATTGTCAAAGTCAATATTATTTCTCTTATGAGCTATATTCTCTGATTTCTAGTACGTGTATCGAATCTTGGATTTCTTATCTCATATTTCTTATCGATTATATTTTGTGAATTGAAAAGAGATATTCTTTATTGAAGTAATCATACTTTTGTGATTATGAAATCTAGTTTGATAGTGAACGATTATTGTTGTTACAAGTTGTCGATGTGTAAAGATCGTGCTTTTGCATTGGTTAAAAAATATTGTTTATTGGTATGACTCAAATGTTAGCCTTTGAAATGGCGCTACGATTTTAATTGTTAGAGAGATACAATTCCAATATGTTTCAAAGATTTTGAGAATTAACAATAAAATGAATTTTATTAGATGTGATCTATCTTTAGATTTTGGGAAAGGAATCAACATTGATAAAAGAGTAAATAAAGGAAGGATCGAAGCTGGAATCCACGCTATGGTTGTTATTTCGAGTAATTTGATATATCTCAATGAGTTAAAACGAGATTGTTATGTATCATTGAAATCAGATAGTTGATTTAAGGATCATTGATTCGTGAACCTAAAGAATTGCAATAGGATACATGTCTAAGTTATCATGGCAACTAGATGAAAATGGTTCCTTTAGAAGGGCATCAGAAACAACCAAGACCAATTCAATTATTAGTCCTGATAGTTTATTGGTTTGAAGTGTATTTTGATATAAGAACGTGAAAATGGTAGCTTATGCTTGCACTCAATTAATAATGCATGAAAAGAATCTTATCATGTGAATTAGAAATTGATTATTACTCGTAAATAATGATGCTTATTCCATGATTTTGTGAAACTTAGAATTTTGTCAAGAATGGTAAGTTAGAAGTGTTCAATAGGAACTAACTTCTCGATTTGAACTCCGTGTCTGAAACCGACCATTTATTTGCTATTTCAAGACAGAGTTTGTGTACCAAGAAATCAATTATAGGTTATCGTAAATTGCATACAGAATCTGAAAGAGAGTATTGAAACTTAGATAAGTGGATGTGTGCTTCAAAGTATCTTTGTGTGATGTAATTTTTACTTATTTATTTTATTTTATTTGGTAAGTAAAGAAAAGTGATTTACGGTTTATCAAGAGTATAAGATCATCGATAGAATGAGGCCGCCATTTTCAGGTGTGTATTTCATAAGAACTTGAGAAAATTCAAAGTGATGTAGTTCTTATGTCCGTGATAAGAAAGTACAGCTCAGTAATCTTAGTTTAAGAAGTGAGATGTTGAGGATGCCAAGTTGTATGAGAATTTGACAAGGCTTTCATGTAAATCAATCCTAAGTTTATCTTTTGCAAAGTTTTCGGGGACGAAAAATCCCTAAGTGGGGAGAATTATAATGCACCAAAATAGTGGCCTATTTCAATGAATAGTGGTTTGAGACCACAAACTCAAAGTAATATATATATTTAATTTATGATTGTTTTAGAGTCTATGATATATTTGGGTGATTGTTTGCAAATTTTGTTAAGTAATTTTTATCGATAAAGTGCCCAATTTTATTATTGGGATTAAATTGAATTAATTGCAAAATATGAGTTTTAGAACATAAGTACTTAATTTAAACGAGGGTTTAAACTAGAGGTCTTTAAATGGAAAATAGACCATCATATTTTGTTATGGACAAAACTAGTCATGGAAGGGTAAAATTGAAGGTTTAGTAAAAAGGCATTTTTGTCATTTGGGTGTTTTAAGGCATAAAAGACAAAATTGAAAGCTAAAATCTGCTCATTCTCTTCTCCTCCATGCTGCCAAAATTTTCAAGAAGCCATGGCTAGGGTTTCCAAGCTTTTCAAACTAAATTGTAAGTGCATTTGAGCCTGCTTAAAGTTCTTCTTATTTTTTATATCCTGTAAGATTAACCTTTCTATTTTTACCTATTTATTTGCATGAACAATGAAGTTTAAAAATTGACCCATGCTAGATATTTGTGCATTTTAATGTTTAATGGTAGAATAAGGGTGCACGAAATGAGGAGAATGATTTTTACTTAGTGGTTTTCGTTGAAAATGGTTAAAACAAGTTAATTAGTAAAAGTTGTAAATGCTTCTAAAAGTATGGAATAATAAGAATTGGAGGTTGCTTTGGAAGAGAAAAAGGTTCAAATTGACCTTGAATTTTATAGAAATTGAATAAAAATCATACACGAGCCTAGTGGACAAAATCATAATTATGAGAAAGTTTAGTGGGCAAAATTATAAATTTGTCGTAGTATGATTTTTGTATTAAAATGAGTAGTGTGAGTGATAATTAAGTGAAATGTGACATTTTAGATCAAAAAAATTGAGATTTTGGCCAAGCACGGAATGTCAATCAAAATGACCACCCGCCACAAGTAAGTTCATACGGTAAGTATCTATAGTGAACGATTATTAAATTTGAATCTAGATGATGTATTATTTATATATGTTTGTTATGTAATCATGACTTTTTGCAAGTACGAGATCGATTGAAGGATCAATTGTGAGAAATGCGAGGTCAAGTACATTTGTACTACGACTGCGTGATGAATTGACTTGAAAAGACCATAGTTGGACCATGGCAAGTGGGTGTGCTATGGTGTGTAAGACCATGTCCGGGACATGGCATTGGCCTTTGAGTTCAGTTAGTGTAAGACCATGTTAGGGACATGGCATCGTAGACACTTGACAGAGGAGAGCAGTAGTAACACCATGTTTGGGACATGGAATCAATGAGATGAGTGCCAAGTGTAAGACTGATGTTTAGGACATGGCATCAGCATCTATATGTGATCCCATGTATGACCATATCTCGGATATGGCATTGGCATCCTATTGTGTGTACAAGATATCCCTGATATCCCTAATATTACAAGTAGTTCAATGGGAAATTCAAGGAGTGTGCTCAAGATAAGTAAGAGTAGGATATGTGAGTATTATGACTAACACGTGTATGTATACAAGACTCATAAATAATGTGCTCTGATTATGATGCATTATTGATAAGGATGCAAATGAGTAACATGTGTCTATGATCACTTGGTTGTTATGTGCCAAGTTATAATATGCTTTGGTGTAAGTGTGTATAAATGAAAGTGAACACAAAGAATTAATGAATGAGAGAAATTGACATTAAAATATGTTTGTGGGCAGCAGAAAGAGATTAGTATAACTTTGAAAATCACCAAAAATGGTGGAAATAGAATTAAAGGTGTGGTGAGATATGAAATTAAAGCTTAATGAGTCTATATTTTTTTATAAAAGAAACAGAGTAAGAAAAAGAAGTGTGAATTATGAGATATTTGAATTTTAGTGAGCAGGTCGTAATGAGTTTTGGAATCCTGTGCTCAACTTTGGAAATTCAGTAAAAATTGTGAAAAAATAATTATGAAGTATAATTCATATAAATTGAAATTATTAATAAGTCTATTTTCAATGAAATAAATGAGAACATAATATGAATTTTATACGGAGAAAATTGATTGTGTAGTGAAGAAGTTTCATAATCGTTGGATGTTGAAATAGTGGGTAAACTTAATGAATAAACTATTACTAATTGGCTAGACCAAAAATTCTAAAATTTCTATGGTAAGAAGTTATGTGAGTCTAGTTTCAGGAAAATTAACTGCCTCTTCATTCGAAGCTCTGTATCCCTGAGAAATAAATAATTTAGTGATACAGACTCAAGTAGATGATTTTTAATGTGAACATGAGTAATAAGGTGTAAGCATGTAATATAATGATTATATCATCTTAAGAAATTATTGTGAGGATTTATCCACAAGTTTATTAAGTTCTTATTATTTGCATATGAACTTACTAAGCATTTATGCTTACTTCTCTCTTTTCCTTGCCTTTATTATCGCCAAGTTAGCTCTGGGGTTGGTGGATGCTCCGAGATTCGCACACTCATCAATTGGAACACTTGGTATATCTAGATACATTAATTTGTGGGTTATGGCATGTATAGTAGGCTTGGTCGCTTTTGTCATATATGTCATATTTTTATGGCCTCAAAAATGTTGGCCCTTATTTAATAAATACTCATTTTGATTAAGGCTATTTAGAGATGGCCAATATTGATGGTTGTTATACGCCTATGATGTGGTTATTCATGTAGGTGGTAATTGCATAATTTAGATGTTGTGGATGTGGTTTACAAATGATTTCATGAATGACGGCGTGTAATGGGAATGTGTATGCAAAATTGATATTCGGATATCCATTTATAGCATGATACATGTTGATGAAATGGATACAAGAGAGTTTGTGTTTTATCCTGGGAACCGCTTGGAAAATAGCCAACTTTTCAAAGCCACACTACGAGAGACACCGCCATGTGTCCCAACCATTTG